>OZ020487.1:6725016-7289143 GCA_963971405.1 Psococerastis gibbosa | reverse complement strand
TGAATTATGTCTTTTCTTTTGTATTCCATATGACGGAAATGTGTAAATTATCTGTAACTTGTATCTGTTTTAAATTAATTATCACGTTAGTGAAGGGACTTTGCCAAACGCATATTCAGCGCTAAACCTGAGACAGTTATTATACATACATACTGTATGTACATACATGTGTAATTTACTTGGCATTCAGTTCAAGACCTTTAAAAGCCTCAAGTCTTAAAGAGCACATGGACCCCGCGTTTTCTGTTTTTTTTTTTTTTTTTTTTTTGCTCATGACATTTCAATCGTAGAGTCTTAAAATTGATGAGATGTTATAAAGCAAAAGAAATTTTCCTCTACATTTTGATACATAGTATGTGGCCGTGTCTAACACCTGGTAGCCACAGTTTCGGAACTCTTTTGACCTGACATCCTCAGTGACCACTATTTTTAACAATTCAAGTTAATTATTAAAATTATAATATATTATATTATATAATTAACTGAGGCCGATCGGTGTTAGTGACAGCAACATAATGCACATCAACGCGGAGGGGAATATTTTTTCTAGTAGTTTATGACACCTTATTTATTGCTCTCGAGCCCCTACACCTCCATATGATTTGCTTGCGGAAGCAGGGACAAATAGAAAGCCTCACTTTTTCGCGCCAAATGAAACTCAATAGTTATCTTATGGTACCTAACCCATGATTTTTAAAACTAAACAAAATGAGCCTTTATTAAATATTTAGGCTGTCTAACTTCACTATTATGATAAATATGCTTTCCCAAAATAGCTGAAAATTATTTGGATTAAAAATAAACAATAGCATCAAATAAGTTCAATCATCCAAAACAGTAACTGTACCCTATGAAATTTCAAATGTAGCAAATACAAAATTAAATTAGGCCTATAGGCAATAATAAGGGCAACAAAAAAGCATTTTCTCTTAGTTTTTAATTAAAATACAGAATACCCCCTGCTGTGAGCCCAAAAATGGCGGAAATCAAATTACCATGCGACACTAGCGCCAATGGTACTTCTAGTATATTATATTAGAAGTTCTTTGATTGCTCTACGATCGATATTTACATATTATAATTATATTTTTAGCATAGACATAGTAAAACAATAGACTCATCGTAAACATTCGGATTGAAGCCTCTTGACTTCGGCTATTTCCGGAGCAGATTGAGCGTTTTGCCAGTTGATACCATGGTAACATTTTATTTTTTATTAGATTATTTAAATATTATTTAGAACGGAAAATCATGCCAGGTAACCAGCAATATTTTTATGCAGAACTTGGAGTACTTTTAATTTATATTTTAAACAATATCTTAAGCATAGTTTTCCCTACTTTTAGATAAATATAATTTTTTTCAATGCAGATCTTTCAGTACTTTTAATTTAAATTTTAAACAATATGTATAATAAATGTAAATAATAAATATAATTATATATGAAACAACAAAGAAAACTATAAAGAAAACATATAATAAAACTATTAAATTTGAATTTCCCGCCAAAATGCACCTATGAGGGGGCGTGGTCGTGGCTTCAGTCCTCCAGCACAGCCGAAATACGACATGGTGGCTCCATAGTTTTATTAGCTCCATGATTTTTAGTCACGCCATAGCATTAGGCTTCCGCCATCAGCTTTCTTGCAGCCCAATACTACACATAATCTAGCGAACACCTGCTGCTGACGAAAGCTGGGCACGTCTTAGCCGGGGCTCCCACCGACCGGCTAGGGCTAAATACAAATACGGAGACGTGGTAACAGACATTCAAGACTTAGGCGGGGTTTCCATAGACCTCGCATTGCAGAATGCAAATGTCATTGACGGAAATGTTTGTTTTTCTTTTTATAGAAATCTATTTAAATGTTTGTACTTAACATATCCCATGACGCCATTTTTTAATTTTAGTTTGTTTGTTTGTGATTTTACTGTATGATCATTGATCAATTTTAACTATGGCATAGAGTAAAACAAACATTTCTGTCAATGTCATTTGCATTCTGCTGTGCGAGGTCGGTGGATACCCCGCCTAAGTCTTGAATGTCCGTTACCACGCCACCGTATTTGTATTTAGCCCTAGCCAGTCGGTGGAAACCCCGCCTTAAGGTGTTTTCGGTCCATTTCTTCCCGGGTGACGCAAAGAGGGCAGAAAGGTTCCGCTGCTACACCTAGCCTATACGGTGGAAATGTTTTTGAAGGTAGTCATGGGCCATTGTTCACCTAAATTCCGCCACTAAATGGTATCTGGGTAGGTTCTTTGGCGGCCTGTCTTTCTTCTGCACTAGTTTTTCCCACGTTTTTCCAGTGGCGTCGGTCCTGTGAGCTGTCCCGACTTTGACTTTGTTTAAAGATGGAAAATGAGGGTCTCCATTGGCCCTTGATATCTACAGATGCATATTTTAAGGCCGGAGGTGTGGGAGAAATTCATTCAGAAAAGGTTTTGTTCGTTTGTTTTCCTACGCCCCCTTTCAGTATTTCTGCTTTAAGCTACCCCGTTAGCCTGGCGGGGGGAGTGAGTCTGTTTCTTAACTTAATTTTGCGAATGTTCTATTAGTAATAATAAATCGCTTATGAGCTATCAGCAGCCCGATCATGGCTATTTGGGATTATTATAATACCGGGGTTTATTCGATTGTTTTAAACAAATGAGCGCAAAATGCGCGGGAAATTCAAATTGATAAATTAATATTTGTGGTGAGTTTTTAATTTTTTCCCCCTAGACATGTAGACACAATAATTAAAATTATTCTAGTTCAAAATTCTACCTGTACATTTTAAGTTGTGTTTATTAGTATTTTTCTTCAATTATTAAACCATTCTCTTGTATTCTAATAATTTATTAATTTGAATTACCCGCGTATATTTTAACACGTCACGTGACACCTCACTGCTGCGGTATTGAATAATAAACACGGGTATTATAATAATCCCAAATCACCATGATCGGGTTGCTGATAGGGAAAGCTTTCATTAAATTCCTAAATGTAAAATGGCATGCAGTTTATGACTATAATATAATATTGTCTCATTTCAGGCAGTTGATCAGATACTTGATTGAAAAATGGGGATACGACTATAATACTCTGCTAACCGATGAAGCTCGTGACCTCTTCTCTGACAGGTACGCTAATGTATACAACATTAGATTATCATATGTATTTATGACTCATCCTGTTTCGTATTAATCTTTCACAGTTTGCGATTATGTCATAGGATGGGGAAAGAAAGTTTACTAGGAAATACGAATGCACTGAGTGTTGTAAGGGGACTACTACATTTAAAAAAAAATATATATATATATATATATATAATATGAAGGGTCACGTTTATAAGGATGCCGTAGGTACTGATAACTGAGGAGGGGGGGGGCACATGTAGGTATATAAGTATACAAAACCGAATTTCACGGGAGATACTGATCATAGAGATATCAGTGAGTTACTGTTAAGGCAAACTTCCAGTAGGAATTGGCCAATCCTACAGACATATTTATACGCATTGTCAGTGCCGGATTAACCCGCATGGGCACTTGGGGCACCGGCCCACGGCCCCGCATTTTCTGCCCATGCTTCGGAGGGCATGTAAGCAGTCAGTCCCGGGCCTTCTTAGTTGAATGTATGAGAGGGCTTTATAGCCCTAGCTCCGCTAGTTTGGCTTAGTAACAGAACAAGAAGTCATTTATTTAAAACCACGCTGTCACGCATACAAATAGCATATAAGGCAGGACAGGTAGAGTTAAGTAGTGGTACGGACTCGTTGAGTGTAAGACAACTCCACCAAGTTGACTTATTAGTAATAGAACAATAACCTATTATTTATTTATATATATGTAATAAATCAGTACGAAAAGAATTAAATTTACATATATAACTTGGGCGTTTAATTATTTCAGAGTGGAATATGGTCCTGTTCCTAATCACGTGTACTCGCACATCCACTTGCCAGTGATACAAGCCGCTGTCAGTTATGGGCCAATCACAACAAATGTCACACAGCTAGCACCGGTAAGTAATGGCTGCTGTAATTACTATAATTATATAAGGCGGCAATTCCAATTTTACTTCATTTGTGATTTGAGGTTTTTTGTTTGTTTTGTTTTAAGGAGACTATTATGTAGATACTTAACTTATCTATTATAAATTAAGTTATAATATGGTAGCAGACATCATTAATAAGGCTGTACCATATTATAACTTAATTTCTAATAGATAAGTTAAGTATCTACATAATAGTCTCCTTAAAACAAAATAAACAATAAATCTCAAATCACAAATGAAGTAAAATCGCCGGTGGGAGAGGTGGGACATTCGCTTCCCGCCAAAAATACATATTTTTTAATTTCTGGGGCAACCCGCCACGTCTCCTATGACCAGCCATTGCTAAGACGTGGCAGGTTGCCCCAGACATTTTTGGCGGGAGCGAATTGCCCATCTCTCTTATGTAGGATCTAGTCATCTCCGTATCCTGAGACTCTTTGAAGGTGACGACTAGAGTTCTGTATCTGAGAGATTGGACATTGCCGCCAAAAATGTGTGCTTTGATGGGAGATGGTAAAGCCAACATTTATTAATATTCCACAGTTTTGACACCATAGCATAGGCACATTTTTGTTGAGGTCGCACGCAGATTTTAAAATATTATTTTACAATGCTAATTTTTTCAGGGTGGTTATCCGGACAGAAGGTATAACATAGACCCCCATTTACTAACAAACGCGTTACAACCTCCCACATACCCGGAAGAAGGAAACTACGTTCATAAAGGAGGAGGGTTCCTTTATTCTACAACGGTTGTGGAGCCCCAGGGCCCCAATCCTTGGTGGACCAGGTAGGACGCTTTGCAGATTTTTCATATAAAAATACGATAAGTTCCTGTTTAAGTATTATATTTATTACATTTCCCATGTGCCGTTGTAAGGGTGTTGCAAATTCATCCGACGGATTAAGAGCAAGTCGGAATTTACCGAAGAAGAAGGTTAATGGCAATGATGTAATATTATTTAAGTGTAAGTTGGACTTACATTGCTTGCTGTCTTAATAGTTATTAGAGGCAGGGGTCTCACAGTCATCGAACCATTAGGGCATAGCTCATTGTCAAGGGAAGGGGCAGCGTTTCGGGAGTGGGCGCTACTCCCATCATCTGGCTTAGTCCTGAGAAGGGCTGGTGGTTTCTGGACGATTGACTCATTGCTCTTGTATTCTACTGTGAATTATTGAGTAAATTCCATCCCCTTGAGGATTTGAACTACTGTTCTCCCTATCGAAGTGCTGGCGCTCTAACCACAACCCTCGCCAGAGTATATATGTTCGAGACTTGAACTTCGATTTTTCCCTAACTAATGGCAACCATCTCCACTTCTTCTTCTGGCTTTACAGCCATTGATGGACTTTGGCCTGCTCAACAACACTCCTCCTATCATCTTGGTTTTGTACGACGTTACACCATCTACGGACTCCCAACTCGCAGAGGTTGGTTTCTATTTCGTCCTTCCAACGGTTTCGTTGCCGTCCCTGCATTATTCTTCCCGTCACGTTTGTTTTGTACATTTTGTTTGGCATGCGGTCCTTTCTTACGACGTTTCATTTTACAAAACATACTATGCCTTGGCAACCATATCGCGTCTAATGTCAAGCTGAGCTGGCTGTTCAGTCATATGATTATTGCTTCTTTGAGCTTCTTTACAATTAATTACGTATTTCTTTAGAGCCAAGCGGTCGGGGCGGAAGAAGAGGCAAGCCGCACCGCCTACTAGTGGAGGCGGAAGCACGACGTTGTGTCCCACTACGTCCAACTTTGTGATGCCTCGAGCTGCTCTCAATTCGCGGGGTAACTGGATGTTCACTGTTAACTTGAACGAAGTGGACGATCGCTATACGCAGTTGGTTCGTAGTGAAACTTGTGTGTAAGTAAACCATATGTTACTTATTAAAGCAATTTTATATTTCCTTGGCTTTTTACTATAACATAACTATTAACTTCTTCTTCTACTTCTTGAAGACATGACAATGCGCTGACGTCCTGGTCACATTCGACTCGATGACTTTACTATGTTCCTCAAGTGGTTCAGAATCCACTTTAATCAGGAGGTCCACACTGTCAGTCAACTCCCCTTCTCCCTGAGTTGAAGGAATCTGCCTCAAGTTAATAAACAGACTTAGAACATAGGCTTTTAGGTAGAACTGTAGGTACAAGTAAATAATATCTTTCACAAAGTCCAGTGGAAAGAGATCTGGTTATGTCGACTGGCTTGCTGTGCTTCTTAGTTCAGTGCTTGGACTTAGAAAAGCTAAAAATGTAGGCCCGAAAATTCTCATGTATGCCTACTGACAACAAACGTTGTAGGTCGGAGGGACATGAAGAATTAATAATTGCCGTAAAGGTCCCTATGACTATAGTTAAACTATATAATAATAATATGCATATAGCAACGGTACCTAATAAAATATATCGCTATATATATAATATATATATATATTATAATATATATATATATATCGCTATATATATAAATATAAAAATATATATATATTATATATATATATAAATATATATATATATAAATATATATAACCATAAGCAAAGTATTTCCGATAGCAGCAAATGTCAAAGATGGTCAAAGGAAATGTAAGCATGTTGTAGGGTTGTAAGCATAAAAGAAAAAAACATTGGAAAATGAAAAACAAATTAACAATGCAACAAGATCGCAGGCGCTGAAGTTCTGCGTTCCCAAGTATCCAAATAGATTGATTTTGACTTTATTCAACCTATAGCGACAACCGCCTGCTTATGCTCTGTCACAACTATGAAATTGTTGGTTGACTGAGTCCCGGATGGCCACCTTGCTAGCCTGGTGTATACAGTAAATGATAAATTACTCAATTTTATTGTGCTTGCAGGTCGCGGGAGTGCAACGGTCTCTGCTCACTTCCCACCGGGTACACGTCACGTTGCGAACAGCAGTACGTTCAAAAGAGGCTTGTCGCTCTGGAGGGAACAGGAGAACGACTTTACTCCGATGTCTTTTGGTTTCCTCACTGCTGCGTTTGTCAAATCACGCCACCGAACTAGAGTTATTACAGCATTTTAATTGTTTATCAAGACAATTATTATGAGTTCCCCGGAAATAACGCGGCATTCGCTAACAAATGAACTTCGTAAATTAATGAACAAAACTAACGTTGGCGCCAAGTTTAAATGTAAAATACTCATTCAATGGTAATGCCCCATTCATGATATTAATATTTTTGTGTTTATTAAGGGACAACTGGGGGAGAAGCCTTACAGGTGTAAAAATCAATTTTACGGGAAATATCGATCGTAGAGCTATATTGAGACTTTTAATGGAAAGAAGAAGTTTTTCTCCACATTTTGTGCATGCATCCAGTTGTATCTTAAAAATAATTTACAGAAAATGAAAAAAAATGCTTATTTAAAACTGTTTTAAAATCGAAAAATTAAGAATGATCGAATTACTATTCCAGTTTCTATAGCTTTTTCTTTTCCGTTACTGATATTTCAATCCATTGATAAAATTTCAGCGTCTTAATAAGCTTTTTACTATTGTATGTTTCCACTGCACAGTAATGCTCAACAGTAAAAGAATATTTGATAAGACAAAAGTTACTGGACACACTATTAATTTCATTTATAAGATTGTCGTTGTTTCTACCGAGTTGTACTTAAGGCTTTTGCTCTTGCGCATGTGTAGTCAAAAATGTGTAACCTTTTGCCGGATTCGTTGCTAATATTACCAACCCCGCGTTTTTAATTACTAAATGATTCGGCTTTATTCCATTATTAATTTCTCGCCGTTTCTCTTCATTCTTATTGCAACTTTTTCTATTTATCGTATCCTGTAGTATCTTGCACTGGCATGGACTGCTTCTTAGTAAAACTTGATATTAGTTAGCTAAACATTACAAACACATTTTTTGATGCTTTACAGCATTGGATTTTAATTCATTGACTTAGATCTGCTGTAGGCCCACTTGGGGCACACCGGCCAAGTGTCCTTTTGCCAAAACTATCTCTTAATGTGTTCGTTTTCATTTGAAAAACTCTTTCCTAATCATGTTCATCGCTAAGATAAGATGGTCTTGTTTGGTCTATAGCCTTATAGTTTTTAAGTAAACAAGTTGATTGTAAAGTTCTAACCTTGTTACCAATTTTGGACAAGTCTGTTACCATCAAAAGTTACCTAGCTAAATGTATTTGTCGCAGTATTATGAATAATGAATATACTGTATATTTTTTATATATTTTGTTGGTTTTAATTGTCGCTTAAACTTCAAACCCCTTATTTTCTTTTGTGTTTATCATGCTATAATACGACGTGGTGCGTTAACAAGTTTTACAATCCTGGTAGGCTATTAATAAGGGCGAACCAAAACATAAGGCAACATAGTCTATCAGATAATTTGTCCCTATATACTATATACGGTACTAAACCAGTCGTCTGTACCTTATTAGGATTGTACAGTACCTGCCAATGTAGGCTAGCATCAAAAAAATATTTTCTCCATATTTCACACTAACGCATGCACCAAGACTGCAAAGTATTCACATAATACATTGTATTATAGTACCTAACATTAAATTAACTTTGGTTGAAGAGGTAACCTCCTCGTTATAACCGAAATTAGAGGATATGGAAAAACAGGGCTTGGCGAGATTCGAACCCACGATCTACGCCTAACCGGGGCGTCGTCTTAACCGCTCTTAACTGTCTTGAATAAAGTATTGCCTTTATGCAATTAAGTAAGCTCACAGACTTGTTCGGTTAGATAGTTGTGTAGTTTGTGCTAACCTGTCTAGCAACACGAATCATGTCAATTTGAGCATAAGTAGAGGATTTGGCGATTACTGGACTTATCGGGGCTTGTGGTCCAGCGGTTAAGACGACGCCCCGGTTAGGCGTAGATCGTGGGTTCGAATCCCGCCAAGCCCAGTTTTTTCCATATCCTCTAATTTCCGTTGTTCACATAGTACTGAACTTACTTATACTTTTACATCGCCATTGTCCTCAGGGAGGGTTCGTGGTAAGGCATCGGCGTAGTGGCGGCGCTAGAAATCTTAAGGCGGGGGGGCCATGGGGGGGGGGCATGACTTCTAACTGGGGGGGGCCAATGAAAAACAAAACATTTTTCATAGGGAGTAGCATTGGCATAAATTCCCAAAATTTCTGGGGGGGGGGCTGTAGAACCGCAAGACTTAGATTCATTACTCATTCACTTCTGAATAAGTCTGCCTAGCAAATTACCGTATATTGACTTTATTATTGTTAAAAAATCTAGTTTTTAATCTCCTGAAATTATTGACAAGTTCTAACACGCTCAGCGACCTAATCATCTCATTCTCTGTAATGGATGACGGCCAAATTGCTGAATCTATTCTGAGGAAGGTGGGCCCGGAGATTTCCCCTGGGGAAAAAAATGATAAATGGGCCCAAATTAGTGAGAGTTTGCGCATGTTATACAATGCAGAGATTGGAGAAGGGGGAGCTCGGGGGTCTCCCCCGGAGAAAAAAAATTGATAAATATACCCAAATTAGTAGGGTTTCACGCATATTATAGGTACTCTGGAGAACGGGGGACTTGGGGGTTTCCCCCGGAGAAAAAAAACTGATAAATAGTGAGGTTTTGCGCATATTATTCTCTGGGAAACGGGGGGCCCGGAGAAAAAATTGAGAAATAGGCCTAAATTAGTGAGGTTTTAAATAAACAAATATTGACTGTTTTGTTCTATTACTAAGCCAACCTAGCGGAGTTAGGGCTATAAAGCCCTCTCTTACACTCATGCCTCAACTAGGAAGGCCCGGGGCCGCCTGCTTTACATGCCCTTCGAAGCATGGCCAGAAAATGCAGCAAGTGTGAGACTCGATCCAAAAACCTATCGGGCGAAAGTTGGAGTCTGTACCACTACTCTACATGTCCTGACAATACGGATTTTGCAAGCTGTACCGTTGAGATTTTACCGACGAATAAACCTGCCACTCAGGGGAGCCCGAGGGCCCCCCCCCCCCGGAGAAAAAGTTTGAAGAAATAGTTCTGAAGTATTGGGGTTTTAAGCATTTTGAGTAATTAATTTTTGTGAACGATGTAATTAGGCAATATGTTGTTGTTTGTTTCATGATGTCTTTCATGTGAAATAAGCATACCAAGAATTAATTTCCCTTTCGTTATTGTGGATACTATGCCTTTCGCCTCCATAACGCCTTGTCACCAGAAATCCTGGGGGTACTACGGGTGACCCTGGGGGGGGGGGGGGGAGGGTTGGCCTTATTTACGCAAACGGGGAGCAGGCATTCTGTAATGGAAGTAAGTAACTTGTTACCAGTTGTATCGGACGTTTTTGAATTACAATAATTTTTCAATTTAACAAAATTTCAAATATCTCAATCAATCAATCAATCAATCAGTCTTTGTCCATGACCCACCAAGGTGGGATAGACGGCGTCCATTACAGTCATTACAGTTGGGGGGCCCCCGGGGGGGGGGGGCGGAGAAACTGCTGGGGGGCCGGGCACCCCCGTAGCGCCGCCACTGCATCGGCGTTTCCAAACAAGTTTGTTTAGAGCGTCTTCCTTGTTCAGAACGAGAGTCCTTATGTCTTCTTCGATTTTTCTGGGGAGTGTCATTTTCGGTCTTCCCCCGGGCGGGGTCCAAGGAGTGTCATGTTCTGTATACGCTGGTCAGTTTTATCCCCTTTTGCAAGCACAAAGAATTTCCAACATCCGTTAGTTTCCTTTGGTTTCCTCATTAACTATTTTAACATTCAAAACATTTGGCGGTTTATTTTTTTAAAATTTTATCGCATTACTGCCAAATTTCGCAAAACTTTGTAGCCGAATGAGATTTTCGACATAACTGTGGCTGTTGGAGTAAACAAAACAAACAGAAGTAGAAAATAAAAAAAAACTGTCTCAGTTTTGAAAATTAAGTTTTAAATAATTATTGATTATTCTGCATTTTTATAAATCCAATAAAAAAAGTATTGATCTCGATTGTTCAAATTACATTTATAGAAGCTAAGGTGTCGTTAAATTAAATCCTAAAGTAGTACTAAACAGCAGTAATCAATTTTATTTTTGAGGAATGCATGATCCCGTTATTTTCAGTGTCAAATTTCACACATTCCTTTCTAACGTATTTAATAATGCTGATATAGTGATTTAGTTCAAGAGAGCGCGCGTTTTTTATTGCACCCGCACATACCACAGTACTTAGTTATTTTGAGGCATTGTGTGATATCAAACGCTAAAATGGTTAAAGTTCTGTCTCTGTACAATTTTCCCCGTCAAGAGGTGATGGCTTTTGATGAAGTTGTATCGGCTTCAGTTGCACCTCCGCATTTCCTGCTATTGGTGCAAAAGAACCACTCCATTCTCGTTAAGAATATTGTTACAAATGCTACCCTATCCGTACCAACTGTTGACCAAGTCGTTCAAATTCATCACTCCGCCAAAGGTATGTCTTAATATTAAAGTTTGGTTCTATTCGTGTTTAGATTTAATTTATTGAAAGCAGCGAAATAAGAATTTTATGAGGGTTAGTTATGGTTAGTAGAGGTTCTTCTGAACTGTCCACTGGTCTATTTGGTATGTAATTGTCAGCAACAGGCTATACTGGGGTATGAGCATAATTATTTGCAGAAACATTTATAATAGCGGTGAAGAGCAAGCATTCGAACTTGAAGATTGCTTTTTGTGACTAAGTGGTAAGTGCACGCTGAACAGTTGACGCTTTTACAACACCTAGGTTTTATCCAAATTGTTTAAAAAAAGTGTCAGAAATGTCAGTCAGTGTGAAATTATTTCTATGGAGCCATAATAATTTCGACCGGAGTCTACCGTCTAGTTATCCTGACCATGTGAAAGCTTCTGGGTTTGTTTTGAATCTATCTGATCTTCGGGAATAAAAAATTGTAAAAAATGTTTTCAGGAAACTATATTGCTACTCTTGAGACTCGCGGGGATGTGCGATTTGTACGAGCATACTTAGGGTGGGAGACTGCAGTGGGTAGTGCACCCTTGCGAGCGCGTATTGCCGGCCGAGTAACGCCTTTACGCCAGCAATCGCAGGGAGTAGAAATGATTGAAATTCCAACCCCAGGGATGCCAGATTGCATAAGCATTTGTTCTGTAAGTAACCCTTATTTAATTCAGATTTATGGCGTATGGCAAGAAATGTTCGATTTTATATTTGATACTAGGACTATTATTGCAATAATCCCATAGCCTAATATACCTGTATATACTAGTATATATTATTATATTTTATTGGATATTATAGTATGCGGCAATTATGCCCATTATGGCCATACATACGATTTGTTCTCCCATTTTAAACTGATAAAAGTTTTCTACTTTTGAATTTGATTTTGGGTCTGACATAGAATGTTATATGGCTCTGAGCCAGAGACTGCATGGGGCCGAGATGCGGGCTGCGACGGTCTCTGGGCTTCACACTAGCTGATAGACGCCGGAACGACGAATTAAGAGTTGAAATGAAGACAGCTAGCATAGCTGATAAAGCCCGGGAAGGACGACTGTCATGGTGAGGTCACGTTGAAAGAAGGCAGCCAGATGACCTGATAAGGCGGATAAAACATCGAAGCTGAGGGAAAAAGAAGACGAGGACGGCCCAGACTAACAGTAGAAGCAAAAGTCCGCCAAGACCTCTGAATTATAGGAGCAACTGCAGCCGAAGCACAGAATCGCAAGGAGTGGAAGAGAACCTGCCTTATCGCTGACCCTTAGGGATAAAAGCGAGAAAAAAGTAAAAAGTAGATTTTCTGAAGGTCTCATTGTTGTTTTCAGAGTTCCGGTAACTTGGTTGTAAGCTGTGGTTCACGAATTAATATATTTTACTTTACTATCCAAACTCATGAGAAATCCAGGGTTGACTTTGTTGACCTATTGAAAGCAAAGTGGTCCATCGATTTGGCATTTGCGCCCACAGCAATTCGAATTTCTGAAAATATCGTAGCTGCTTTCGATGAAAAGTACCTTCATGTAAGTACACATTTTGCTCTTATACTGTTAGCTATTCGTTTTAAGAAAACAATCTGCAGAATGTGGCCAGAGCCTGCCTTCAGTTTGGCTTTAGCTTTTAATGGGCACAAGTCAATCGAAATTACAATAGTATACCAACATTTATTTGGTTTGCTAGCAATTTTTTATGAGTTATTCTGATTTTAGGTGATTATGGTGGGTGGATCTCTGAAAACTGTGAAGCCAAAAGCAGAGTGTACCAGCACTAACTATGAGGCCCTGATGGCTGCTGGTGCAGTAACAACTTGCGAGTTTCCATCAGTTACAGCGGAGGCCCATCTGCGACAAACGCCCTTTTTCACCAGCTATGATCTCGCTGCGCGTCTGTCATTTGATAATATTAAAGCGGTTAGTCTGGCTATACTATCAGATATTTTTCTACCTTTTTGTATGAGGTTGTGATTTCCAGTTACTTAGTATACAATTTGTTTTTAGCCTGAATGTATAGTTTTAGTGCCACTTGTAAGTAAGCTGTAAGTGCCTTTTTATTTGGCAATCCATTATGCTAAATTCTACATCTGTGGCATTAGTCATTACCAAGTGAATAAAATTACAATTTAGCTATTATTTCTTATGCCAACTACCAATAGATTACAAGTAAACTGAGTAAGCGAACGAAACACTTTTGTGTATTCCAATAATTCCAAAAGCATGCATGAAGGCTATTATTCCACTTGTCAATTTTTCTTCAATTTTGATAATGCCACTGAGGGAAAATCATCAATGTTGCATTTATATTTTTACATCTCATTCCACTTGTCTTTAATAATTGACCATTTTTGTTTTCAATTTTTTCCAATTTTGTAAGTTTGCCCGCCATCTTACTTTTAATTTTATAATCTACAAGAAATTTTATGATTTAAATTATGAAATAATTAGTTTGTTGTCAAGAAATTAATTAAAATTATTTATCATATCCAAACGACGCCATTTGCTATTGTTTCCAAAGCGTGATTTTACTCTATGATTATTGATCAATTTTAACATGCAGAAGTTAAAATAATAATAATTGTTTCTTTATTGCACTAGGCTCCCCTAGCGGAGTTAGGGCCTTCGGGTTCTTTCTTACACTCAACTAGAGAGCTAGTTAATTATTGTTACAGAGCTGTAAATACAAAAATAGTTGCAATACACAAAAAATGATAACACTCATTCACACATGGAGAGCGAAACCACATCAGATCTTGGCGAATCTAGTGTATTAGTCTAATTAGATGCTCCCGATAGCGAACTTTGAAAATTGGAAGAGAGGGAGATTCTTTTATGTGGGTGGGGAGGGAGTTCCATAGGAGAACTGACGAGACTAGGAAGGAGGCATGAAAGGTTTGGGTTAAATGAGTAGGTATAACGAGAAGATCGTCCTTTCGAGTGTTGTAGTGACGGTTTGACAGAGGCTGAAAAAAGGACCGAAAATGGACAATGACATTGAGTAAAGAAAAATTCTCATCAATTATTGAAGAAAAATTGACACGTGGAATAGCCGGCTAATAAAATCCAACAAACTCGGTGTTCCTTTGGTTTCAATCACTGGTCCAACAGTATGTAACACCACAACCCCTAAACCGACTATACACGTTTCACAATTAACTGTAATTTTGGAAAATACGTTAAATTCATGAAAAAATAATTTTCAAAATCACAGAAGAATCCCTCCACCATATATTATTATATTGTACTTGTATGTATGTATTTAAAATAAATAATTTGTGAACCGTTTTTCGAATTATATAAATCAACATTGGCTACTGTATTTCTGCTTCACCTCGTTGATTTACGCATGTCTGTCCCCGCATTTTTGTAGACTTTGCTCGCATGTTAAAATTACCCTATGAAATTCAATTTTTCAGGAGGCAGAATTGAAAGTACATTTGGAAAACGTACTTATGCTTCAGCTCACACCATGCATTATTGGTAGTTCGTCACGTCGGGATGCTGCTGATTATTTTACTTGCTTGGTTCTCAAACCTTACTACAAAAGAGGATCAAACCTTGATCAGTGCAATCAGGTGCGTCACTGTCCTTCTTCCCATCACAGATGAGATTTTTCTTGTTTTTTGCCTTAGGCGCTTATTCCATCAACGTCAATAGTGATAGTAAATGGAGTATTGACGTGGTAGCAGACATTTTTAAACTGTATTTAATGTCTGCTACCACGTCAATACTACATTTACTATCACTATTGACGTTGGTGGAATAAGCTCCTTAGTACCGAAATAATAGGAGATATACGACACCCGTTTCGTTGGTGGACGTATATCCATTAATTTTTGTTCTTGAAACTAAGGCGGGGATTCCACCAACGTCAATAGTGATAGTAAATGTTTTTGGCGTGGTGCAGACAGACATTTTTAGACAGTCTAAAAATGTCTGCTACCACGTCAAAAAACATTTACTATCACTATTGACGTTGGTGGAATCCCCGCCTTAGTATAATTACTTCTCAATTAGAATCACGCGATTGTGTTGGATTGCTTACATCCGGTTTTTGGACTTGCTTACGCCTATGCGGAATAATATATTACGAATCACGCTCCTCGCTGGTATTAAATTTATGGGAGTTTTATTTCCACAGCCATTCATAGCAATATTATTTTTCTATGCATTAATGTATATTGCTACTGAATTTTTCAGCCTCCTATATTGGGCAGTAAATTATATCCGCGGCTATCGGCAGTTGCTTGTTTTCTGGGAACGCAACAAGAAGGCTACCTGTATCATTTTATTCCGTCACAGCAGGTGAGTAGGCCTACTCTATTTCTAATCTGTCAAAAAAGTGGGCGATTGTCGGCTAATAAAAGATAGGATATGTGTTGCAATTTACTACCTTACTATGACCAATTATTATTATGTACTCTACGGGTATAAATCCAGTGGAGAGTGATAATCCGTCCACGTTACGAAGACATTTCATTAGACTTTATAGTATTGCATAACTGTCATTAAGTATTTATTATAAGTATGCAATTATACTACTAATGTAATGATTCTTATCCTGAATATGACGATTATGCCCTTTCTACATGTTATGTATGATGATGAGATAGTTCTATGAGGTGCGCTCTGATTGGCTGATGAGTTAGCGGGGTTGTTGTTGCGTCACTGTAGGAAGATGGCGTGGGTTGAATGTATCTGAGTTTTGGATTTTTATAAGCAGTTATTAATGCCAATCAAGGTGATGCGTTGAGGGGTTTTTAAGTTTTAATCCTCGTGGCCAATATTATATATGAATTCTTTAGGTATAGGATTGAAGTTACATGGCATCAGGTTCCCAAATATAAGTTTATTAATTCAAAATCCAAAACTCAGATACATTCAACCCACGCCATCTTCCTACAGTGACGCAACAACAACCCCGCTAACTCAACAGTCAATCAGAGCGCACCTCATAGAACTATCTCATCATCATACATAACACTACATTGCAAGAAATAAGCCTTACGAATGTTTTCGTAATGTGGTTATGTAGTATGGAGCTATAGCAAAACTTTTGTTTCGATCGCGCCTAAAAAATCAACTGCTGTATAATTTATTAATTCTTATAGTTGGTTGAAAGAAACCCATACACTTTAACTCAGAAAACATTTTAAAACATTTCTAATGGCGCGTCATAATTATTTTTTAACATGAGCGTTATGTATGGTATTTGTTTTAGGCTCCGAAATTACCCAAGTCAGTGTATCCTTTTACTGCTCCACTGGTAACTGCTGTCTTGGAAGACTGTCTACTTCATGCCTTGACAGACGTGGGCCTGGAGACTTATACTCTTCGGGCGCCTGATAGGGCTGAGAACTCTGCAAACCACGAAGTATGTACTGATTTTTTTTATTGTCAATCAGCGCTACAAAATATGTACTGTGTATGGACACTGCACATTTTAATGGCAATCAAATTCGTAAAATGGCAATTGTGCTGTCTCGAACGCGAGAATGAGAAAATTATTCCTGACAGACCTTTCTTTATGGCCCTTTCACTACCTGCCGTTAGTTTTAGAATTAGGTGCGCTTGAAAATATTACTCCCACTGGTCTGTGTGACTGTTAAATGCCAAAATTAATCGTTCAAACTAGAAAATTATGGAGTAAACGCGTTTTCTGGCATGTAATGAATGCATAATGAGTAATTGAATCTGTGGTTTGCCAAACTGCTATCGGGAGCACATTGGGCAACGAGCCGTCTGAAACAGTTTGCCGTTACTTACACTGAAACTTTTGTTTTATCTCGGTGTAATTGCAATGTGTCGTTTTGTGTGTGTGACTTTTGTGGTTGGGCTAACAGCACACTGGGCAACGGGTTACCCAAAGGCCGTCCAAAACAGTCTCACTATGCTTGATTTGAATCAGTGTTTGTGTTGCGTTATATTGTGACTTTGCTACTGCTGTTTTGGTAACTAAATAAATAAATGCATATTGACTTTTTGTCTATAACTAAGCCAACCTAGTGGATGAAGCCCTCTGTTACACTCAACTCGGAAAGCCCGGGACCGCCTGCTTTACTTGCCCTCATGGCCAGAAAATGTAGGGTGGGACTCGAACCAACAACATTTCGGGTGAAAGTCGGGGTCTCTACCACTACTCTACATGTCTTCACAAT
The DNA here is from genome assembly GCA_963971405.1 of Psococerastis gibbosa. Classification (NCBI taxonomy): domain Eukaryota; kingdom Metazoa; phylum Arthropoda; class Insecta; order Psocodea; family Psocidae; genus Psococerastis; species Psococerastis gibbosa. The sequence continues at coordinate 7,271,500 of OZ020487.1, read as the reverse complement.
AAATGAGGCTTTTAGTGTTATCCTGCCGGGAGTATCATATTTATTATACTTAATTTCGCACTGCAATGACCCTGTCGTATTACCTGTATGGATTAGAACATACGGCTTTAAAAAACAATCGTAGGGGAAAAGCCTTATTGGTGTAAAAACCAAAAATCTCAGAAAGATCAATCATAGAGTTGTCAAAAAAAAAGGACAAACAGGAGACATTTTTCTGGGCATTTGATGTTTACTATTATGTACCTCTGTCAGGAAATGTAGAGTAGTGGTACGGACTCTGACTTTCACCCGAAAGATCGTTAGTTCGAGTCCTACACTTCCCATATTTTCTAGCCATGCTTCGGAGGGCATGTAAAGCAGGCGGTCCCGGGCCTTCCTAGTTGAGTGTAAGAGAGGGCTTTATAGCCCTAACTCCACTAGGTTGGCTTAGTAATAGAACAAAATGTCTTTATTTATTTTTATTTTTTATTTACCTCTTTCTAACCCAGATCGGGGATATGAATTTGATTTAAGGCGCCCATTCCACCGACCGGCTAGGGCTATTTACAAAAACGGTGACGTGGTAGCACACATTCAAGACTTAGGTGGCGTTTCCATCGACCTCGCATTGCAGAATGCAAATGACATTGACGGAAATTGGTATTTTTCTTTTTATAGAAATCTATTAAAATGTTTGTACTTAACATATCCCATGACGCCATTTTTTAATTTGAGTTAGTTTGTTTGTGAATTTACTGTATGATCATTGATCAATTTTAACTATGGCATAGAGGAAAATAAACATTTCCGTCAATTCTGCAATGCGAGGTCGGTGGAAACCCCGCCTAAGTCTTGAATTTTTGCTACCACGTCACTGTTCTTGGAAATAGCCCTAGCTGGTCGGTGGAATGGGCGCCTTAAGAAAAAAAAAAACAATTGGAATATTGGCTATTATGGTAGTCCCGAGGAAGGAGTTCAAGAACTGTGGCCAGTTGGTGTAAGGGAAGGCCACATATCTTATATTGAAATGTAGAGGAGCATTTCTGCTAATTTATCTGCTATTTTGGATGATTCTACGATCGAAATTTCCTTTGAAACTGACCATGTGCGAAAAATGTGTAGTGGAGATGCTCCGATTCGCTCTTATGGTAATGACTAAATCACAAACAGACAGGTTGTAGGCTCGAGTCCCGCAATCACTCGATTTCTTAATGGAAACTTAAGTAAGTCTAGAAGAGGGTTTGTTCTTCTAACTCTTTCAGACTATTATTTAGTTTAATTTTTTGTTTTTTTAACCACAGAGGCTTATTTTCATTTCAGGAAGACCCGATCTGCCTACTAGGCTTGCGACCATTCTTGCACGTCAGACAGATCATTTTGGGAGAACCAAACCTTTTCCTAATTGCGTCTGAAGGAGCAGAACCTTCCACTGTTTATCAACTGACTTTGGCTGACCCAGAAATGCTATGGAATGATTTTGTTTCTGCTGCAAAGGAAAATCAGTGGGAAGCGCCTGCAACGTACTCTCATCTGGTAGGTTACTTTGGGATCTAGCGGAAACTACTCTTAAACAACTGCAAGAGGGAAATTATCATCAATGCGAATTATTTCATGCAGTCACAGATTTTCAATGTTGTCAGACACTGGAATGCCTATGGCGGGGTTTCCACATACGTCAATGGTCAATGGGAAATATGGTTTTGACGTGGTAGCAGAATTTTTAGTATGTCTTTAATGTATGCTAAAACGTCAATTTCATATTTCTCATTGACCATTCACGTATGTGGAAACCCCGCCTAAGGAGGTTATTCCACTACCTCATTTTTCTGATCTGATCGGATCAAATTTTTTCCCTATTTTTTACTCCATGATGTCTTCATTTTCAATGGCTGGGGCGAGCCAGGTGATAATGAAATGGTCGAAAATTTCAATCGTCATTAAAATAAGAAATATGACAAGAAAATTTGATCAGATCTTGCGGAAATGATATGTAAGTCAAGACATGTAGCGTAGTGGTACGGACTTTCACCCGAAAGGTGGTTGGTTGGTTCGAGTCCCACACTGGCTACATTTTCTGGCCATGCTTCGGAGGGCAGGTAAAGCAGGCGGTCCCGGGCCTTCCTAGTTGAGTGTAAGTGAGGGCTTTATAGCCCTAACTCCGCTAGGTTGGCTTAGTAATAGAAACAACAAAAAGTCGTTATTTATTTATTTATGTAGTGGAATACCCGTCTAATGGAAACATTTTCTATTGAATATCAATATTTACCATCACAATCTGTAGATTATTGGAGCCAGTCTAATTGTCCTCAGGTTTGTAGTCGTCGATAGCTTCTTTTGGTGCATTACCACCCACATGTTTTTTCTGTATACATTTCGGTAATTTCGCACCTATTCCATTGGAAGTACGAAGCAAAACCTAATAATTATGCACTAATTTCTTATTTATACAGGTACGGGAGGCCCATAATATTCTCAAAGTACGACTGGACAATGCTGATGTGGTCGATGCAGGCCTTGACAGTCTATACAAAAAGGCGTGTGCCGTTCTTGCCGATCACTACATTCTGTAAGCATAAAAGTTCCACTTGTTTAATGAAAGGAATAGAAAAATAGTTCGGTTGTAAGTTCACCGGAGCTTATGAAGTTTTGTATGTTTAGCAGAGTAATTAGGTTTAATGAAAGGAATAGAAAAATAGTTCGGTTGTAGGTTCACCGGAGTTTATGAAGTTGTGTATGTTTAGCAGAGTAATTAGGGGTAAATGTCACTCGCATACCAAACAATGATTATAATCAGAAGTTGAATATATTAATAATTATATACCTACTTGTATGCATTTTGGAAGGGGAAGAGGTGTGGGGGGCGGGGGCATAGACGTTTCATCGCTAAATTTTTAGTAATTATGTTATTTTGAGTAGGTATAGATTAACTCGGACATAACTTTAAATAAAACTGATCTGTGGTTAATTTGAGTATATGCATATTGATACCCTAATTAGCAAACCGCTTTACTAAAAAAAAATATAGAAAATGAGATGTTGGTATCCTCGTGTTCGGAAAAAGTCCTCTACCGCCTGGCAAAACTCTTAAATCCCGAAAAAAAATATGAAAGCCTCTTTCGTTGAAATAGAACAGATCCAAGGTGTTTGATTTGGCGCGGAAGTAGCATTAACTCCAGCAGTGAACAAAGAAAATGTTATCACAATTTTTATGACACCTTGACCTTAGTCAAAAACATTGGCATGAATGGAAAATTTCTGGGTATATTTACTTTCTTTATGTTTTTAGTTTCTGTCTCTCCTGGCTCCTGATAATTCGCCATTTTGGAGTTAAGCCGGTTTGCTAAGGCGGGGTTTCCACATACGTCTATCGTCAATGAGAAATATGAAATTGAAGGTTTAGCAGACATTAAAGACATACTAAAAATTCTGCTACCACGTCAAAACCATATTTCTCATTGACGATTGACGTATGTGGAAACTCCGCCTAATTAGGGTATCGATATTGTCCAGCCGATTTATGTCTAATCCTATAATTTTCAGCGAGCATTACTGTAACATTGTTGTGATGAGGCTTGATGTCGATATATGATAAATTCGTATAAATATCCCTACTTGCGGAACATATGGTGAAACATTGGCTGCCTATAATGGTTTCATCCTATTTCGCTCTATAATCGGAGTTTGGAACCCGGTGTTGCACCTTTTGCTCCACGCCGCCTACGGATTTTTTGATCTTTGGCAATGCAGTCATTTATAAGGAAGTTGTCTACTAATTTCTAAAATATATAAATATATGTATGTATGTACTAAATAGTATGTACACCTGCGTTTCAAATGCGGTCCCATCAATTTTGCAAGCGCACTTGTAACTGAGCCACGTGCACCCGTGATAGCCAGTGCCGAGGTTTATGTTTTTAGCCGATAATCCTCTATAATATATCTCTTTCCGCAGATATGGCGATGCAGTGGCAGCCTCTGAGTTATACTGCTGCTCGAGATTGAAAGTCACGGAAGTTACCAAAAGAATTAAGCAACTCCTCCAAAAGATCCCCGAGCCCCACAAAAGCCAATTTTCTCAAAAAGATGTAAGCTTCAGCTTATTTTCCCATCTTCAGAATTGTTTGAAAATGGAAGATACCCGGTATCGTAGTCATCGAGGAAACAAAGAAGATTTCTACACTCCTGACATTGGTTAGTTTATATAGAAAGAGTCAGTGTGATATTGTTTGCTTTTAGGATCGGAAGTAATACACATATGTTAAACCCACCAAAAAACACCTATAACACGAGGTGGGGGAGACCTGGAAAGGCCAGCACCACGCACAGCCAAGTATGAGCGACTGGATCTTATACTAAAAGGATTCGCCTACCTTAGAAAACTCTCGAATGAACTGAGAGCGGCGAGAAATTATACTAACTTCCCTAAATTACGTAGGGACCACCTCTTAGAGAAAGCTTTTTACACTGTCACTGAGGCATTGCACAATGACAGAACTACCTTGTTTTGGACGATATTTTTGACGATTTTACATTATACTTCCTTGTTGATTACTTGATTGTATAATTTAACAGAAATATATATATATATATATATATATTTATTTATTATAATTAGTGCATTTTCTCAATTATTTTTTACATTTGTGAAACAAGAGAAGTGCCCCCCCCCCCCCATCCTAACTTGCCTACTGCACAATAATTACATATAAATGGTAAAAAAAATATATTTTTAAATTTTCTTTGCAAGACGTATGGTATCTTCGAAATATTCATTATTGTCAATATTTCCTTTTTAGGAAGTCTAGTGGCCAGTGTTTTGGATATGACCGAGCATGAGCAGCCTACAAAATTGTCGCAACTTATCCTGGGCTCTCCACTAACCCAAACATTTGGTTCAGAGCGCAGTTATTCTTTGCTTTGTGCCATCAGCAATCGGACGCCTGTGGACGCTTTGGCATTAGCCGTGATATGCATCCAACGAGGTGATCAAGAAAAAGGACTAGTTCTTCTTCAGGAACTGGAAGAGAAATGCATTGAGGAACAAGTTTTAGCCAATACCGAAATTTTTCTTTTAGAAGAATCTCTATCTGAATTTGGCTTGATTTTATTAAAGGAGTTTTCCCAGTTGTTTGCAAGAGTTTTGTCGAAACTTATCAAAATTGACGAGTTACGGGTGGCTTTCATTCAGAAAATTCTTATGGAACATCTCCAACCTGGGTAAGCAAATTATATTTACCCATTGTATTCCTAAATGATAATTATAATTTTCTTTCAATTTTAGTATGCATGCTTTTATTGATTGAAAATCTATATTTTATACATATTGACATGGTATAGCATGGACGTAAAAGGGAAGGGGGGGGGGGGGCATAGATCGCTTCCTTCTCGAGTACGATAGAGCAAAACATCATATCATTATTTAAGACCACTCTTCAAATAGTGTATTTGTTAATTTTTGCTTTCCAATTTATACGTAGTATAAGGAAAGCTTTGTGATGGTTGAAATTTTCGAGATTTCAACGGATTCACACGTTTTAAGGTCCCAGGAACCCAAAAAAGTGTTTTTACGAAATGTCTGTCTGTCGCTCTGTCTGTCTGTTCGTCGATTTCCGGGCAATATACTCAGTCGATTTTGATGAAATTCGGCATGTAGGTTCACAAAAATCATACCTCGGGACCCTTTTTTTCGTTTGGGGCTAACTCAATTTGCGGGGGTTTTATTCTCAAAAAACTCCAAAAAAAAGTCTAAAAAAATTATTTCCCAGAAACTGCTGCAACGATTTCATTTCAATTCACATATATTGTAGTTGTTATTAATGTTGAGAAAATGCGGTGGGTCGCTTGCCCCTTGATAGTTTGCTTCTGGGGGTAAAAAAATAAAAATAACTAAATTTTAATGAAAAATGACTAAAAAATAATTTTTCTGCAAAACCTTTCTATCGATGATTTTTACCTACAGGTATGTTTTAGGTGTTAAATTAAGTAACAAAACCGGACAGGTTGCTTTCCCAGAAAAGTATTTGGTTTTGTAAAAAAAAATGTTTTTTTTGAAAAAATGATAGAATTGCATTGCGTGCCTTGCCAGTATTGCAGATTGCTGTGTGGAAATGTGTTGGTCTGACCTATCTAGAATTTACCTCACCTCCAGTGACGTCAGGTGGACAACCCCCCCCCCCCCCCCCCCCCGAGAAATCTAACCATATAGGAAAATTATTTACCATGAAATTACTCATTTTCTCTATCTACTAATTTTCATAAATTGGAAAGCATGTTTGAGTTAACTCGGACCGGTTCTTTTCCAGGGACACGTATGGCAGGAATGCCGCTGTTATTCTTCAAATGATCCTCGAAAATGAATTGAGACGGTTGGCAGAGGAAAAGAAATGTATTGGTACCGAAGCACAAGAGCATGCTGCCACGCTGCTACTACTGTACCTCACACAGCTTAGTCAGCGGTGGGAGGGGGACTGTGATGATGCCCCTTTATTTAGAGATTGTCGTCCTTCTTACCTCGATCATGTCCCGCCATTTGGTCTCGATTTGAACCAAATTTTGTCACCTCAGCCGTCCAATACAGTGCCTGATAGTGGCGAGCCTAAGAAAACTCTCATGAAGCTGCAGGTATGTGATACCACATCAGTGGCGGAGCATGGGATGATTGCCTGTGTAATGCTTGCAACTATTTATTTATGTTTAGGTTTAACAAAAAAGAAAACATTTGAATTCTAACTAACGATTCTTAATCTTCTTAAACTGCGTTGATAACATCATGCTCATACAATCTTATTTGTTCGCGGCTTCCTATAGATTTCAACGAAGCTCTTAATTCATTCTAAGGATTTGTTGAGTGTAATGAGGCTTTGCATGCTCAGCCACTGCCAAATTCAGTAAACGATGCTATTAGCCTCCGTTTTCATGATGGCTTTAGAACGCTAGGACTTCAATGACCATACCATAAACATAGCCATTACGAAGCAGTTAACTTGATTAAATTGAAAGATAGCAGTAAAAAATATAATGGTTATTGTTTTCGCAAGTAATCAGTTTACTCTGAATGTCGATTTGACCAAGTACAGGCGCAGGTTATTAATTAGAAAAATGTTGAACCTAATACAATATGTAATTTCATTTCATTAAGTAGGATTTTTCCTGGAATTAAAGGTTTGAACATTTATGTGGGGATTTTAAAGATCTTTATAAGTAGCTTTTAATTGAGCTGGCTGTTTCGCAATTAGATCTGGAACAAGATGCAGTTATTTATTATTTATTTATTCAGTTGTGAAAAGTTTAGTTCCAGCAATTTCTTATTTTATAATAGCTGCACAAGTTACGGAGTGGCCCTCACAATCGCTCAACTTCTTCTCGACTGCCCAACCTACTCGGTTCAACGAACCTCCGTCCTACGAGCTCCCTCCTCCCTCTTTGAAGCGCTAGGAAACAAAACAACAGCTTCTTCTTTAGTTGCAATCTAATGATTGATTTGCAGCAAATCTTTCCGCCTCCTTCTCCATTCCTCCCTGTCTTGGGCCGTTCTCTTTAGTTCCGCATCTCATTTCTTTCTTGCGGTCTTCTGCGTACGCCTTCTTTGGTCGCCCTCTTGCATTCATTAGTGCCTTCGATTGTGCATTCTATTATGGTGCTTAGGAGTCCTTCTTGTCTGATCAGGTGACCCACAGATAACATCATACAATTCCTAAGAGCCACCGGCCTCTTCTTCAACATTTAACCATCCCCCCCCCCCAAATAATAGGTAAACATTCCCAATTTCCTAGCGCAAATTCCCAACAGGGACCCGCGCTTAAACCAAAACTGCTTTGCCCGTCTGAGCTTCCGTGCTCATGTTTTTGTTAACCCCAGGCCCTCCTCAAGTATTCTGAAGAGGAGGGTTGACTTGAGGCACACAATGATTGGGATTAAGACATTCTCGCCATTTTCAAGCTGATGTTGCAGAGCGAACGAACAGTCAGTGGGACGCCACAGTTATGGAACTCGGTGTTTTTTTTTTTTGCAGTATTTAATACAGTATTAGAGAAGTCAATTTATTGATTACTTTGACTTCCAGTGCCTGCTTTCCAGTGAGATAGCTCGGAGTTCATTGTATCGTGTGCGCGTGTACTTGACGAAAACTCCTAATGTATTTGGATCTTTGAGCCTTCAAATACAATGTGCTTCGACGCAGGAGGCGTCGCAATTGATCCTCAATTTCACTCCTCAGGCTCTTATTCCTTATTTCAAGGTTTGTATTTATATTAACTACTGTTTCTTTAATTTATAAGTAAGATAGATGTGGAATAAAAAAGCAGGCGCCCACAATTCTCCATAATTAGCATGAAAACTGGAAATGTAAGTTATTTCTTAAGAAACAGTTGAAGAGGAAATACCCTACAGGTGCACAAAATTAAATTTCACCTGAAATATTGATTTTAGAGCTATCAATCAATTAAATAAATAAATAAATATTGACTTATTTGTTCTATTACTAAGCCAACCTAGCGGAGTTAGGGCTATAAAGCCCTCTCTTACACTCAACTAGGAAGACCCGGGACCGCCTGCTTTACATACCCTCCGATGCAAGAAAATGTAGCAAGTGTGGGACTCGAACCAACAACCTTTCGGGTGAAAGTCGGAGTCTGTCTACATGTCCTTAATTCTATGTCCATGTCCATGTCATTAATGTTCTTATTCCTTTTTTATGTAGAAATTTAATTAAAAGACGCGGAATAAGATTAACTCGTAACTTCACTAATGTATAAGCATTAAGAATATATACTTTATGTATTAGATTCTTGGGTAGATTATAAAAAATGGGTCCGTGGCGACCCCCTCACACGACACTAAGAGGGAAGAGGAAGAAGAATTAGATTCTTTATTTATTTTAATAATTCTGTTAACTGTCCGCGAATACTCTCCTCACTATCGTTCAGGGGTAAACAGAAAGCGGGACTTATTCGTCAGCAATGGCAACCTGTGCTATCCCATACCAAAGATTGGCGTTTAAATTTAAATACTGCAATCTTGACCCATTTTGCCTTAATCGTGATAATTTTAAATAATTGTTGTTAACTAGTACCTGTATTTTTTGTTATACTTTCTGTTTTCTGCGTATACGATATTTTGTGTTTTGTGAATGTAGTACGGACGAAACGATGTCTGGTCTACTTAGGGATGTCTGATTCAATCTGGTTCTGATACAAAATTAATACTGGGAGTGGTTGTATCGTATCGTCCCTATTTGGCCAACATTAAACCCCTAACTTGAGTGATTTTTTTTAATAATTTCAATTTTTTGGACATTTCTTAATAATTTATTAGCTGGGACCACAGAGCAGGAATATAATCAAATTTGATCATTTTATTTGTTAGGTGTAATGTACAAGTACAATACAATGAACGCCGATATTGTATCCGTATCGGTATCGATACCAAGTGCTGTATCGGACATCTTTAGCCGTGTACTGAGAATAAACGCCTATTATTATTGTTTTTTTATTATATTAATTTTCCTACCATATTTTTAGCTTAATTGTTTAGATAGCAGTCTATAATTTATTTTATTTTATTCAATCCTTGACCACATTATTTATGGGGCATATTTCAGGAGAAAGCCATTCATGAGTGTGATTGGAGAAATGTCCTAAATCAAATAAACAACAAAATTACGGCTTCTTCGGATCCGAAGCGAAGATTCTACTACCAACAAATTCAACAAGGTGAGTCAAACACTATTTACTACGGGTCTTTTGTTTAAAAAAAGAGGGGGCATTACTTCTAATTTCACATTTCTTTCCTGTTAGTTAACAACACGGAAATTACTTTGATTGACCTCGACCCAATTGTCTACTTCAATAGACCTTAACAATGAGGGATTTCTAATACACGTACTAAAGCCGAAAATGTTATTGCAATAATTCAACTGTCATTTCTAATTTTTAATAAATTCAAGATAAGTCATGAACTGATTGGTCCTGTTAGGACGAGTCACAAAAATCAGACTTGGTCCAGTGCTGGTACCATGTGCTGTCAGTATGAGGGGTACGAAAACGCCCCTGTCGAATCAGAAAAGTGATAAATGACGAAATAGTTTGACAATTAGGATTAAAACTACGTTCCTAAGCAGGCGACGTCAAACTGGTGAGGCCCAAAAAAATGTTTCGCCTACGTCTAGCATTGGCATTAACAGTAATTAATCTCTGTTGATAAAGAATTATTTATTAATTCTTATTCCGCCTTTATTCCCGTAGGTCAATTTACAGTCATATGGGTTTATTTAGGATAATTCACAATTATCCCCGGATAAGTTATTCTTTAGCAGTGGTGCTTCGCCTGCAAGCACAAAACTGCCCGCCAAATTTTCTGGTCCAATTCCTTAAGCCTTGTGTCAGTGGACAAATTTGTTGTTTGTGTAAGCTTCCGAGGACTTCGCATAATTTAAACTTAAATGAGAAACAAAACAACAATTTTGAAAATCCATTGCTATTAATTCATTATTTTCCCCATATTGTTCGTAAATGATGTGGGAATATTGTTGTTTTCCACATATCTCCCTAATTGCCGTATTCTCAATTTAGGGCTATTGGAACATATCGCCCAGAATTTGACGCTTAAGGACGTGGCGGAACTTCTGCCCACGGATATTCCTGCTAGAAACGTGTGCTTGAAGGTAGCGCACAACAACGAGCAAGCTTCGCACATCAAAAATCTCATCATGCTGACAGGCGCTCAGCTATTATAGCTAGAGAAGCGGCCTCGCCGTGGCCAACGTATTCGTCCACCCAAGGACGCCGTGCAACAAGCGAGCTCTTCACTGCTTCACTCCAATAATATCTAACTCAACAGGTAATCTTAGGCCTGCAGCCCTATTATGGCGATTTAGGATTAACATGACACCGGGGATTATTCATTTGTTTGAAACCACTTATTAAATTCCAATTGATAAATTCATCCTCAACTTAACTTTTTCTCCCTTAAATGTAGACACATTAATTGAAATTCTTATTATATTTCGAAATTCGACCTGTTCATTTTAATGTTTATTAGTATTTCCTTCAATTATAAAGCAATCCAACAATTCTCTTGTATTCCAATAATTTATTAATTTGAATTTCCCGCGCATTTTACACTTTTGTTTAAAATAATTGAATCAGTGCAAATTAATAGCTAACACCTTGGGGTTTATTTACGCTACCTAATTTAATACTATGACCGGTGTTAAACTTAAAAGTTAATTCCAAATCGCCATAGTAGGGCTGTGGTGGGGCAAAAAGGAATACAAAGTAGTAGCTTAATGCATGGTTCATAAACTTGCAGCATTTTACTGTGCACGTTTTGATATTTTTTATATTATATTGTAAGCTGCGTTAAGTCGTTACCACTGACGCAAGAGAACTTTTGCCAAGTCATGAATCCTGTTCTTTGACATTAATTTTCTAGTTATGATTTAATTTTTATTAACTATTGTTTTTAATTGAAGTACTTGATATGTAGCCTATTTTATTCTGAACTAAGCTGCTAGTAAGTTGCTTTCAAACTGTATACATACCTTTTCTTTTGACTGTAACTCAGGCGGGGATTCCACCGACCTGCTAGTGCTAAATACAAATAAGGTGACGTGGTAGCAGACATTCAAGACTTAGGCGGGGTTTCCACCGACCTCTCATTGCAGAATGCAAATGATATTGACGGAAACGGTTTGTTTTACTCTATGCCATAGTTAAAATTGATCAATGATCATAAATTTTAGAGTAAAATCACAAACAAACAAACTAAAATTAAAAAATGGCTTCATGGGATACGTTAAGTACAAACATTTTAATAGATTTCTATAAAAAGAAAAATTCAAATTTCCGTCAATGTCATTTGCATTCTGCAATGCGAAGTCGGTGGAAACCCCGCCTAAGTCTTGACTGTCTGCTACCACATCACCGTATTTGTATTTAGCACTAGCAGGTTGGTGGAATCCCCGCCTTACCGCATTAGCAGCCGTAGTAGGAGTAACCACCGGGGACAAAGAAATTCTATTGTAATTCACATTCACGTTATAGGAAAGCGTATTGCATTCTAAAAATCGTTTGTTTTGTTAACATTTTTATCCGGGGGGTTAGTTATTATTGTGCCTTGGTGCTGCGCCTGCAGGAATGAGAAATGATTCAGCCGGCTTTACAGCGCAGCTCAATTTCCAATCACTGTGGTGGACTAAGAATACCGTATATAAAGAGCATGGGTAATAACTTAACCTGGGGTTAAAGATTTAAATAGAACAATTTTAGCACTTTGCATTCTCTTCTTCATCAGCGAACGCCCGTTCTTGGCTGCTCAGCCATTTGACGCCGTTCCTCCCAGTAAATCCGCGACTCAAAGTGTTTAGTCATTGTCGTTGATTTCATGTAGAGCAGGGCAGTGGGCCAGGTGGTCTGCTGAGCCTTCCTCCAGCGAGCGCAGGGGGCACATTGGGCTGTCGACCACCCCAATTTTGTGCAGATGATGTTGCCATCCTGAAGATGGCTGCCGCCACTTCCCGGGGCTGGTTGTTGGGGTTGGGTGATCTAAAGCCAACTGCTACTGCCTTCCTCCTTCCATGAGTCCAAGACTGCTTTCTTGATGCGGGATGAAATAGCGTTGCTTTCTTTATATTCCACAATTGTCCTTTTTTACATTTTAACCCTAGAATAAGGCGGCAATTCCACCGACCTCGTTTTGCACCGTGAGCGTCACATTGACGTGGTAGCAGACATTATAGACAGTCTAAAAATGTTTGTTACCACGTCAATGTCACGCTCACGGTGCAAAACGAGGTCGGTGGAATTGCCGCCTAAGTTACGATACTAATAAACGGCATAGTAAGCCCGCTGCTGAATGTTATTAGTGCTTTAATGATATTCAATTTTTATAGAATTTTAATTGAGCTGTTAGAACTACTGAAAACCATGTGTGCGTTTGAAATAGGTTAACTCTCGCGGTTTATTAACACCTCATTGTGTGTTGCTACGCGTAGCATGCTTTTTAGCTTGACAGTTTGTCGGGTTTCACGCGAATGGGTTCCGATTTGCCGTTTCCAGACGGTTATTGTGTGAGATTGAGACTTGATTATCATTTCGTTTTAAGATAGCCGGAGGGGAAAACCTTACAGGTGTACAAAGGCGGGGATTCCATTGACCTCGTTTTGCAGAATGCACATGACGTTGACGTGGTAGCAGACTCATTAATAAGTCTTTAATGTCTGCTACCACGTCAACGTCATGTGCATTCTGCAAAACGAGGTCAATGGAATCCCCGCCAAAGATCGAGTTTCACAGTTAATATCCAGAGTAGAGTTATCATTTGACATTAGTAGGATGAAAAAAAAAATGTGTTGCCTACATTTTGTTTAGTACGACACCAATTGCTGGCCACATTTATGTAAATTGATTGGTATAAAAACTTAGTCTGGAGTGCCCGGTAAAAGGATTTACTTGTCTGTGGTTGACTCGTATCTGTATGTGGTTATACTGCGCCAATGGTAAACTTGTCACAGCTGTCCATTATCGCTTGTAGCCGGTGTATGTTGACATCGAGAATGTATACCAGTTTGCCAATGGTAAAAACTCCTTACGGGAGCAATATAAAAAATGTCCGAAATCCATGTTGTCATTGGCATTGGACAAGGTACCAATGGGCCACTATAAGTAGACCTAGGTTCATTAAAACGTCCTTCAGGGCATTATTATTATTATCTGTAGTAAATTTGTGCATGTGACGGCCACATACTATGCATCAAATTGCAGAGGAACACTTCTTGTTTATACTAATGTCCAAATACTAACGGTTCGATTGATATTTCCTGTTCAATTTGACTTGGTGCAAAAAAAGGAATAGTGCATGTGGGGTGGTTGTCTCTTAATTTTGAGAAAAATGAAGAAACTAGTGTAAAATGGGATTAACTAGAGGATAGAGTTGTATGTAGCAGAGTTTAAAACGTTAATTGCCTTTCGTTGCTGTACGGAAAGCTGCACTTAGCCTATTCTAGAACTATCACTTAAACTCGATGAAATTGTCATGTTGCTAAGGCGCTTATTCCACATACGTCAATAGTCAATAGTAAATATGGTATTGACGGACATTTCAATTTTACCCTATGCCATTGTTAAAATTGATCAATGACCATAGAATAAAATCACGCGCTGCAAACAATAACAAACTAAAATGGCGTCATGGAATATGTTAAGTACAAACATTTTAATAGTTAACAGTTTTCATCCATTAAACAGATGGGTAAAGGTCGATCTTACTTCGGATCTCCTACTATTATTACTATTTAAAATAATAAGTGTACGAAGAAAACAAATACAAACAAAATTTCAAAAAACAAATGCGCCAAATTTCAAAAATGTCAATAGAAGAAAAGTGATCAATAGTTGAAAAAACATGTGGAATGTAGTGTATCAATGAAAAATTGAAATATCCGTCAATACCAAATTTCCTATGGACTATTGACGTATGTGGAATAAGTGCCTAAATACTGTATAGTAGTCGAAGTTCCATTCTGCTTAATGCAAATGTAATTACTGAAATTAAGTTTCATACCATTCTTGTTATACTAAGGTTACATGACCAAATTTATGTAATTTTTAATTATTTTCTTCGGTGTGAAATTAATGTTTTATTATATTAACTGAGAGGATTTAACGTTTTTTTTTTTTTTTTTGTTCTACATGTTATATTAACTTAGATTTCTTCTGTTCTGGCACAGGAAAAGTAGGATATTGGTGTATGCCTATAATAATCTTTATTTACTTTCCTTGCCCAGTATTCCCTGGACAAGGAGCATATATTTACAAAAATATACAATACCATTGATGGAAAAAAATTGTGTAGATACAGCGAGATTAGGGCCTATGGTCCTCTCTTACACCTAACTGTAAGTATGCTTTGGGTCATTACCAGTGTAAGGCTAGCTTATGTTAAGGAAATCCTCATTAGGAAAGCTTATACCTCTCTCTCTGACCTTTAATAGATCTTTAGGTATGTCATGAAATGAAGGTCTACTTTTAGCAGGATAGGTAGTATAGGTATACTGTGTGCTTTAAAATGATATGTATTTTTTATTTTGTATTGCACTTGACGAATGTATTTAATTGTCCCAACATTTATTAACATTATAACATTCATTCATATCTTCACCCGTCTCACCTGCCAATTTGCCGGGTGAGACAGGAGAGATAACTGGTGCCAACTCTGACAAGACCACATCAGCAATTAAGCCCGTCTCTAGACCAGGACAAAAATTCAAAATGAATCTGCTTGAAAGTTACGAGAAATTTATCTAACGTATTTATAAGGAACAATTAAATTGACTAGGCACCACATAGGATGATTTCGTGAAACGTACTAACTTTGTATCGTACATACTACTGCCCGTTCCATTTTCCCAATTCTAGTTAGAATGCCGCCTTGCAAGGCTCGAATGCCAGTGAGTGGCCAAAACAAGAGCGAGTCATTTCTTCACCTCCGGACAGGAAAAATACGTTAAAAGAGCTTATACATACTTAGCATATTATAAAGACTGGCCAACGCTTTATGTCAGCACTTAGTTTCAACATATTTGGCTCATTCCATGACCAAATGTCAAGACATGTAGAGTAGTGGTAGTAGTAGTAGTAGTATGGTTGGACACAGTCCCAGGCCACGGTGTGGGCCCATAGAACAGGGGACCTCCTGATTATGGTGGATTCCGAACCACTTGGGAAACACAGTGAAGTCACACGATAAGTTTGGAGGTGACCAGGACAAGTCCTACCATGTTTCCCTACCGGCACTGTGCACACTACCAAGTTATCTGCATCTTTGAACCTGCTCTGGTCCGCTGGATTCAACTTGGTAAGGCAGCCGGCTAGAGTAGTGGTACAAACTCCGACTTTCACCCGGAAGGTTGTTGGTTGGAGTCCCACACTTGCTACATTTTCTGGCCATGCTTCGGAGGGCATGTAAAGCAGGCGGTCCCGGGCCTTCCTAGTTGAGTGTAAGAGAGGGCTTTATAGGCCTATCTTCGCTAGGTTGGCTTAGTCATAGAACAAAAGAAAAAGTCAATATTTCAAATGAAGGCGGGAAATACCAAATAAGGCCTATAGGCGTTACACTAGTCTACTGTAGTATCATTGCACGACTTTCTATTAGTCTTTCGGAACTTAGATTTCGACACGCATTCCTTGAATTGTCACAATCTGGTAATGTTTTCTGCTGTGGTAATGGCGGCCGTGTTCGTAGAATCTTTGGATAATGAACAATACTGTTCTAAAACAAATTGAAATTAATACGATTACGTGAAGTACCTAAACATATCGTTTAGCCTATTGCAGTAAAACTTGCACGTATGTGTTCTCTTTCGGATTAAAATGTGGAAACACTACTAGTATGTAAACACCTGTAACCTGGCTTCTTATTTTTTATTGCTGATAAATATGTAAAAAATGTTCGCCTTGCTTTTCATATGGTAAGGTGCATTCCATTAAGAGCAAATCGAAGAACCCCCCCCCCCCCCCCTATGCGCTTTCCTTGTTTATTTTCTTTAAAAACTTGGGTTTGTTTGTTTGAATTTTCCTGCCACTGCAATCGGGGGGGGGGGGGCAACTGCCCCCCAAATCCCAAATGATGGCACTGATAACAATGGCTCGGTATAGAAGTCTGATGTCATTGTTATGGAGTATGGCGGCGCGTCCATGTTCCAGTTCATGGTGGGCCTCCACTTTTCATCATAAAAGCATATCTAAGTGTGGTGATGTACGGTACGGTACGATGTACGGTACGAAAGGCGAAAAAAAGACAAATGTGCTATTGTGCAAAAATGAGGGTACCATACCTGATTTTTGGAACAAGGCTTTGCAGCCAATTGTAGCACCCTCTTTTCTGTTTCCAATGTATTTATCATTGTTATAGATTCACTTAATGTTTTTTTCGTATCCTTATGCTTATTGGTTTCACTGGCAAGCAGTCTTTGTTGATTTTTTCTCTCGAGTAACATTTGTCGTGCCATCATCTGAAAGATAATTGCATGCATTGCAATGTGTCATATTGCAATGGAACTCGTGGCTCGTGAGCCAAATATGGCGCTTTGAGCTCTCAGTACTGGCCCTTAGGCAAAACTATAATTTTTTTCCTTTTAAAAATGAAAAGCAGCTGCAACGTTTAAGAGTGTACAGCCCGTAGGAAAGTAGCAGTCCGAAATTTAATACTTTTTTATTTTTTATTTAATTAACTAAGCATCTTATTACAGATTTGCATTGGCGTAAATTCCCAATATTTCTGGGGGGGGGGGGGCTTTAGGACTCCAAGAAATTGATTCATTACTCATTACCCCCGGAAAATAAAAATGAATAAATGGGCCCAAATTAGTCAGGTTTTACGGATGTTATTCCCTGGAGAAAGGGGCACAGGGGTCTCCCTCGAAGAAAAAAAAAATGGATAAATAGGCCCAAATTAGTGAGGTTTTACGCATGTTATACCCTAGAGGGAAGGGGGCCCGGGGGTCTCCCCCGGAGAAAAAATTAATAAATAGGCTCAAATTATAGTGAGGTTTCACGTATTTTCCCAGCAGTACAGTTGAGAATTTACTAACGAATAAACCGACCACTGAGGGGGGACCGGGGGTCTCCCCCGGAGAAAAAATGTGAAAAAATAGGTCTGAAGCATTGGGGTTTTTAGGAATTTTGAGTAATATATTTTTGTGAAAGTATACTTGGTCTAAATGTTGATTTTTTTCATGTCTTTCATGTAAATTAAGCATACTAGGAATTAATTTCCCTTTCGTTATTGTGGATACTATGCATTTAGCCTCTATAATGGCTTTGTCACCAGAAATCCTGGGGGGGGGGGGCTTAGTCCCCCTATTTACGCCAATGCAGATTTGGCTCATCAAAGTTGTAGAAGACTACTTCATGCATCATATAATAAGGTTTTTTAGTTTTCGAAAGTTTAGTTTTTTTATAAAATCGATTATACGTGAAAAGTTATTGTTTATAAAATATTTGCATGTTCATGAAAAAACTACAATTTCAAAAATTAAAAATATCTTATAATATTATGCATGAAGTAGTCTTCTACAACATTGATGAGTCAAATCTTTAATAACATGCTTAGTTAATTAAATAACAAATAAAAAGTATTAAATTTCGGTCTGCCAATTTCCTACTCTTCGATATTTGTACGCTATTAGCCTAGGCCTACTTGTCTCTGATAGTTGGTTTATGGTTAACGGGTGCCCCGTATGGGATAAAATGGATTCTGCCCTTCCAGTTAATTTAATTTCTATGGATTTCTGTTGTTTCTTGTTAACTAGGGCTCTATATTAGACAGGTATTATCATCCGCCATATTGTATCCATTATAAGTCTGGTGCATAAGCCAAGCATTGGGTGTTTACCTATTTATTATTAGAAATTTATCGTTGTTTATTTATTTTTATTTAAAAAACGTTCTACCAATTAGGGAAGTGTTTAATAAAAAAATACTGAAACGTGTTTTCGTTTTTTCAATCTTTTACTTTTCTTAAAAATAATTACTATACTTACCAAATGGGAAATATAGGATAAAAAATGTCGGATGACAATACCCGGGTATATAGTGCCTTATTGTTAACCACAAGACACAACTCACAAGCATACCGCGCAAACTCTGAAACTAGTGAAAATCGTTCCGAAATTTGGCTCAATTGCACAAAAAGGTTGCATATACATTGCATACTGTATATGTCTATTGTTTCCGTGGAGCTCACTGAATGGACGTGACTTATTGTCCTATATAAGCCCCATAATCTTAATAATAATGCTGCTTACCATATCACTCGAACCATTTTAGTTGCCTTTGCGATATCACGCTTCGCCCTCTCTATGAACTGTAACTTCACAGGTAGGAGTTATAAAACAAAGGCGCGAAACCCAATATTATCCCTTGGTCTTTGCCTAAATGACAAGAAGCTACATAAGTACCTGATTTTGTTTTTGAAGTTCACCTACAAGGTTGTGGAGTTCATCGATTCTTTTATCTGCTTTCTCTTTCTCAAAGACTTGGTTTTTCTCAGCCATCAAGCGCAAGCTTGCTAGGGATTCATTCAGACTCGTTGCTTGCTGCTCTTTTTCACGGAGGTGTGACTGCACCGTTCGTAGTTCAATTTTTAATTGTCTTACAGTAGATCTAAGGCTGCGTACTTCTTCAGCATGGGCTCTCAACAAGCGCGGAAGACCTGCATCTTCTCCTTCATACCTTAAACAGAAGAGTGGATCCGGCAGCTTTTATAACGCCACAACCATGGAGGAAGTTCGAAAGGCTGGGAGGAAATCGTGTCAGCACTGACCAAACAGAGCAATATATGAAATCGTCTCCTTTGTAACTTTGTAATATTTTGAACTCATTATCATTCTAAGTTAATAAAAAAATATTAAATTAAATAAATAAATCACAACCGGTTTCGACTAATCGTCACTTGACAATGGCGATTCGTCGAAACCGGTTGTGATTAATGTGCAATGGTGAACATTGTTTTTTAACTTCGATGGCCAGGTGGTAACGTGCTTGCACTTGTGCGAGTCTTTACACGCCATGCAATCGGAGACGTGTCGTACTCATCACGGGTAATAACCTACAGAGGTGACTGAAAAGGTCAATCGGATACATTCATTAAATTGTTTGTATGCGATTTATCTCTTAAAAAAAAAAAAAAAAAAAAACTGATAATGGGTTGTTGGGACTGTTATTCATATATACTAGTATGTGGTGTAAGGCCAGCATCTTCGCTAGTCTCACCTATGCCGAGAATGCTCAACCTTACATTCCTTCAACTAGCCCGTGCAATCAGCTGATCTGCTTCAACACTTTCAGTGGATTCAGGACTTATTGCTAAGGAAAAACGCATTAACACAGTAAACGCATGATAGAAAATTAGGCTATATATTAATACATTATCATTTATCACCACTAAATAGTCCTACTGGACGTCACGATTGACCGAGTTGTTCTTACCCTTCTTTCTTCTCCAGCAGTAGATCAATAGTTGTGTACAATCATCGTATGCAGTCAAATTAGGAAATCAGTGATTATTCTAGGATCGGCGTTTACATAAAGTCGGTAACCCACTTTGGGATTTACCCAAAGGGGGAGGAGGAGGAGGAAGGAGGCACCCCATCCTTCCCCCTAGCCCCTTCTATTCTTATTCACATTTACTTACAGTTTTATCACTTTTCATATTTAAGTTAGCAGAGCACTCCTCCATTGTGGTTATCAATTTCTCCTAGTAAAAACTCTCCACACCTTCCTTCAATGTTGGCTGTACGGCAAGTGACGGCGTCAGCCGATGCGAGACCGGTCTACAGCTTTCAGCAGGAAAACCGATAGGAAACTAAGTTGTATCGGTTTTCCTTTGCTTAGCTTGGCTGTAGACCGATCTCACTCCCGCTGAGCCCACAAATGCTCGGAAAGTCGCTACTTAACTTTGTTTTAACATATTTGGATCATGCTATGACCAAATGAAGGAGGAAAACAACCAAGTGGCGCCTAAGAGCGTCACAGTGGGCCCGCTTGAAGCCTAGGTGTTTAAAACTCCACAAACCGTCTAAATCAAATCAGCAATAAGACTACCTACCGGGTACCTATATAGCAGCATCTGGCGTATAAGCGTAGGAGTCTGTCCTACTACCTAGGAGCTTATAATTAGGCGGGGTTTCCACCGACCTCTCATTGCAGAATGCAAAGACATTGACGTGGTAGCAGACATTCAAGACTTAGGCGAGTATTCCACCGACCTCTCATTGCAGAATGCAAATGACATTGACGGCAATTTGAATTTTTCTTTTTATAGAAATCAATTAAAATGTTTGTACTTAACATATCCCATGACGCCATTTTTTTAATTTTAGTTTGTGATTTTACTCTATGATCATTGATCAATTTTAACTATGGCATAGAGTAAAACAAAAATGTCCGTCAATGTCATTTGCATTCTGCAATAAGAGATCGGTGGAATACCGGCCTAAGTCTTGAATGTCTGTTACCACGCCAATGTCTTTGCTTTCTGGAATGAGAGATCGGTGGAAACCCCGCCTTAGTAACAAGAGGAGGGACTGAAGGCGCTAAATTAAAATTTAACGATCAAGACGATCGGCGCTGCACTTCGTTCACCATAGACCTACTGCAATAGGGCCTACATAGGTAGACCATCTTATGTAAACAAAACCGAAATAACCTTACACTTATATATGATTACCTTAATAATTGTTCTGTAGTTGGAGCACAAAATGAAACTTCTGAAAGCTATGGTATAAGCAATCTTACCTTACCTTACAGTTATTTTTACCTTCTCAATGCCACCTCTTGCTTCTTTAGAAGACTGTTCAACGATCGATTTTCTTCCAAAACTGTTTGCAACTGCTTTTGTGTTTCAATAACTTGATTCTGCGTTTGTTTCAATTGAAGCAGCTTTCCTGACATTACTCTCTGTGTGAACTCACTTAAGTAGGACTTTCCATTACCGCCGAAGTAATAAAGCTTTGGTCCTTCTAATAAATTAGAAGTATTAGGCCTATAGTAGGTATAAGATTTGATAAGGCCCTATATAGGTATAGCCCTCATCAGCTGTAGCCTACCTAATGTGTAAAGTATTAAAATCACACAAATTTGCACAATTTCCACATAAACATATGTATTGTTAAAAGTTAACAAATTAAAAATCAGTTAAATTTACAGCTGTTTCGGGCTTACACCATCATCAGACTGCGACTTGTGCAAATTTGTTTGATTTTAATACTTTACACATTATGTTTCGTTTCCACGAAGTCACGAGGGAAATCCTATATTGGAGTAGCCTGCCTAATTTATTAATATATATAAAGTAAAAAATCATCTAATGTGAACACAGAAACTTCTGATTTTGCTTGTCGCTGAGTGATATGAGGATTGGCAGTGTTTATCTCGTTAGCAATGATAGTTTTAATTATGTTTAGTTTTTTGGCTCAATTTTGGCAGATTTTGTTGGTAAGCCATTAAATATATTCGATTGAGTAGCCTAATTAATTAATATTCGTAGGTAGGCTACTTGCTAAGGCGCTGTTCCACCAACGTCAATAGTGATTGTAAATGTAGTATTGACGTGGTAGCAGACATTTTTAGACTGTCTTTAATGTCTACTACCACGTCAATACTACATTTACTATCACTATTGACGCTGGTGGAATATGCGCCTTAATTGCCTATGGACACAATATACACCACAGAAGTCATAATTACACAGACATATAGGCGGTATCTCAGAATTTTCAAATGGAAGCATGGGTCTCGTGTTGGGTATCAAATGAAAGCATTTTTAACGCCTTTCTTCTGACATAATTATGACCTTAAGCCTTAAGGTAAAATCAAAATTTAAGGTTACATGTAAATTGAAATGTGTTAGAAAGAGCTTTCGTCTGATGCCCAACACGACCAATGCTTATAAGTCTAGATATTAAAATTCCGAGATGGGAACCTCCCCCAAAGTGGTACTTATAGAGTACACCTATGTAGATCATAAGACCATTCATTGATAAGCTTGACCTCTATATACTTTTTTCCGCACCTCAATATTCTCCTTAATAACGAAGTTATGGGGTTTGTACGCGACTGCTCTGGATCTCCCTGTATAATTATTAACATATAGGCCTAGCTCAAGCTGCCACGGTATCAGTGAATAGTGATGGTATGGGGGTCAGCCGTGAGGCATATAAAACTTACGCAGTAGTGGATGTATTATTGCAGTAGACCTGCAGTTGGTCGAAGGCCTCGGTTTTTTGTTCATTTCCTCTAATGCCCTGCATAACAAATAAATAAATATAAATACAGAAGCCTGTATGGTAGGCTACTCTAAGACAGTGTGCCCAATAATGTGTTATTTTTTTATATAGGCCTACAATAGGTTCCACTTATATAAAAAGTATTGTAATGTTGGTCGGCGGGCTAAAATGAATAGCTAAAAATAAAATGTGCTGCAGTTGTTAGTATAGGCTGAAAATAGATACCTTCTCTGTTCTAGAAGGGCTGATTTAATTACCATTATTAATTTTAATACTGAAGATGCTTGTATTGTATCTATGGTAACCGCTGTCCTCAGCTGTTGGCGTGTGCTGTTGAATGATCCTCTGCTGTACAAAGTTTACTATAATATCATTAATTTAGTACCGTAATTTTATTGAAAAAACTAGCTAGTTTTGTACAGTATAAACCAAAACGGTACGGTACTTACTGGGGTTACCAGAAGTCAGGGATTCAGAGCTGCCGTCAGGAATTGCCGGGTGAATGTTTAAAAGATGGATTTCTCAGCGTTAAAAAATGTGAAAAATAAAGTTCTTTACTGAAATGAAAAACGTTTTCGCGCTTTAATATTAATTCAAAATTTGGTGGGAGCTTATATTATTATAATATAATAATGCAATTTTGTTTATTTTATGTCTAGCATTGGAGTTTTTAACAGTGAAGTGCACAAGTAAATTTACACTAAATATAATGTGACATTTCAGAAGGAAATTTACACTATATATACCTGTAATAATGACACTTATTTGGTTCAGGTGTCAGCTTTGAGAATTTTTTGAGAATTAGGTACACAGAACAACATAATATATAGGCTTACTACTACTTATACCGTACCGTAAAGGTAACTTAAACAATACAGTTTGATAAATGTACATTACAATGCCAATAATCTGAAATTAAAAGAATTTATATCAATGAAATTAATTTAGTTGGCAGTTGAAATGAGCAATGAAATAGAAAAATAAACCAAAGTGTGTAAATTAATGAAAAGGATGATAAAGGTTTCCCGCGTAAATTAGTTCTGATGTTTGCCACAAAGATGAGCCGTTTTTGCACGAGGAGAAAATTCGATTGGTGAAATGCATATGGCCGCCTTCTTGGTGCTATTTCTTTCGTGTTTTGTACAGAATTAATTTGTTTAACGGTATATAAACAACCATTTATGCTGCAGATTTAGTGAGTGATTATTCAAGAATACAGTTCGTTGCCCGTGTGAAGGTAAGTCTTGATTTTCTCACAAAATTCATTTCTAGGCCGGCACTCTATTTTCAACGGAACAAGTTTTAGTTGTAAAGATAAAGTGGTTTTGCCACTTTTCGGTGCTTTCAACTTTCTAAAGTCGATATACTCCTATACATTGTAAGTAAATATACTATATTAGCTTATTTACTCCTAAATTAATTGTCAAACCTGAGAGGTTATAATGACAGTGATGCATGCCAGTGACACACCGTGGTGATTAAAGTAGAAACCTTTTCAAGGTGTGTCTCTCTCTACTAAAAAATATAATGTACTGTAACTTGCTCCTGGCAATTATTTATTTCTTTATTTACAAGTATTCTTATTAGCCTAGATCATAGTTACAATTTTGTTTCAAGTAAAATGTGGAAAAAAACAATTTAGTATGTAAGTGTCAGGCTACGCTAGCCTGCAGGAGATTATTATGTTTTAGATTTAAGTCTTATCTATCCATTTGTTTTGTACTTTCACTCAACAACTTTCTTAAAAATTACTCAGTTCTTGTGTTCATGCCATCGAAATGTCTCCAACTCTTTTTATTGCTTAGCTGTGAAAAAGTAAACAAATAAATAATATACTTCCGCATTAAAATGGATGTAGTTTAGATTGATTGCATATGACGTCGTTTGCTTGGGATTATTAAGAAGACCCCGTACCTACCCGCCCTCCCCCTGCCCCCCAAGCACCAATTACAAATTGTTATTGTATTATTTATAATTAGCACTAAGCACCAATAAATCAACTGAGTTCACTTGATACTATGACTATACTAATGACTCTTAAATTTAGTAAGCTATTTCATTAGTAAGCATTCAATTAGGACAGAATTTAGTTTGTTATTGTATTTAATCGCGATGTCAAAAACCTTTATGTATGTATTTGCTGCTTAAATAATGGCCCAATAGATTCTCTGTTGTGTATTATACAAATTTCCCTTGTTAATACCGTCAAATCCAGCCGAAGCACATAATTACAAGGGAACCTGCCGTATCGCTGACCCCAACTAGGGATAAAAGTGAGGAAAAAATCAATCAATACTGTCAGATGTAAAAAAAAATTTATATATGTATATACACTGGCACACTGTATCAGAGCTAGTTTAATATAATTACAAAGGCTTTCACGGCCGGAGGTACGTGATGAAACATGAAGTAGTATCCAGGATAATAGGCCGTGGTCGTTCTTAATCCTAACTACCTAATCCGGTTACTGTTGAGTCTGCGAGATACAATCTTAGAATTCGATGCAGTTCCAATGAAGATGTCGACCGCTGTTGTTGACGAAACGCTTGGAAGTACGCTTTCAGAACGACCACGGCCTATGATCCCGGATTCTACTGCTTCATCACGAAGCTAGTTTAGATTGGAGAAGACGTCGTTTGCTTAGGATCGATAAGAAGACGCCGTCTATCCCACCTCGTTTGGTGAAGGACGAATATTGATGGGTTGATTGCTCAGTAGATACACGCTACGAAAGAACGTTCATGCTTATTGGCCGCGCGACATATCAATGGGAGAAACCTGCTTCCGTGGAGAGTGCAAACCTTATTAACTGAGTCTTATCAATACTAAGCAAATGACGTATGATTTGAACTATTTCCATCAGGCTTTGTGAAGAAGTCGGATTTGATTATTCTATACTGACAAGGTCTGGTTCGCTTAGAGCCCGTAGGAATAGAGTCTGACAAACAGTCGAGAAGACTATTTTGGCAGATTCTTAGTTGCAGCACCCAATCATAATCATGGGTCGATTTGTACATTTTCGGACTTAAATAGTATACAATTTCCATGAATTATTTTCTTAAAAAATAGTGAAATATTATGAAACTTAAGGTTGGAACCAGGAGTATGTCATCCTTGTAACTTAACCTTATATCTCTTGTCAGTCATCACAACAGCAGACATGACAGGGTGGAACTAGCGGAAATCAATAAGCGTAAATTTGTCTAAATAAAGCCCAATGAATGTAAATGTACTACAGGAAATACAGCGGAATCAGAATTAAATTGCAAATAATATTTGTCAACTGAAAATGACATGTCAAAGTAATGTTCTTAATCTTCTGCTTTGCTGGATAATTTTAACACCATATTAAAATAGTTTTTATTATTATTTTAAGGTTAATCTCATACAAACAATTAAATGAATGTATCCGATTGACTTCTTCAGTCGCCTCTGTAGATTAGTACCCGTGCGGAGTTACGACACGTCTCCGATCGCATGGCGTATAAATACTCGCACAAGTGCAAGCACGCTACCACCTCGATAATTTTATATGCGTATAAATAATATAAGTTCAAATAATATTCTTTTGTTTTCTGCGGCATCAATAGTCGACTATTTTACTTATATAAATGTCTATCCCACATTGGTGGGTCATGGACAGACAGACAAAGACGGGTTGAGATGACAGAGAAGCTAATATTACTGATGCTATATTTTCTTTTATATCGAACGGGAAGTACGTCTAGGTGGGCCTATCCTTGCATGCAAAGGTCACAATTTGTATGTACATTCGTATGTATGTATGTATGTAGTTTTTATGTTCTAGTTACAACCCCTATCCCCTTCATAATACCCCCCCCCCCCCCCCGACATCGCGCATGCGGTTATTATTATTATCGTATGTCTTCCCGAGTGTTTTCTTCTAAAACGATCGCCGCTGGACATTTGATAGAACTGAAAAATTTACGAAAGTTATTTTTTATATTACGTCTTTAACATTCCGAATCTTTTCTTATTTAATTTATAAAACTCTTCTACATTTAATAATGTTGTACTTATTTTATGGCCGCTTCTTCACATTTTCATGGGAAATTGCGATGAAACTGCAAGTACAGTGCGAATAATTAAATGTATTTAATAACTTGTCCCAAACCTTCGTCTTACCAAAACAAAAGGAATTGTACGCTACACACAAACACATGAGCAGGCCTCCTTGTGTCACATGCTAATTGCTGACCGACAGCCTTCAGTAGTGGGTCAACGTAGTCTAATTAAATGCATTAGCCTTAACCAACTTTGCCTTCATTTTGGTAATAATACAAAGGTTATTTTGTTTGTACTGACTGATTTTATTGCTTTCCTATTTTTAGAAAAAAAATTTTTTTGTAAATGATTGGGAAATATATAGTAATAATATTACTACTACTAGTATATGTAAGCAGTTAAGGAAAGCTTTGTGTTGGTCGAAATGCTAAGACTTATAGTACTAATTGTGCATTGGCCTGAAATTTAACAACTACATTTAAAATAAAATAAATAAATTTCCGACAATACATCATTAGGGGGATTCACTCTGTTGGTAGAACGTAGAAATAGAAAAATCGAAAAATAGCTCAGAGTGAGGATACCTCCGTGCAACCGTAGAAATAGAAAAAAATTTTAAGGCGCGTTCTGTGGAGTAAAAATTGAAACTGTATACTACAAGGAACTACCAACAGGTGTGGGCGCTACGTTCTTGTCTTTTTGTCAGTTTGTTTTTGTTTTTGTTTTTAGCCGTGTAATTTGTTTTTGATTTTAGCAGGTGTTTTTTTCACTTTAAGTTTAAACTTATTTTTCATTACCTACCTACCTATGCCTAAATTAGGAAATACGTTGAAAGCCATCAACTTCCTCGCGGTAAAATGCAATGCAATGATGTGCGAGAATTTTGAAGAGGAGGAAGAAATACTAAGTTAAGCCATCGACGATATTTCTGTGGTCATGTCATTACGGTAGGCCTATAGCGTACGCTTTTGCATTGGGTCTGTCCCTAAATCTAAGGAGTGGTGGACCAACGTGCTTCCGAGCCACGAGTCCACGACCAAATGTGCGGTTTAACATTTTCATGGGAGTTTTGCATTGGCCAATTGAAGAGGAAAGAAGAGAAATCGTCAATGCAAAAATTCACGAGCTGCCTCATTGTATTGGCTACTTAGACGGTTGTGGAGAGTTCCTACTCACGCAAACAAAATTATGCCATCAAAGCGCAAGATGTACAAGATAATACAGCCGGTACCAGAAAAAAGGAAGGCGCTCATGGAAACAGTTTTAAAGCTATGATGCAGCCTCTGTCAATTGTAAGTATTTTATAGCTAGACCGTTCGCTCTCTTTCAATGATTGACTTACGCCAGCAGCAATAACAATTCGTATAAATACGTATGAAATACGTATAAATTCGTATAAATAACTAATGTAATCAAATTAAATAATTAATGTATTAAGGCCTATATATAAAGGAAATATGGTTCAATGTTTTATTGATTTGACAGTAGAATAATAAATTAACACTTAAATTGTATCGAAAGACACATTTTGAATTCAATATAATAACGAAGGCTTTCACGGTTGGAGTCTAATAAAGGGACAGAAGAATCCGGGCTAATAGGCCTTGGTCGATTTCAAAGTAGGCTTCCAAACGTTTCGTCAACAACTGCTTACGACATCTTCAGTGGTGTTACGTACACCTATACTTCTAAGGTTGTATCGCGGAGGTATCGTAGCAACTGACTGACTGACTGGTGCTGTCGTGCAGGAATGGTTCAGTGCGCAGGCGCTCTCGTTTTTGATTGGGCCGTTGGCGTCATTCTTTTTGTTGTTGTCTGGGCGGTTGGTTTCTGAAACAGAAAGAATAACCGGAGATGTGTAGACCTAACTGCATTCAATAATGTAGAATCCATGCACCACACCAATATTATTATTCGTAGCAAAATTACTGATCGCCGTATTCCAATGTAGGCTACAGTAACTCCAAATTTCCTGCAGAATAGCCCTAAGGAATAATTTACCTAAATACCCGAACAAATGCAAAAAAACACAGGCCATAAGGCATAAGTACAGTACCTACGTACTTCAAAGGAACGAAGTAGTTGTGTCTGCGGCTTTTTTAAGCGTAAAACTTACGTGTTAATAACAATCAATTGTAATCCTAATTCCTAGCATGTTTTGGCGATTTTCAGATGGGTATCAACAGCAAATAACGTAAGCAGCATATTCAATTTTGATATAAACACAAGCAACTTACCTCCAAATTAAGTTTCTTGTACTTTGGCTATTAATATCTCGAGGAACTTATTAACAGCTTCCGCAGTCCACCTCTTGCTACATATTTCCTTCTGTTTTTTGTCGTTAATTTGTCTTGTACAACTCATTTTTAAAATTAAATAATTAAATATGAGCAATAAAAACAACAAATATGGTCGACCATTTGCTTTGTTTTTGATTCCCCAAGTAGTAGAAAGCCGTAGAAAGACACGATTAACACATGTCCTTATGGCATTATTTCTACCGTAGAAAAACTGTAGTTCTATTTCTACGTTCTACCAACAGAGTGAATCCCCCTATAGAGGGCGATGAGCGTGAGCCGATATAGCCCAAAAACTTAACTTAATTTAGTATCCTAATACTAATTTTTAATTTTTTTTGATAATTTGTTCACTCTCTTCAGATATTAAAAACCATTTTAATGTTGCCATAAATTTTGTCCTACTCGAAGCTCGCTACAACTCGACAGGGAGCATGTTAAAGGTTCGTTACGTTATGAGGCCCCAGGAAACATAAAGTGGGGGGGGGGGGTCAATATAGTATGCATCATACGTATAAATGCTCAGGAAAATGTTTTCTGTTCGTTCTGAAGCTTTTTTGAAGCTCTACAAGTGATGTAATAATAATAAATAATAAAATAAACGTGTATTTACTAGATCTAATGTTTACAGTTTTTTAATAATGGTTGCGCTCCCTCGTACCGTGAGGCGTGTGAGGGTCACGCATTATTATCACGCATATTATATGTTCATGAGATAATATTGTATTTGATTTTTACACTTATCAGATCGTCTCTGTTGAAACTGTTGAAATATTCATTTTTTTCATTTCTAGCTAGTTGTTTCTACTTTTGGTTGCTGCACGTTTTTGCCAATGTGCAAGTTTAGAATCCAAATTACTGATAGGAGGCATTAAGTATGAATGGTAAAATGATAATGATCTGAGAAGTTTCAACGCTTGTTCAAGTAGCCGTGACTTGGTATTATACTACTCCTGAGTTTACTCCTAATGCTTATTGGATTGCTTTTTCATTGCTTATTTACTTTTGAATTTTTCTTCAATTTTCATAATGTCACTGACGGAAAATCATCAATGTTGCATTTATATTTTTACACTTCATTCCACTTGTCTTCAATAATTGACCATTTTTGTTTTCAATTTTTTCCCACTTTGTAAGTTTGCCCGCCGTCTTACTTTTAATTTTATAATCTAAAAGAAATTTTATGATTTAAATTATGAAATAATTCGTTTGTTCTCAAGCAATTAATTAAAATTATTTATCATATCCAGACGACGTCATTGTTTAATTTTAGTTTCTTATTATTTGCAAGCAAAGAAAAAATCTCATCAATTATTGAAGAAAAATTGACAAGTGGAATAGCCGACTTACATAATTTTATGGAAATGACCATGATTGCATTACATTCTTATAAAATTATGATGCCAAATACCAATCTAAGTGCCCACTAGCTATAGTCCTGCAGATTTGAAAATTTGTTTGCTGTTATATTGATTTACTTGTTGATCTTAGTTAGGTAGTGGAATTAAATACAAGGAGCGCCAATTAAATACCCGGACTGGACCTATTACTGTCAGGGCTTTTATCGGAGAGAAATGGTACTTATTGGCCAATGACCTGCTCACTTTGAACTTCAATCCCTTGCAATTTCATTCATTTCATTCCTTTCAGCCAGTTAGTTTGCGATTGTTGCCCTTCGGAAGTGTACCATGTTGCTACACTTTGCCGGGGTAATGGTTGATGCAAGTGTTGAGCAGCGTTAAAGTTTGACATTTTTAGAAAAATACACCCACACAAAGTTTCCAATTTTTTGAAAGAGGCATATGGCGAAAATGTACTGTCGCGTACAATTGTGTTTGAGTGGCACAAAAGATTTAGTGATGACCGGGACGAGGTTATGGACAATGCGCGTCCTGGACGACCAATCTCAATGCGAACAGACGAAATGGTGTCGAAAATTAACGAAATTGTGCGGAAAGATCGACGGCTTTCAACAGGAATGATAGCTGAAATGGTAAACAGTATTAAAGAAACGGTGCGACAAATTTTGCACGACGAACTTAATTGGTAACAAAAACTTTTGCAGGAACAGAAAGACCGATTAGAAAGAGCGGACAGACAAGTCACTCTGTTTGAACATGCACCTTATTCCCCAGATCTAGCCCCCTGTGACATCTCCTTCTTCCCTAAAATCAAATCTGCCTTGAAAGGAACACGTTTGGAGTCGATGGATGAGGTGAGGTGGAAACGGCGGAGCTATCCCACAGCCTCACACCCAATGACCTGCATCATTGTTGTAAACAGTGGGAGACCCACATGCAGCGCAGTGTAGGTAGGGAAGGGATGTATGTTGAAAGTTGAAGGTGACAATTAGTAAAAGCAAGTAATTTTAAATAAATAGCTTTTATGGCCCCTGTCCGGGTATTTAATTGGCGCACCTCGTAAACTCGACTGGTGGGAAGCGGTGGATAATGTGTCCTGCACCTTCCTCTTCAGTTCTTGGTTCGTTCGAGAACCTGATCCTCCTTCTATTGGTCCATGAATTCCATCTTCTTCGGCATTATAGCATAAAGTGGTAAACCAGGGACCAAGAATGTTTGTTAGTTCTAAAACCATAGCAACCTTTCCAAATTATTCACTCAGTCAGTTCCCTTTAGTGAAAGATTTCATACTTTCTAAAAAAGGCTGACCGAGTTAATTTAAAAAAAAATAAAGAAAAAAAATTGACGAAAGGGAAAGAAATATTTTGATATTCAAATTATTTATTTCATTTTTTAATTGTCTTTCCAGAGCCTGACTTTTAAGCAACCATGCCTGCCTGGCGGGGGAAGGGGGTCTGCTTATTAACTTGAGGCTTCACCTGTGGGAGAAGGGGAGTTAACTGAAAGGGTAGACTTCCTGATTATAGTGGATTCCGAACCACTTGGGGAACATAGTAAAGTCACACGAATAATTCGGAGGTGACCCAGACTCGGCACGCACTTAGACTGCGTTAACATGTCCCACTCACCATGTTTCTCTGCCAACGCTGTGCGTGCACACTACTTAGTTTGCTGCAGGACTGAAAGCGTTCTTTTAAACATTTCGTCAAAAGCTGGGCACATTCAGTGATGGCACTTTGTAGATATTGATGATTCAGTTGCTACTATCTTCAGAGTCTACGTAGTGATACTGAAGACCGCAGCTGTTGACGAAGTGCTTTGATGTACTCTTGCAGATCGACCACAACCCATTAGACTGGTTAAACATGTCTGCTGTAAAGTGGGAAACCAACATAACGTAACTTTATTATTTCCATCAAGTCTTTAATTTTACAATTGTAACATGATGAAGGCTCAGCCCGTGTGCAGCTTACAATTGAAAAAAAAGCATAACCTAACATTAAGTAAGTAATTCGTAAGTTGTGTGTGTAAACGTTATTGCCCAGTCTTCGTTTGTCGATGTTAATTCATTGAGACATGTTTTTAAATGTCTTCGAAATACATTCAACTGATGAATGGTTTTTACGTCTCTTGGGAGTCTGTTAGGCCGGCGACACACTATTCCTTTTTGCCGTCCCGCCAAAAGGGACGAGTTTGAAGGAATGGCATGAATGCATGGAGTCTAATGAGCGCGGTCACACTGTTCCGGTGGCACCGTGCCGTCGATTATCGACCGGATAGTGCTGCGGCAGAGAATGTCACCGGACACGGGACAAGTAAATAAACATTCAGTTGAGTGAGGCAAGATAGCATTTCAACACATGAGACATTGTAGCTTGAGTAAGATTGATCGGATCAAGACTATAAAATCATCCATTTTTAATCGGTCGCACCGGACAGTGTGTCCGCGTCGTGTCATCCCGCCAGAATGCATCCCTCTCAGCCGCATGCGGCAAAAAGGGATAGTGTATCGCCGACCTTATATAGTGCGTTAGTCCTACGTACTTGGTCTGTCTTTGCATGTGTGTCAGTCTCGTGAGCGATGCTTGTAGTGCCTGTGTTGCCATGTATTATCCAGTGACGTAATAGTGCTGAACTTGCGGTATTCTGGGTTTGTTTTGGGGACATGACTTCGCACTAATTTCACTTCAAATTTAACGCCAAATTTGCTGATGCAAGCGACATTACCAAAACACGCTGAATAATATTACTTTATTAGTTAATAGTTTTGGCCCTGAGTCTGCCCACCCATTATGGGTACCTAACCGGTAGGAGAAACGCAGCTGCCGGGCATTTTGCTCACCACAACATATCAAATCGAGCTGAGGTCAAGAGGCAAGTTCCTCTATGAAGCCTCAGGTCGAAGTCCTCATTCGATCGTCTTGCCAGTGCGTTATTTCTGTAAGTTATTGTTTTGTGGAAAAATTTATAGGTTTTTTCCCGGCATTTCCAGATTAAAATAATTAAATGCTTATTACTTGTAGATTGTAGCTTGCTTGTAGCTTCTTATGATTGTTGTTAGGCATGTTGAGGCATTGTAATTTATTCTGGAGTCAGCAGGTATGATCATTTTGGACGTATCTATTCGGTTTTGAACATTCCTATTTTTTTTTTTCTGTTATAGCTACCCATGGTTTTATGTTTGAATTGTTTCTCTTGGCATGTACATAATTAGTACGCTAGAACATTGCTTTTCAAAGTGATTATTTATTATAAACAAGTTGCTCTCAAAACAAGTTCTCATGGGCAATTACACATTGGTGTAAAGCGAGCTGAATTATGTTAAGAGATTCTAGGCTTGCGTGCAGATGCGATAGGCTGATATAAGATGAGTAAAAAAAAGGTTCTTTTTATAGTATAGTTGGCCATAAAAATATTATCAATTAAACTTATTGTACTGCGGGATTGAGTCATTCAATATTTTTTCCAAGTTATTTATCATATCATTGTTTAATGTTTATTATCATTTCAGGATGTCTATGGAGTTGTTCTGTCTATGAAATTATTGCTTTCCAATTTATACGTAGTATAAGGACAGCTTCCGAGATTTCAACGGATTTACACGTTTTGAGGTCCCAGGAACCAAAAAAGTGGTTTTTACGAAATGTCTGTCGCTCTGTCTGTCTGTCTGTATGTCTGTCTGTCTGTTCATCGATTTCCGGGCAAACTACTCGGCCGATTCAGATGAAATCTTGCATGTTGGTTCACAAAAATCATACCTCGGGACCATTTTTTTAAATTTTGGGCTAACTCAATTGGGGGGGGGGGGGTTATACTAAAAAAACTCCAAAAAACGTCTAAAAAATGTATTTCTCAAAGACGGCTCCAACGATTTCTTTTCAATTCACACATATTTTAGTCGTTATTAATGTTAACAAAATGCGATGGGTCGCTTGCCCCTTGATAGTTTGCTTCTGGGGGTAGAAAAATAAAAATAACTAAATTTTCATGAAACATGACTATAAAATAATTTTTCTGCGGAACCTTTCTTTCGATGATTTCTACCTTCAGGTATGTTTTAGGTGTTCAAAAGGGTAATAAAAACGGACAAGTTACATTCCCCCAAAAGTATTTGCTTCTGGGCAAATTTTTTGTTGTTGAGAAATTATGGAAAATTCATAATATTATTACATATATAATATAATACATTACGTGCCATGTGTCATTGTTACTAGGGGAGACCTAGGATACTTGATCCCACTTTCGGATTTTTTCCAAAATCACAGTATATTATCAGTATTTAAAGGTGGAATTCATACAATTGCTTAGCCAGCTCTTTCAGCTACCGTCCAGATTAGTTTATTTGAACAAATTCAATATAGTTATTGAGATTTTTTTTTTTTTAGAAAGTCTTACAGGGATCAAGTATCCCATATGTCCCGAGGATACTTGATCACATCGCATAGGATACTTGATCCTCTTACCATAAATGCGCAAAATGGGTGAATTTTTACAGAAATGAACAGTTATGCTAACTTAATTGAAAAAACGTTTTATATTGACTGAAAAGTTCAACAATTTTTGGGTACGGGCGGTGCCACGTGACTGGCATGGGACTGGCAACTTGGCCACAATATCACATCTCGCCACGTAGCCCTCCTCGGGTGAAATTGAAAAAAAAAACTGCTGGGTCCTCCCTTGGCGTTTGGCGAAAATGACCTTAAGCAAACCATCATCTCCAATGTCAATTATTTTAGCCACGTAAAACTCAAATAAATTGGATGAGGTAAGCTTTACAATTATAAAGTTGCCCACTTCCAGGAGATCCATTGCCACGTCAACTTCCGGGTCTAATTCATCTTCATCACTGGAACGTTCTACGAAATCTGAGCCACCGCTACTGTCATGGACACTCATGTCTTCCTCTGAACTTTCTGAGTCCGAATCTTCCTTCCTCTTCTTCTTTTCTTTGGTGGAGGCTACCTTATTTTTTGCAGCCAGTTTCTTTTCTTTCGCGGCCAGCTTCTTCTCTTCCGCAGCTTTTTTCTTTTCCGCTTTCATCAATGCCTCTTCCTCTATTGCCTTTTTCTCCGGCGTGTCCGTTAGAATACGACAGCGTCCACGCTTTCTACCCTGCGTGGACGCTTTTCTGGGCAAGGCTTTTGGAAGAGGCATGATGTCATCTGGCGTCACATGCCCAGATGCTTCAACCTCGTTCTGTTGTTGCTGTTTCTCCGGGGTTTTGTGAACAATTGGAGAATAACATTCGTTCGAGGTGGAAGGAATTGCAGACGCAGACGGAAGCTCAGGAGCCTCCTCCAATAAAGGTCGATCTGTCACTGCACTAGTCAGGAACTCAACGTCAGCAAAAGCGTTGCTGTCGAGTGGCCAAATTCCAGTACAGCGAAACCCAGCTAAAATATTGGATGGAGTCATTGCTCTCGGATAAGCATGCTTCATTAGGCCAGCAATGTCGTAAATGGTCAATGTCCTTCCAGGATGCGTTACCATCCACTCACTAGCCGCAGTGTTGTAATACCTCTTCAAAGGACCGTACACACCACGGTCCAGAGGCTGCAACTTGTGGGAGGTATGAGGAGGTATTGTTAACATAATTATTCCCGTTGATTTAGCAAAATTCAGGGCGTCAACACTTATGTGCGTCTCGTGATTGTCCATAATCAATATGACCTTTGCTTGTAAAGTTGGCTTGGCAAATCGAGTAAAATGTTCCAAAAACTTTACGAATAACTCTGCGGTCATCCACCCTGACGCATTTTTGTCGGTACTTCCTCCACTACCGGCAGGAGACTCATCCAGCATCTTGCTTTGCCATTTCACCCTGGGAAATATAAAGAATGGTGGAATATGCTGCCCTGTCGCGCTAATTGCTGTGCATATACGAGGGCGGATTGAAAAGTCCGTAGAAAATCCGAGGGATGGCGCCACTCGTCAAGGCCAAATATCACCTCATTTAGCGAACTGTCTGATCGGAACTCAGTCAAAGTTTGAGCGTTATTCGATCATAATTGACATCACAGTGATTTTTTAAGTTCGGGGAGTTGCAGGTAATTGTGAGCAATGGATGAAAAAGAATTTCGAGTCGTTATTAAGCATTATTTTTTAAAGAAGAAGAATGTGCAAGAAACGAAAAAAAGCCTTGATAAACATTATGGGGAGTCTGCTCCGTCAATTAAAACTGTTTATAAGTGGTTCTCAAATTTTCGTACTGGGCATATGGGCACAGAAGACGCCGAACGCTCTGGGCGGCCTTCTGACGTCACTACGGCAGAAACTGTAAAAAAAATCAGTGATTTAGTGCTAGGAGAGCGTCGAATGAAACTGCGAGAGGTAGCTGACATTGTGGGGATCTCGAGCGAAAGGGTTCACAATATATTACATAATCACCTTAAAATGAGAAAATTGTCAGCAAGATGGGTGCCGCGACTGCTGACAGCTGAACAAAAACACCGTCGCGCCGAGCTTTGTGCAGAGAATTTAAAGCTGTTTCAACGAGCCCCCAAAGAATTTCTTCGTCGTTTTATAACGGTAGATGAAACTTGGGTTCATTTTTACACCCCAGAAACGAAGCAGCAGTCTAAGCAGTGGGTAGCCAGTGGAGAACGTGCCCCGAAGAAGGCAAAGACCGTCCAGTCAGCAGGCAAGGTCATGGCCACCATTTTTTGGGACGCAAGAGGTGTCATTTTCGTAGATTATTTAGAAAAAGGAAAAACGATTACCGGCACCTACTACGCATCCCTTCTTGACCGCCTTAAAGCAGAAATTCAAACTGTGCGCCCCCATTTAGCAAAAAAGAAAATTCTTTTTCATCATGACAATGCGCCGGCTCATACCGCAGTGTTGGTGACCTCTAAAATTCAGGAATTAAAGTTCGAACTATTGCGCCACCCTCCTTATTCCCCTGACCTGGCACCGTCCGATTATTTTCTGTTTCCCAATATGAAGAAATGGCTTGGAGGGAAAAGATTTGGCTCAAATGAGGAAGTAATGCGCGAAACAACCGAATATTTTGCAGGGCTCACGGAAGATTATTTTCTGGGTGGAATAAAAAAACTTGAGGGAAGATGGACCACCTGCATTGAGCGACAAGGGGACTATGTTGAAAAGTAGTAGTAAGCATTGTTAATACATTGTACCAGTTTAGAGTTTCTACGGACTTTTCAATCCACCCTCGTAGATACTAGGCTGCCGCGCTCAGCCGAAGTCACCATTCCCACCTGCTTAATTCCTTTGACAGAAATAATTTTACCCGGCTTGTGGACAGTTGTAACTCCTGTCTCATCGCAATTCCACACATTTTGGGGGGGTATCTTTTCCCTGTCATACAATGCCGTCAGTTTTGAAAAAAATTCACCAACGACATGGCGGTTAAAAGCTGTTGCTCGACTCAGACTAGTAGCCTGGGGAGTTCTCAAAGCAAGGCGTTCATTGCGGCGCATAAACCCATAGTACCAAGCCTCACTTGCCATTTCATCTTTATCCCATGTCTTGGGATATATTATGCCATTTGACTTTGCAAACTGATAGGCTAAAGTCCTAAGACTCATAATGTTAAGTCCATAATACCTGTGGGACATATTCACTAAAAAGTCAGCTAACTCATTTTCTTCGGCACTTTTAAAAATCAAGCGATTTTGATAGCCTGGAACTTTTGATTCTCCCCTTCTCACCATTCTCTTTAACGTCATTACGTTTATCCCAAATTTTCGGGCGGTTCCCTTCATATTGCCGCTTTCTATGGCCTCTTCCACCGCTTGCATAACTTTTTTTGGGTCATATGGAGTCCTCTTCTGCGACCCCTCTTTAGGCTTATAAACCCTCGGCATCACTAAAACAAACATAACAGTCTTACAGATTTTGTCTAAGGATACATGATCCCGGGATCAAGTATACCCCTTCGCGGGGGATCAACTATCCCCGATGGACAATAATTAAGAAAACAAACGCTACATCAGTGAACAATGTTGATGACCGAGCCGTTCCGTTCTAGTTCAGTGCTCAAAACTATAACAAACAGATAACTCGAACAAACATTTAGCTAGCCCTAACGACAGTAAAAATAAATGAAAATGCTTACTTACCTAATAATGTGTAGATTTCGCTAAAAAAATTAAAAATAATATATCGTCCTGATTTGTTTGTTTATGGACATCACTTCAATACTGGTGACACTATTGTCAAAGGAAAACATATTGCTGCCACTTGTTCAAAGGAAATATAAAAAGGGCGGGAAATATAAGCGGGGATCAAGTATCCCAGGGTGATCAACTATCCTAGGTCTCCCCTACTGTTACAATGTATTGGTCTGTTCGTTCCAGAATATGTAATTAAGTTTTAAGGGGTTTTTAATATATTGAGGTTGACCCCCCCCCCCCCTCGATGGATCTGAAATTTAACCATAAAGAAATTATTTCCTATGAAATTACACATGTCTATATCTACTAATTTATAAATTGGAAAGCATGTTCGAGTAAACTCGGACCGGTTCTTTTTTACATAGTTTTGTTGTCTGTTATTTGTTGGGGCTATTTTGATGTAACTACTGAAATATGACATGTGTTAAGGCTATGTGTGACATGTGTGAGGCAATCTAAAAAATATATAGTATGGTCTTTTATGAGAATTATAATTTTTTATGCTTTGTTTCTGTTTGATATCTAATAATTGCTACATTTCCGTGTCGTAAAAAGTGAGTTTACTTGCTCGTGTCGTTCTTCCTGCCTGGCCGTCGTCCAGTGTGTGTGAAATGCTTTCTCCCATGCCATCCTTGGCTATCTATGTCGTTTCCCCAACTGCTTGTCTGTTACATTTAGTTTGACGACACTATCCTGAGTCAATATTTTAATATGGATTACATAGGGGTACTTACAGACGATCAATATATCCTGTCAAATTTGACTTAATAAATAAACAAATGAGTGTTTCAATAAGACTTGTTACTATAACTATTACTCTTTTTTATTATTTAAAAAAAAAAGTTAATCGCATAAAAGCAATTTAATGAATGCATCAGA
Source organism: Psococerastis gibbosa (assembly GCA_963971405.1). Classification (NCBI taxonomy): domain Eukaryota; kingdom Metazoa; phylum Arthropoda; class Insecta; order Psocodea; family Psocidae; genus Psococerastis; species Psococerastis gibbosa. Next base: position 7,232,040 of record OZ020487.1, on the reverse strand, counting down.
TTGACCTCTTCGGTTGCCTCACTAAGTAACCTGTTACGTACGACACGTGGTGTGTAGAGACTCGCTCAAGTACAAGCACGCTACCACCTTGCCACCGGAGCCGATAATTATCTATAGTTAGTAAATCCAAATTTTCGTTTAAAAAAATCACCTTTGTCAAATATGAAATGAAATGAAATGAAATATAATAGGCCATTATTACCACATACAGTACAATATAGATATAAAGGTACAGTAAGTCGCACAATAAATCCACTTACTAGTATAAAATCCTGAGCATTTTCGGCAAAAACTGCCATCTATACAGAAGCAAACCCACTAGCTTAGTTACACCTTGTCAACGATTAGAAACATGCTGAACCCGGAGAGAAGATAAGAGATGTGCAAATTTGACTTAGTGTATAAAAACTGATTGTACAGCCCGTGGGGTGTCCAGTTGACAGTTCTACATTTAGGCGCTTGAAAAGTTTTGGTAACAGAAAAAATGAAGTGGGGTCAGCGATACGGCAGGTTCTCATCCACACCTTCCGATTCTGTGCTTCAGCTGCGGTTGCTTCTACAATTCTGAGGTCTTGGTGGACTCAAATAAATAAATAAATATCGACTTTTTTGTTCTATTACTAAGCCAACCTAGCGGAGTTAGGGCTATAAGCTCTCTCTTACACTCAACTATGAAAATCCGGGACCGCCTGCTTTACATGCCCTCCAAAGCATGGCCAGAAAATATAGCAAGTGTGGGACTCGAACCAACAACCTTTCGGGTCAAAGTTGGAGTCTCAACATGTCCTGACTTTCGCTTCTACTGTTAACCCAAGCCGTTTTCTTCTTCCCTTAGCTTCGATATGTTTTACCCGCTTTCTTCTCTCTTCAAGTTACAGCCGGCTGGCTGGTTAGCAGCAACATGTGGCATCGATGCCTCCACTCCCCTCGATCCTGGCACGCCCTCTTCAGCTACACGTATTGGCCCCTACATCCTCCACTACTTGCTGCAGATACTCTTTTTTCGGGCGCCCAGGCCGGTTGGCGCCTTCTATTACCCCCTCTATGATGCAGCCCGCTTTATTAGGTCATTTGGCTGTCTTCTTTTTAATAATTACAACACCCCAAATTAAAAATACCCTAAGTTACTGTGGATGGAGTAGTCCTCAACGACTTCATAATCTTCATATCTTGGGTAGTAAATTAAATAAATAATGCAGGGGAGACCAATGTCTTTTGCCGGTAGGGAAACATGGTAGGACTTGTCCTGGTCACCTCCGAACTAATTGTGTGACTTCACTGTGTTTCCCAAGTGGTTCGGAATTCACTATAATCAGGAGGTCCACTGTCCTATGGGCTGGCATAGGACAGTCAAGTCGGGGTCGCTCTATGGGCCCAAATATGAGGTCTAAGTCGTTATTAACCCGACGAACACTACTACTAATGTCTTCGTTCCACATCTTCTTAAGAGAGTACGTCCCATGGGAAATATAGGTACCCAAAAATTCGTTGTTTTTATAAACTTCTTATTTTTTATTTAATTAACAAGGCAAGAAATTAAAGATTTGGCTCATTTAAGTTGTGAAAGACTACTTCATATATCATATAATAGAGAATTTTTAATTTTTGGTAAAAATGATTGAGGTCCAATTTCACGTAAAATAGATGCCATAAAAAAACTACAAAACCAAAAATTAATAACACTCTTTTATATGATGCAGTCTTCTACAACTTAAATGAACCATTATTTTAATAAATTGCTTAGTTAATTTTAAAAAAAAGCCTGACATTTCGGGCTGCCAATTTCCTACGGGACGTACACTCTTAATCAATAACGTGAATATCTAATAATTGCTTAGTTATTTGATCAAGATTATGGCGCATATTAAAGATTTCCTTTTGAAAAGCGAAATGAAAAAATACGCCATGAACTATTGACGTATTCTGATGACCTGTCACCATTGTTCTTTTTCTAGTCATCTGGGTTTTCGTTTAACGACAGTTGCTCGCTTGTTTTCTGTTATTTATAGTTAAAGAGAATGTGGACCATACAAAATCGGCGTTACAAAATCTAGCCATTTTTATTTCTTATTGAATTTACTACGCAATTATTTATTAATGAATTCAATTTGTAGAAGACTATTTCATGCATCCATATCATTTGATATTTTTAATGTTTGGTGTTTTAATTGTGAAATGAAATACAATGAAAACGTCTTTATATTATGCGAGCTTTAGTACCGAAGTGCTACTCTACCAGCAGTCAGATCGAGGCGATTATAATACCGGGGTTAAATAAATACCCTATAGGATTATAACTGTAAACAAACAAATTTTGAATAGCACTTTCCATTATAAAATTATTTTGTTTACATTTTTATTACCAAGGGATTAAATAAATACAGGTATTATAATCGCCTCAATCAGGCTGCTGCTAACCTATTTTTTCACTACACTACTCCTCCCTACGTGCAATTATTGAGTGTATGATTCCGACAAGTTCAAGTTTGAAAGCATTATTTATTTATTTCATTTTATCTATACTAAGGCACTATATACCCGGGTGTTGTCTTTCGCCATTTTGTATCCCATATTTCCTATATGGTAAGTATTGTAAGAAAAGTAAAAGATTGAAAAAAAAAACGAATACACGTTTTAGTATTTTTTTATTAAACACTTCCCTAATTGGTAGCACGTTTTTTAAATAATAATAAATAAACAACGATAAATTTCTAAAAAATAAATAGGAAAAACACCCAATGCTTGGCTTATACACCAGACTTATAACGGATACAATATGGCGGATGACAATACCTGTCTAATATAGAGCCCTAATCTATACTATATAATGTTGACGATTCAAGATTGAATTATGAGTTTATTATATAGTTAAATTAGTAAATGCACAAGGGCCAGATAGTATAAGTCGCACACGGGCCCTGCCTTGTGATATAGACTAAAAAAAAACACATTGTAACATGGCACTGAATAACCGTTATTATATTATTACTTATGTTTGTTTACATATTAGTATATAATACCAGTTTGTTCCTGCAAAAAACAACAAAAGAAAAAGAGAGAAAATAATAATATTAATACAATATATCAGGTACGCATTCATTCACTCTCACACTTCACTCCCCAGAAACTGATGGCAGGCTGTCCTAAATCTCACCAAATCATCTTCTGTAATTCTCGCAAGGAATTCCTGCGATGGAATGGTTATAGTAATTTGTTCGGCATTATAAGGCATAATTAGGCATATTTCATGACAATTACGGGGGGCTATTATTTCACGCAATGTAAAATTCTTGGAAAACTAGCAATTAGCTGAAGAAGCCTTTCGAAGCCTTTTACTACTCATTACTCCCTATATTAAACATAATAATATATAAATAATAATAAAAAATAAAAATAATTAAAAATATCGAGCCCCTACATCTCCATATGATTTGCTTGCGGAAGCAGGGACAAATAGAAAGCCCGCCTCACTTTTGGCTTTTGGCTTCACATTTTCGCGCCAAATGAAACTCAATAGTTATCTTATGGTACTTAACCCAAGATTTTTAAAACTAAACAAAATTTGTCTTTATTAAATATTTAGGCTGTCTAACTTCACTATTGTGATAAATATGCTTTCCCAAAATAGCTGAAAATTATTTGGATTAAAAATAAACAATAGCATCAAATAAGTTCAATCATCCAAAACAGTAACTGTACCCTATGACATTTCAAATGTAGCAAATGCAAAATTAAATTAGGCCTATAGGCAATAATTAGTGCAACAAAAAGGAATTTTCTCTTGGTTTTTAAATAAAATACAGAATACCCCCTGCTGTGAGCCCAAAAATGGCGGAAATCAAGTGACCATGCGACACTAGCGCCAATGGTACTTCTAGTATATTGTATTCCCCCCGATTACACACTCGAATATTTATTCGATCCAATAAATATTCGGCCAAAGAAATACTGGGCCCAATTTTTTTAAAAAATGAAGGTATTACACACTGAAATATTTCCTGGCTTGTGCCACGTTTATTAAGTGGCAAGAGAAAGAAATATAAGCAAAATCAACTTTTGCTGACGTCTAAAGAACGAAAAAAAAAGTCAGAGATCTTCTAATCGAACTTTTTTTAACCATGGATGAAAATATGAATGAATGCATTTAATGCGGAGAGTTGCCCCTACTCCGTGCAGGAATTTATAATTTAGACTATTTAAGACAACTAATTTTTTTAGGCTATTTATTATTGACGTCTAGAACCTACGTCCTACATTGTGTTGTACCTTGCGGTTAAAAATGAAATATGTATTCTATTGTGACTTCGTCACGCTGTTAGCGACAATAGTAACTGTAGGCACTGTCGATAAGACAGAAGGCGACAACGGGATGACAAATTAATATAATAAATGCATCATTATAACCTTCCTATTAATTTTCTCTTGCGAAGAGAGTAGCTTACATTTATTTGTGTAAACTGGGTTTAGGTTATCGTATAAATGCTTGGAATGCTCCTCTTCCTGGATTAATTCAAATAATAATTTGGTCATTTCCATTATCCATTTCACATTAGGCGTCATTTTGAAAACGTTTGTTTACGTGTTGGCGTTGGTTGCCATGGTTGGTTTGTTTACAAAATTATTGGATCCAATTTAAGGCGTGTGAATATTCGATTGAATCTGAATTTTTTTTATTACACGTTCCAATTTTTCTTCAACCAATATTTATTGCATCGAATATTGGACCATTATTCGAGTGTGTAATTGGGGGGATTAGAAGTTCTTTGAAAAATATGAAATGAAATAAACAAAGAAGCAGAAGACAACGCTGTTCTAATGACACGTTTTCCAATCATAACCTCAGCAACTTAGAAATGTAATGCAAGAAGGAGCTAAGTGCAAACATTGAAACCGAAGTCCTGGGATTTCAAATTCAGGAATGACAACAGTCCAAGACTGGCATTCTTGTACACACACGATACGTCCCGGACTGCCAACTCACAAAACTGGCATTCCCGGAAGCATCGTGTATGGGGGCTTTAATAGACGGCTAATTCTTCCTCCACCAAGCGAACAGAAAGAAACAGGAGGTACCTGCTTTTGCTTTTACCGCACCTTATCCCCTTGGAGGGTCGGCGGCACGACAGCAGCGTTTCCACACATACTTACTTACTTACTAGCCAACGTCCACCCTTGGCATTTCGGCCATTTGGTGACGCGCTGACCAGTAGCGACGTGCTATCTTTTCGAATTCGTCTTCATTTGTCGGCGTGTGGTCGATCGCCGGGCATGACGCGAGGTGTTCAGCGTCCATCCGGGGGTGTCCACATAGGTCGCATGCGCAGGAATCGCGGACTCCAATGCGGTTGAGGTGAGCAGCGAGGTAGTCATGGCCCGTCGTGGTCCTGAACGCCGCAACACTGGTGGCCCTGGGTAGACTGTGTGGGATTGGATTTTTAATTAGCTTCGACCACAGCTTTCCTGCACTGGCTTCAGTGTTTTCCCTCTGGATCCATGCTTTTATATTCTGCCTGATGGCGGATTGAGCACAGGATGGTTGCTGGAGGGTTGTGCCGTTTTTTGCCAGTTCGTCGGCTTTCTCGTTCCCTTCTATACCCACATGGCTTGGGATCCATTGCAGTGTAACAGTCCACCCGAGTTTTATGAGGTTAGCGAGCCTGTTACGGCATTGGATAGTCCTTAGACAGTCTGTGTGTTTGTTGGAAGTTAGTGCTTTCCACACATGGTAGTATGGGAAATACTCATTCAAATCGTGCCTTATCAGGGCCTGCGCTGACGACCATCTCAATCAACATTGAGGCGATTACGTGTGGCAAGAAAGATATTCTTTTGCAACTGTGTAAACTCATTAATTGTGACGTATTGTGTGTACAAGAGGCACACCGAGACAAGAAGCAGGCGAGACCGAAGTTCAAAGGGATGTACTCCGCTATTATTGAAGTACCGCATAGATAGTAACCGGAGTAGCCTTTCTCCGCCGCCTATAATACTCTGAACCACAAACTCATACTTCAGAAGGAGAAGAAATTGATCGGTGACGACATGTCCTCAAAAGTCATTCAGTCATCCTGGACAACAGAAGGTCTCCTTCGAGGGAAAGAAAAGCAGGTGGCGCATCCAAAAGAACGGTCTAGCTCAGGGCGGAGTGCTCTCTCCAACGCTATTCAATATCTACACGAACGACCAGCCTGTGTCCCGGCTCGGTCAGCCCTATATCAGACTTTTGAAGGAATGGAGGAGCAGCAGCGCTGAGTGAACGAGAACTACGCAAGTAATGCGCTGCGCTAAAACCAAACCCGGCGAAGACCCGAGTGTGATCTCTCCACCTGCGCTCAAGAGAACCAAAGAGGGAACTAAAGGTTTTCTGCAGAAACTTTCTATCGATGCTTTCTAACTACAGGCATGTTTTGAGTGTTGGACATAGTAAAATTTCCCAAGCAAAGTCTTAGTTAGCAATAAAAAAAAATATTCTTATTTGAAATTATTGATAATTCATGTCCCAATGTATTACTTACCCTGCCATTGTCACTGTGTACCTATATTATTATTTTGGTCTGTCCGTTCTGGAGTATGCATTCGTCCCATCGATCAATTCAGTGCTTTGCGATGGGAAAGTCAGCCAGCAGACTTTTTATCCAAAGACAATTGTTTGCCATGGACTACTCATATTGAGAGATATACTGTAAGTAGCGGACTTGACTTTAAGCGTCCGACCGAGTCGAGTGTAAGAAATGGGTCCGGGGCGACCCCCTTACGCTGCTCACGCGGCACGAAGAGGAAGATGAAGGACTACATCAGGGACGGATCCAGCCCATTTTTTTGGGGGGGGGGGGTAGTTGTGGGTCAAAATAGGAAAAACATACATATGTAGGATCAATTAAATCAGAGCGCAATAAATGAATATACAATAGATTTACCAAATTTGGGGGGGGGGCAGCTCCCCTGTATCCGTCCTTGGGACTACTCATATTATCCATTTCGGTACCTATACTAATTGATAAATAGGTAAGCATGTACGGGTTCACTCGTACCGGTTCTTTATTAAGTGAATAAGCCTTAGGCCACGTCATTAATGAAAACTATTATTACCTGTCTCTGACTATTGTCGTACAGTATCCAGGGGCGGTCTAACCGTTACACCTGAGTCTCGGGTCGAAATATCCCAAGGGGCCCAATTTACCCTGCAAAAGACATGTAAAAAGTAGTTAGTTGAGGCATTTTTTTTTATTACTAATTTATTTTCCAACATTGTACTATGCTGATTTGAATACCTAAGGCAGTACAACAACAACAAATCATCAACTTACCCGCCTGCATACTGCAAACGTACAGTATGTACGTATACAGTATATAAAGAAATTATGATTCTATCTGTATGCGAATTTAAAATAAAAGGTCCGAGCCGTAAAAAAAGGTTTTACTAGTCGTTTTTGGTGGTATAAACCACCCCCCTGAAAAAAAAAAAATCAAGTTATCCAAGAAATGAAGTAGTTTGGCGGGACTTTGTTGGCCCCAAATCCAGTTACACAGACCGACAGACCGTAAAAACAACTTTTTTTGGTTGCGGTGATCTCAAAACTACCTTGTAATCTCGGCATCGACAATTTTGACCTTCACAAAGCTTTCCAGCTTGCATATAAATGGGAATGCAAAAATATGTAATTTTTTTATATACAGGTACATTGTTAAAATTATACCAACCGAAAAACCTATATCCCGCCCATAATCCAGTATTTTTTATTTATTTCGGAGGTGACCCCCGGACCTGTTTGTTGTGCTGGTAAATTAGTAATATACCATCATTGTTTGTCAAATCTAAACTTTTTTACAACCCCTCCCTCATTTTTTGCGTACCCTGTTGAAAAACCCTCTTCCTCGAACGACATATTGTAACTAAAGAGGGGAGGGGGGAGGGGATGCGGAGCACGTCTGGCTTGGCCAATGGGCGGAAAAATAGTTTAAACCGCCCCTGATGGTATGCAATAAGTTCCCTTGAGTGGAAACAGCTTTGGGTCATATATTGCACCGTATTCTATTTAAATCTTAATTTTCTGACATGTGACATTTACCTATGATCACATTGTGACATAGTAACCCATAAGGAAGAGCAAGTGCATCAAATTTGCACTTAGCTTAGGTTAGGTTGACCCTAGGCAAGTTGACAGGTTAATTAATTGCCAATTAGCAAGTCAGAATTAAAGAAGAGTAGGCTGTAGATGTCAATGTCAATGTTCACGCATTCCTACATATTGATACGTACTATAGCTAGCATCGATTTCACAGCAACAACAAAAACTTCACCCCTTTATAGCGGTTCTTCCTTATATTTTTAATGCAATGTGTCAAAACTCTAGTGTGGAGTGTGCTCTTGTACGGAAGTGAAACACGGTGCATTTACGAACATGACGACAAAAAAACTGGAAGCCTTTGAGTTGTGGTGCTACAGAAGAATCTTGAAAATCCCATGGAGAGACCACATAACCAACGAAGAAGTGCTCCATAGAATAAACGAAAAAAAGAACTATTATGGCCACCATTTCAACTAGAAGAGGCAAATGGATGGGGCATATTCTGAGACACGAAGGGCTTCTCAAGAACATCATTGAGGGTATGGTTGAAGGCACCAACTCAAGAGGACGACAGAGCGAGGAGTACCTAGAGGATGTCATGAAGGACCTAGAGTGCGACACCTATAAAGGACTGAAAACAGACAAGAGTGGAGGAGAAGAATACCAACATTCGCTGCAGACCAATCCATAGATTGCAACTCGAGAAGTAAGGTGTCAATTTTTTCATGCAATCCAACCTTTTGATTCGTACTAATTAGCATCAATTTCACAATATAAACTTTTCCTTTTTTTATTCTGCTGATTTTGACCAAGGACCAAGTCCTGTCCAACCAAGTCAAGTTTACTCGAAGCCAATGTAGTCTTCTTCTGATGAACAATCGCTAGGGATTGGCTTGCGGCTCCGGATTCCATTTCGTTCTGTCCTCAGCCAGCCACTTCACGTACGTCGTGCAGTTGAAGTCTCTGAGGAGCTGGTCCAAATACTAAAATATAAGGCTAGAAGCTAGAAAAATAAGAAGCGGCTCTTAATAATAAATTACAATAACTTGCGATAAAATATGCTGACATTCTAGGTGGGTGTAACTACAAAAGACTGTTTTTTGTAGATTTGAGGGTATGGACTAAGTTGTTTTTTAATTTGAGTTTTGTAAATAATTAAATTTAAAGCGGTTTTAACTGATAGAGGGGACAAATTATAAACTTTTACTTCTACAAGGTAGTTTTAGAAGCTCTTTGGCCAATCTGGTTCTTCGTGAGTGTTTTGTAAAGTCTTCAGGTGTATTGTTTTTGTATCTATGAATGAATGAATGAACGTATAATGAGCATACAAAAAAAAAATCAATTTTCAATACAATACAATATATACAGTAGTAAGAGCTGTATAGTCTCAAGTGTAGGTACTTGCAGGTCATCAAATAGCGTTTCAAATGGGTGAAGGCGATGCTTACCCTTTGCAACTTTTAGCCCCCTTATTGCCATTAAGTGAGAAACAACTAAAGAAACTCGAAGCATTTGAGATGTGGTGCTATCGTCACATGCTACGGATACCTTGGCAAGCCCATGTTACAAATGAGGACTTTCTAACCAGAGTAAGGGAAACAAAAACTCTCGTTGCATCGATTAGTAAAAGAAGAGCTCACTGGATTGGACATTTGCTTCGACACGAGAACTTCGTAAGCTGCATCATAGAGGGAACATTAGAAGGCGCCCGAGAAAGGAGTATCTGCAGCAAGTTATGGAGGATGTGGGGGCCAAGACATAAGTGGAGCTGAAGAGGGCGTGCCACGATCGAGGGGGGTGGAGGCATCGAAGTCACATGTTGCCATCCGGCTGTAACTTGAAGAAGAAGAAGATTGCCATTTAGTGGCTATCAGCTGCACCTCCCCAGGTTATGATACCGTACTGTAAAATTGATTGCACTAGTAGTAAGCAAAACTCAAGAAATCAGTACAGTCCGTGTTATTATAGTGCACCTTGACTTACTATCAGAGATAAAGCGTGGCGAACAGGTGAATGGAAATGTCCCGATGGTTGAGTGACCACGCGCGCCTTTCCGAGATACTCGGTACTCGTATTGTGACGTCAGAAAAGTGATGTCATAAACCGGGCCGGTCGTTAGTCAGTAGTTGAGCGTTTTAGTACTTTAGTATCACTACTTCCTCGGAAGGGGAAGGTCTTCACCATCAATGGAATCTGTAAATGGTACGTCTGCAAATTGTCAATTGTGGGTGTTGTGTTATTCGTGTTTTTTTATGTGTTTATATTCAGCCGAGTGGAACCCTATTGTAAAGTATAATATATTTTCGTACTCCAAGCTAGGAGTGATGTTTTAGCTGTATATTAATAGAGCTTTTATCTAGATTATCTAGCATGCATTGAATTTCTTTGGCACCAATAGAATCTGTTGTTAAGCCTGCATTTGTACCTATTTTGTACTATGTTGTTTTTCTGGGTTCATCCAGCTTAAGAAGTTAGTTGATTGCGTTTAGTGATGAACCCATGCCCAGTTATCTAACGTTAGGATTTTATGTAATTTTATTTAATTATGCATACGCATTTCCCCCCCTCTAATTCTGACGATGCCTAAAACTAAGACGACATGCCTAGGCGGTTGGCTTAGTTAAGACTGGTGGAAATACTGAAATACTGAAGGAAAAGCTTGCTTTGTCTGGGAAACAACTTATGCCGTTGTCCTCCATAGCAAACACGATTAAAAGCTTGGAGGAGTCAACCTTTAACTGAAATTAGCCTACACTTAGAAAATGAATATGGTTGAGTGCTTGTGACCATACGATAAAATTGAAACATCACCAATGAATTGAAGGGTCTAGTGGAAAAGGGCGTTAAGCTGCATTTTCCAAACAACCCAGATTTAATCGTGGAAGAAGGTGTTATATATACTCCACATACGATAAAATTGAAACTTCACCAATGAATTGAAGGGTCTAGTGGAAAAGGGGTGTTAAGCTGCAATTTCAAAACATCCCAGATTTAATCATGGAAGAAGGTATTATATACTCCACCCTGTATTTATCATGTCACAAATCTTTACATTTTTACAAAAAAGCTTGACTTGGTTTGGTTTGAGTATATTACTGTGTTTCTCCCTGAATTTATTGTGATGTAAAAAAAAATTACATTCTTCGAGTCAAAGATTTTCCTTTGAATAAGAAGAAGTTGAGAGAAATAATTTGGTAATTTTTGAAATAAATAAACCCATATAAAAATATAAAAATAAAATCATGATTATTTTACGTTAGTACTATGCCTACTGATTTCAATAAATTGTCCATGGGCCCCGAATTGGAAGCCGTAACATGCCGTGCAGCTCAACTTATTGCCGTATAAATGTTTAATTTATATATGCTCATTACAGTATACAACAATACAGTATAATAACTGCATGCATTAATATACGGGTCATTAATATTTATTGTCTCGTCCAGGTTGATTCTTGGCTTTTTCCCAATTGTCAATGAGGCACTTGTTGAACGATGAATGCACTTTACGTAAGAGGCTTTCTATTACTGTACAGGGTTTCCCGGAGCACCCAGACACTTATTTTGATTTGAAATAATGTGGTATAATTTGATACATAAACAGTAAAATTCAAGACATGTAGCGTAGTGGTGCGGACTCTGACTTTCACCCGAAAGGTTGTTGGTTCGAGTCCCTTCTGGCCATGCTTCGGAGAGCATGTAAAACAGGCGGTCCCGGGCCTTCCTAGTTGAGTGTAAGAGAGGGCTTTATAGCCCTAACTCCGCTAGGTTGGCTTAGTATTAGAAACAACTAAAGTCCTTATTTATTTTAAAATTAATCTAACATACTCATATTACTCCAATTCTTGACTGAAGTTTGACGATTAAGAGCTAATCAAATTACCCCCCCCCCCCCACGTGTTTTTTGTACAGAGTCGATTTGTCTGGTAATATCGATCGTAAAGCCGTCAGAAATATCTTTTTAACTAGCAGCAGAAATGCTTATATTATTTAAGTATATAACATGTGGCCATTTGTTCTAATTCACAGTTCTTGAACTCCTTCCTATATTACTACCACACCAATCCTTTTTCGTACTGTAAACCAAATTAAATAATTGTGGACAATCTGTGCTAGAAGGAGAAAAATATTATACATAAGAATGCATTGCCAACGGTCATACCAAGTTGAATCCACCAGAACAGAGCCTGCTCCAAACTGCAGCGAACTTGGTAGTGTGCACAGCGTTGGCAGGGGAACATGGTGGGACATGCTAACGTGCTCAGACTACCGAGTCCGAATTAATCTTGTGACTTTACTACGTTCCTTAAGTGGTTCGGAATCCACTATAATTGGGAGGTCCACCCTGTCAGTGAACTCCTCTTCTCCCTGAGGTGAAGGACCTTAGGGTGCCTTAATGCCCTTACGTTAAGAAACAGACTCACTCGCCCCGCCAAGCCGACAAGGTTGCTTGAAGCAGAAATGCTGAAAGCAGGCGTTGGAAAGCATACAAACATAAATAAAAATGTACAGATTTTTTTTTTCTGTCTGTCCTGACATTTTGACAGCTCTGCGATTTCCAGTTCTTGAGATATTGGATTTTACACTCATAAGGCTTTTCCCAATCCGATTGTGTCTTAACGTTATAAAGGTTTACGGCTCACTAATGTCCTAGTTTATTGCATCACGCAATTAGTTATCGCGTGCATTTCCCCATTTCCTGGCGACTCCAGGCTACTTAGTCAATCAAAAATACCCCTGGGGTAGCGATTTATATCCGTATATTAACCATAGGCATAAGCTTGTCAATTTTTTTTTTTTTTTAGATGATTATGCCATTCACACCCTTCTGAAGCTTAATAGCATTTTAAGTCAATTTAAGAGGAACTTAAAATATATCGTGTGTTAAAAGTTATATTTCACAAGAAATTTAGATCGTTGAGCCATAAATGAAATGTCAGCAAGAAATAGAAATTAAATGTTCCTTTACATATTGATGCACTGTGACCTATTGGTTTAAATGATGGCCACATGCAATAAATCAAAATGTAGATGGACTTTTTTTCCACTTAACACATTGGCTGCCAGTAAGGTTTTTGGGAACTTGTTTGTATATCATATATGATATATATGATATACACCTGTGTTCCCTGGGGAGCCGTGTCGCTCATATATGATGTACGAGCAGACCTTCCTTAAATGCCCTGTGGATCAATATTGAACTACACTGTAACGTTTATCTTATGATAAAATTATAGAGCGGACTCTAACGAAAATTTCGGTGTTTTTGGATAGCGACGGACTCAAAAATGAACCTAGTTAGAAACGTTTTAAAAAAACACTGTCGTTCATATCTGATACCCAAGGCAGCCAATGTGTTTTAATGACATTTTATATGTGAGTGGTATAGCAGCAAACCGGGCCAAGTCCACAAATTTCTGAAGATTCAGTGTAAAGCACCGCTAGATTCGTCTGACTGAAATCTATAAATTAAATTTATTGTCAGAAGCTAATTCTGGCAGAGTTCAGCTTAAAACTAGTTCAAATATTGGGTTTGTATGTAAGCACAGGGGACTTAGCTAAAGGTTTTTGGCTCTCCTGAAAAAATAACTGAAATGGACTCCGGTTTGATTCTATACCACTCAAATATGAGATGTCATTTAGTCCACGATCGATATTTTCTGTAAAATGTCTGTAAATGTTCTGTTTTCTTATTTAAAAAAAAAAAAAGACTGACTGTGCCCGATTGCCTCTTAATAGGTGCTGAGACATTGGGACAGGCTAGGTCGTCCACCCGACATCGATTGAAAAGTCCTAAGAAGCTTGTAATAGGCACTTCTTTCTTAAATGCCTCTTTTAGAGAAAGATGGGCGATCATCATGGCAATTTGGACCCTGGGGACTGCTGCTCTGAAAAGGGAAGTCGTGCTCATGCCAGCTCTTGTAAATATTTTCACCCATTAATTGCCCTCAATGACTGGCATAGGCAGTGCAGTCGTTAACACTATGCCCCTGTATGGCTCTCCTGAGGGAGATAGGCCTCGAGGAAGTTATGTAGATACTTTGTTGTAGGGGGCACAATAGGCCCAATAGGCTTAAGTACACATAGGTAAGGTGCCCATTCCATTGACCGGCTAGGGCTATTTCCAACAACGGTGACATGGTAGCAGACATTCAAGACTTAGGTGGCATTTCCACGGACCTCGCATTGCAGAATTGACGGAAATGTTTATTTTCCTCTTTGCCATAGTTAAAATTGATCAATGATCATACAGTAAAATCACAAACAAACAAATTAAAATTAAAAAATTGGCGTCATGGGATATGTTAAGTACAAACATTTTAATAGATTTCCATAAAAAGAAAAATTCTAATTTCCGTCAATGTCATTTGCATTCTGCAATGCGAGGTCGGTGGAAACGCTACCTAAGTCTTGAATGTCTGCTACCACGTCACCGTTGTTGGAAATAGCCCTAGCCGGTCAATGGAATGGGCGCCTTACACCTATATCCCAATTACTTAACAAACAAACAAAAATGCCCCTGTAAGGCGTAGATTGTGGGTTCGAGTCACATCGGTTTCAGTTTTTTCTTGATATCTGTTTTCTCTTATTCTAACCCATTGTAAACAGAGGAAACTCTTACTGTACATAACAGGTGTAATTTTTCCCAAATCTGGTCACCCTATCTTTGAATAATAATGAAAGGCGGAGTAAGCGTTGAAAACAGGTGCTTAAGGCGCCCTTTCCACATACGTCAATCGTCAATGAAAAATTGAAAAATGACGTAAATTGACGTGGTAGCAGAATTTTTAGTATGTCTTTAATGCCTGCTAAAACGTCATTTTTCAATTTTTCATTGATGATTGACGTATGTGGAATGGGCGCCTAAACTAAATCAAATTAATAAATTTGCAAGAGAATTGTGAAATGAACACTTACTTCACATCCTATTTCATTAACCTTAAAGAAAAAAGGTCATTTCTGTTATTGTCCCACTTTTCTGACCTTGACACATGCTCACTGATTTAATTAAACAAAGTAGGTAAACAAAAGTAAAATTGTTAAAACAAGCATTACTTGATAAAACACACGATATGACCTTATAGTTTTTCGAAAAAAAAATCGCGACTGAATCTAATGTTAAAGGCTTTGACGTGACTTAGGCTACTTGACTAAGGTTGGCGCGTCCAGCCCGGGGGGACTTTTGGCCGCTGCCACTACACCACGCCACCTCGGACGATCTTCCGCCGCTAGCTTCCAGTTTCGGGTGCCAGTAGCGTGCACATCTTCGAGCACTTGGTCTCTCCATCTTAGTCTTGGCCTACCGGGACGCCTAGGGTGGTTGAAGGTGTCTTCGAAAATCAGCTTCGGCGTCTTCTCCGCTTGCATACAGTGTACATGTTAAAGACAGAGATTTCAAAATACTTTGTAAACAACAGACTAGGTCATTTCGACGGTGAGGTGGTACGAGTCCGGCTCCTTAAGTATTCGTGTGATCACGTCCTTTCCGAAAATCTGCCTTACATCTAGGACTTTTAGGAAGTTTTTGAAAAGACGCTCTGTTTCGTATCTTCTCGGTTGCTTTAGTATTATTTTCATCAATAGAGTCTGAGCTTTTCTTACTGGGTCAATCACATAATTTGCTCACCCTCCCCAGGTAGTGATGTCAATATGTTTAGAATCTGCTGTACTAACTGAACATCACTAAGAGCCATATTTCTGAACCTCATTATATTGCATTGATATTGGTTTAGTTGCATTAGAGACTGACATGCTCCCACACTTTGGGGTGAATTTGTTTTATGGTTTACTTATGGGCCCGACAGCCCCACCTTTGGCTTAAACTATGTTCGGTGGGAAGCAATGATTGCCTTGGCAACGAACCAAAATGGCCGCAATGGGAAGGTCTGGCTGAGGTATTCCCAGAATCGGCAAAAACTCGCATGGTACGTGTGCTACATGCATATCTGGACTAATAATATCAGAACATGTTGCCTATCATTGTGATAAGGATGTTTGCTTGGGTACCAAATTCGCCTGATTTTTGTTCATGCTTCATGTATAAACACATGGTCCTGAAGCATTTAAGACTAGAAAATCCTTATAAGTGTACAAAATCAATTATCTCATGAAATATCATTCATAGAGGTGTCAAAAATATCCGGACAAATAGAAGAAATGTTTCTGATAATTTTGTCACAGATTGGACACAATTATTGAATTTGATTTGTACAAAAAACGATTGGTGTGACACTTCAGAGGAAGGAGTGCAAGAACTGTGGCCAATTGGTGTTAGTTGTTGTTGTTTCCAACGCATGTTTTCAGCATTTCTGCTTTAAGCAACCCTGTCAGCCTGGCGGGGGCATCGAGCCTGTTTGTTAACTTGAGGCACCCTAAGGGCAGACTCTTTCACCTCTGAGGAAAGGGGAGTTGACAGGGTGGACCTCCTGATTATAGTGGATTCCGAACGACTGGGGGAACATGGTAAAGTCACACGATTAAATCGGAGGTGACCAGGACTCGACACGCACATAGGCTGACTGGTATAGTCTCAGCGCGTTATCATGTCCCACCATGTTCCCCTGCCAACGCTGTGCACACTACCAAGTTTGCCGCAGTTTGAAACATGCTCTGCTCTCATGTATTCAACATGGTGTGGCCGTTGGCCCAATTGGTGTTAGTAAAGGCAACTGCTAGTTGAACGGATATTTTTGATGGCTCTACGATCGATATATCTTGCGAAAATCGACTTTATTCAAAGTATTCAAACAACCTGTAGTGGGGGTACTCTGATTTGCTCTTAAGATGTCTTTGTTTATAATGGTCAAATGATTCGAGGGGGTAAAGTCCGTCATTTTTATGCGGTAGAAGGAAAAGCGTTAACAAGGAGATGGTACTCTGACAAAATATACTGTAGGTTCAGTAACCAGTAAACACTTTACCTAGATTTTATAATTTATATATACAGTATATTGCTATGTATTTAAAAGAAAATTAATTAGTTTAAGTTGTAGATATCTAGTTAATCATTCGTTGAAAACACTGGAAGGATGAGTGGGAAACTGACCTTCGCGAGTTGGGAGTCCATAAGTGGTGGAGAGTGGTACAAAACCGAGATGACTGGAGGAGTGTTGTCGAGCAGGCCAAAGCTCATTAAGGGCTGTAGAGGCAGTAGAAGTAGTTAATACATCATACCAAACAGAGATTTTAATGATTGAGCCACTCATTTTTCATAATTTTCCGCTACCATAGTAATAAATTACAGTTTCTTTTATTGTGGAAATGGAATGTCAACGATTGGTTGGCAGCAACTCCCTGTATATCATCCGTCAGCTCTCTCGGCCCTGCGCCTTTCTCTTCAGCTCTCTCGGTCCTGCGTCCTCCTTCAGTTGATCCATGAATTCCTTCTTCGGCAATCGGCCGCCCTCTTCTATTGGTCCCTTCCACTGTGCTCTCAATGATGGTGTGTACCTGATTTTCGTGTCTTAATCAATGCTCCACCGATATTCCAATATTAAACGGAACCATTGCCAATGGTATCTACTGTCAGGTGCCCGCAGGCAGGTGCCTGTAGCACATGACACTACATGTCCATCATAGTTTCACATAATAGTGAACTTTGCTTCATTGTCTTCTGTTGGAAAATTACGCATGACCTGCCGTTCTGCGAAACCCTGTATTTATTTGCATAATTTAGTTTAATTTGTTCTAGTTTTGCATTGTTAGCCTGATGGTAACCGTTCACCTGTGGGTTTGCATGAAATTGTACTATTGATTTTTTGTCCTGCTTATCACTTCAATTAAGGCGGCTATTCCATCTGTCAATATTCCGTAATTTGTGCATCAATAATTGATGAGTGTTTTAAGGAGACTATTATGTAGATAGATACTTCACTTATCTATTATAAATTAAGTTATATTATTTATGCATAAATGACGGAATATTGACCGATGGAATAGCCGCCTTATGTAGACCTAAAGGGTCGCATTGGTCCTGTATTCACCACCGCATAACACCATTCTATAACGTGTACTGTATTTCCGCTCGTACTGGGTGTAAGTAATGCAATTTACATATTTTACATTTAAAATGTCAACCCCAACATTATTCCTGTTGGAAGTTGGCATTAATAATATGCGTAGGTTAGGCTGCTTTTGTTGTTGACCGTCGTTGTCATAAAACAAGTATTTGATAATTAATGACAATGATTCATGGTAAAAACCAACTGTGGGGCAAGCCAAGCTGCTATGCATGTAGGATTATTACTGTTTGAATTCTAAGTCCGGCCGCTTATCATCTAAACTGCTGGTAATTCGAAGGTTGATTTTGTTATGACAACGGGTTAAGGCGCCCATTCCACATACGTACAAAGTCAATGAAAATTATGAAATTGAAGGACATTTCAATTTCTCATTGATGGGGGCCATTCCATATGTTTTTTCAAAAATTGACAATTTTCAATTGAAACGTATGCGCCAAATTTTTGAAATTTGTTTGCATTTGCTTCTTGAAATTGTATTTGTTTTCTTCGTCGCCTTATTATTTAATCCTTATTATAATTTTTATACAGAAATGCTTTCTTTTTAGAGAAATCAATTAAAATAGTTGTACTTGTCATATCACATGACGCCATTTTTTAATTTTAGATTGTTTCATTGTTTGTGATTTTACTCTATTATCAATTGATCATTGATCAATTTTAACAATGGCATAGAGTAAAATTGAAATGTCCTTCAATTTCATAATTTTCATTGACGTTGTACGTATGTGGAATGGGCGCCTAACATCGACTAATAAGGCGGCTATACCACTAGTCAATTTTCCCGTCAAATGTGATTAAAAAGAGTCTGCTACAATATTGTAACTTAATTTAAGGAGATTATTATGTAGGTACTTAACTTATCTATTATAAATTATGTTATAATTTGGTAGCAGACTCTTTTTAATCACATTTGACGGGAAAATAGACCAGTGGAATACCCGACTAAGAGTTATGATTTTGGGCGTTTTCAAACTTCAAACGTTACTAAGAGATAAGGTTCTGCTGTCGTTGTTAAACATGAGGTTTTCATTTCTTTTCGACTGAAAATATGGAAGGAATATTTTTAGTAAGGGGGTAGGTGCAGCATTATTGATAAATATTTTCTTCTATATAACTCTTGGCTCGTAACCGGTCGGGTTTCTCACATCCTTTATTACTGCAGCCGTTAACTTATTGTAACCCAGTTCGCCTACTATTGTAACCGGAGGTTACACCTTTCCTTAGCTCAGGTAGCTGTGTCAGCCCCCAAACTATCGTAAGTAGGCTACTATTTTCGGTCAGCTATTAGTCCAAAGATCGTTCAGCCCTGTAACCACTTAACGACCGTCTCACAAACTTGCCAACTCCCATCAGACCAGAAGTATTTTTTTTCTTTAACGACCAGAGTTACGTGATGGAGCAGTAGAATCAGGGATGGTAGGCCGTGGTCATTCTGAAAGCGTACTTCCAAATGTTTCGTCAACATCTGTGGTCGACATCTTCAGTGGAGTTGCGTAGATTTCTAAGATTGTATCTCAGAAGTTGCTATTACGCGCTTCCATCTTCGCCACAATGAGGTGCAGATTATTAGGGACTTTCGCATTTTCGCCTCTGACGCTACTCAGAAGCTTAGCTACTTTGGAGATAAATACTGTTGTTGTTGTTTCTAACACCTGCTTTCAGCATTTCTGCTTTATACAACACAGCCTGGCGGGGGGAGTGAGTCTTTTTGTTAACTTGAGGCACCCAAAGGGCAGACTCTATCACCTCTGGGAAAGGGGAGTTGACTGACAGGGTGGACCTCCCGATTATAGTGGATTCCGAACCACTTGGGGAACATGGTAGTCACACGATTAGAACGGAGGTGACCAGGACTCGACTTATACTGCCTAAGCGCGTTATCATATCCCACCAGGTTCCCCTGCCAACGCTGTGCACACTACCTGCCGCAGTTTGAAACATGCTCTGCTCTAATGGAATCAACATGGTAAGGCCGTTGGCTGGAGATAAATACTAGAGTAACATTAAGTTTTCCTTTTGTTTCAGCTGTGCCATCGCCTGCCTTCGACATGGACTACAAGGAGGTTACGTCACCGAATTATTCGTATATTTTTGACTTTGAGCAGAAGTTCACCCACGAGGAAACACGGGAATGGATGGCCGCGAATTGGACGCTAGGCTTCTACTACGTGGGCCTTTACATGGTCTTCATATTCGGCGGCCAGTATTACATGCAGTCCCGGCCGAGATTCGAACTCAGGGGGGTGCTCTGTCTCTGGAACACAGCTCTTGCCGCATTCAGTATTATGGGGGCCTGCCGGACTGCCCCGGAACTACTTCATACATTGCGGTACTATGGGCTGTACCATAGTGTTTGCGTTCCTAGGTAAGCTTTATCTTTCTTCTTCGTTAAATGCAGGACATGTAGAGTAGTGGAACGGACTCCAACTTTCACCCGAAAGGTTGTTGGTTCGAGTCCCACACTTGCTATATTTTCTGGCCATGCTTCGGAGGGCATGTAAAGCAGGTGGTCCCGGGCTTTCGTAGTTGAGTGTATGAGAGGGCTTATAGCCTTAACTCCGCTAGGTTGGCTTAGTAATAGAACAAAAAAAGTCGATATTTATTTATTTACTTAAATGCCTCTTCTATCGAAGATTGGCGTTCTTGTTAGCAATTTGGACATTGGAGACTGCTGATATGAAAAGGAAAGTCGTGCTCTTGCGAAACGACTGCCTCAGGTTTTACAACCAGGATGTTCTTCTTCTGTCTGGAGCCCTCTGTCCTTCCCTTGGACTATTACACGCAGAAGGGGATACTTTTTCTTTCCTCATCACACGGCCGAAGTATGCTAGTTTCCATTTCTTAACCGTCAGTCACTTGCTTCACCTCAGGCTCCCAGCATTAGGGACGCAATCTCTCTAGGATATGCGCAGTATTCGTCTGGATACCCACATTTCTAACTCCATAGTTTCGTTAGAAAGGTTCCGCTGAAAAATATTTTTTTTTAGCCATGTCTCATGAAATTTAGTATTTTTTTTTTTTGCCCCCAGAACCAAACTATAATAATAATAATAATGACTTTTATTGTTTCTATTACTAAGCCAACCTAGCGGAGTTAGGGCTATAAAGCTCTCTCTTACACTCAACTAGGAAGGCCCGGGACCGCCTGCTTTACATGCCCTCCGAAGCAGGGTCAGAAAATGTAGCCAGTGTGGGACTAGAACCAACAACCTTTCGGGTGAAAGTCAGAGGCAAGGGGCAAGTGATCTATTGGGTTTTGTTTACATTTATAATGGCTACAATTTATTGTATGTGAGTTTGAAAAAAAATAGTTTAAACTGTTTATTAGGGAAAACGTTTTAGCCCTTTTTTAGTTTTGTAGGATGTAACCACCTCAACTTGAGTTAGCGCAAAAAAAGTATCATTTTTTTAAGCCTACTATATGCCAATAGTTTGCCCACAAATCAACGAACCGACAATTTCGTAAAAACCTTTTTTGGTTCTTGTGACTTCAACATGTTTAAACCCGTTGGAATCTCGAAATCGATAATTTTAACCATCGGCGTATATTCCACCAACGTCAATAGTGATATTAAATGTAGCATTGACGTGGTAGCAGACATTTTTAGACTGTCTTTAATGTCTGCTACCACGTCAATACTACAATTACTCTCAGTATTGACGTTGGTGGAATAAGCGCCATCACAAACTAGCATACTAACGTATAGATAGGAAAGAAAGAAAAATCTGTCAGAATATGCAAATTCACTCTCGAAAAAAATTTCGGTTGCAACCTGCCACGTCTTTTTAATGGCTGTCATAGAAGACCTCGCAGTTGGTCCTAAAATAAAAAATAAAATACATTTTTTGGCGGCTAGCGAATGTCCTATCTCTCCGATATAGAACTCAAACACCATCGCGTGTGTGAATGTTACTGAGGAAATGGTTCTACTCTTTTACACTTCAACGTCTCTCATCCACATAGCACATTCAGAAAATGCAATTAATTCTGTAATATCTTGTATTAATCTTATTGTTACCATGTTTATTTATTACCTAATCTGCGCCTTCTGTATGCATGGTGGAACTAATCCTGCAATTACCGTTCACCATGGCTGTTGTTTGTTAGACTAATTTAAAGGAGTTAGTACCGTAACGTTCTCTTACAGTCATATACGGTGTTTGTCTGAGGCATGTTGAGAAAATCGTGGCCAGTGCGGTGCTATAACCCAAAACCTGACCAGACACCAGATTCTTTAACATTTTGATGGGTTGTCATAACAAAATGAAAACTTCCGACTAAATTAAATGTCAAGACATGTAGCGAAGTGGTACGGACTCTAACTTTCACCCGAAAGGTTGTCCCACACAGGCTACATTTTCTGGCCATGCTTCTGAGGGCATGTAAAGCAGGCGGTCCTAGTTGAGTGTAAGAGAGGGCTTTTTAGCCCTAACTCCGCTAGGTTGGCTTAGTAATAGAAACAATAAAAAGTCATTATTTTAAAAAGTCCTTATTTAAATGAACTGCACAACCTTCGAAGTCGGCGCAGCTCCACTGAAGATGTCGACCGCAGATGTTGCCGAAATGTGTGGAAGTTCGCTTTCATTTCGACCACGGCCCATCAGCCCGGATTCTACTGGTTCTTCATAACACATTAAATATACATAGACAAGTATGACTATAGTTAGTTGCCGGACCATTTCCCAAAAGTAGTAGAAAAAAAATTAAGTGTGCGATTGGTTCTGTCATTTTGAATTGTTTCGTAGTTTATTTTATAGTCCATTAATTTTGTTTAAGGTTTTAAATATTAAATAATCATCTTTAAGCGAAATAGCTTAGTTTTAGTCGTTATTAACCCGACGAACACTACTACTACTACTACTACTACTACTACTATAATATAAGAACACATAAAGTTGCCGAACGACTACCTAGCAATTATAAAAATTATCAGAAACACCGAAATAATGGAACCCTATGACAAGTATAGGAAGTGTAGGTCGCCGTCTCAATAGGTTGATGAAACTCTCTAAAAAAAGACAAGGTTGTTCGATTGCATGTGCGTAGTTAGTAGTTATAAGAACTGCAAGACTACTTTGGTCCTGGCAGAGGTAATAAAATAGAATAGATGGCGCCTAATTATGGCGTTGAATGTAGAAATGGCAAAGGCGGCCAAAGGAAATGTGACCGAGTTTTAGGATTGCAACTTCGGGAACAAAAAAAAATATTTGAAAATGGAGGCACAGAAGTTATCTTATTAACTTAATTTTTACTATGTTTGGCAATTGAATATATAACACGTCTTCTGTTATATATTCAATGGCTTGGCTTGCCAATAGTGAGAGGTAATAATCTTTTAAGTTACCAAAAACATAACCTTTAGATATGTGTGTATTAAATTTGTAACTTACCTTATTTGTTTTATTTTTTATTTAACGAATACTATATTTTGGTCTGTTGTGCTAAATGCCTAAAAATACTCTATTTAGCTTTTAAAAATATAAATAATAAACTTTTACTTGTCAAATTATTTTCACAATGACTAGACGTCATCTTGAAATCGTTGCTTTGTAATAAAAAGTGGTCATTACCATTATCGTAGGACGTACAGTAGGTAATGACACGGGCTTTCAGCCAGATTTTATTTCATTCCTCTGCGACCAATATTAACACTTTCAACGGGGGGTGGTTTTAGGCTCCGGGGGTCATGAAATGAAAAGTTGTGAAGAAATTTTCCGGAAGTCAAACATTGGTCGCCGTCTCAACAAGTAGATGATTCTCCCTAAAAATAGTTGGCAACCCTAGCTGAGATACCCATTTGCGTTAATTGTGTGAAAGATAAGTACCTAAAGTACATTCGTTGAAGGATACAATTATAAACCACATGTGCCGCATTCGCATATATTGAAGACACCGGGTCAGACCGGAACGCATTTAGCCGTTCCAGTTCCACTAGAAAACCCTCCAGTCCAAAGGACTTCACGTTACTGGCGTCTCATTAACAGCCTCCACTATACGTTTGTTGTAACAAAACATAGAATAAAAATAAATTAATAAGGACTTTTTATTGTTTCTATTACTAAGCCAACCTAGCGGAGTTAGGGCTATAAAGCCCTCTCTTACACTCAACTAGGAAGGCCCGGGGCCGCCTGCTTTACATGCCCTCCGAAGCATGGCCAGAAAATGTAGCCAGTGTGGGACTCGAACCAACCACCTTTCGGGTGGAAGTAAGAGTCCGTACCACTACGCTACATGTCCTGACAAAGTCGATTTTCACGTGAAATATCGGTCATAAAGCCGTCAAAAATGGCAGGTACATTAGCAGAAATACTCCTCTACATTTCGATATATGACATGTGGCCTTCACTAACAACAATTGCCCACAGTTCTTCAACTCCTTCCTCGTGACCAATCATTTTTCTGTTCAAATTAAATTCAACAGTTGTGGCCAATATGTGTTCTATATTCAATATGTATGTATGTATTTGGAGGAAATGATGTGGAACTAGACAGCCGGTGTTCTCATGATTCTCAGTGCAGATATTACTAAAACCACTACCCATAACTGGTAAATTGCTTTAGGCTATTTTTTAGTGTTTCATTTATTTATTGTTATTGTGTCTTAGGCATTAGAAAGCCTATTGTTTCGTGGTAATGACCCAATACAGAAATATTCTATTCTATTCTATCATGATACTCCGAAAACGGTTCTGATTCAGCGATTAATATTTATTTTATTAATATTTCTCGAATAATTTGATTTTTACACTTATAAGGCTTTCCCCCTCCCGTTGTCCCTTAAGGCCCGGTCCCACTATCACTTGAAAAGTATCGGGAGGGGTTAAATAATGCTGCCTAGAGCTAAGTTTTTGCGCTATGTCGAATGTTACTGTAACTACTACAGAGCTCTACTTCTGAAAATGGTGGCTATATATTTATCCCTATTTCGAATTAATTGCATAATTTAAATTATTACATTTAGTAATAGTGTGTTCGCAATTGTTCTATATTCGGTTGAAATCTCCAAATCGAAAATTTCAACCATGACAATGCTTTCCTTAGGCGGGGTTTCCACATACGTCAATGGTCAATGGTAAATATGGTTTTGACGTGGTAGCAGACATTTTTAATGTGTCTTTAATGTCTGCTAAAACGTCAATACCACATTTACCATTGACATATGTGGAAACCCCGCCTTATACTAACGTATAAATAGGTAAGCAAACACTCTTCCCTATTTGCTGCTTTGATATAGACGTCAATCATTTCTGTCTATCCATGCAGTAGTAATATTTAATAAACAAAATCTTCAAAGAGAATCCTTGCGAATGTTGAGTCTCCGTCTACCTAGTGGCAGACAAAGCTGGTAAATCAATGAAATTTCAAGTTTACGACCTTCACCTCTGTGATTACACTCTGTTACAAATTGTGACCGGTATCGATTCAAGTCTCAGATTAGTTTTACCTCAATTTATCCACTTTTCTGGCAGCCCAATCATGGTCTGGCAACCACCGGCCTTAAGATCCTTTCTACACCAAACATAATACCATATAAATGAATAATAATAAATGAATAAAACAATATGGTGGTTGTGAAACGTGGTGCATAAGTGAGAAACAAATAATGAAACTCGAAGCATTTGAGATGTGGTGCTATCGTCGCATGCTACGGATACCTTGGCAAGCCCATGTTACCAATGAGGACGCTCTAACCAGAGTAAGCGAAGCAAAAACTCTGGTTTTATCAATAAGGAAAAGAACAGCTCACTGGATTGGACATTTGCTTCGAAACGAGAACTTAGTAAGCTGCATCATAGAGGGAACAATAGAAGGCATCAACCGACATGGGCGCCCGAGAAAAGAGTATCTGCAGCAAGTTATAGAGGATGTAGGGGCCAAGTCATACATGGAGCTGAAGAGGGTGTGCCAGGAACGAGGGGAGTGGAGGCATCGAAGCCACATGTTGCTGCCAACCAGCCATCCGGCTGTAACTTGAAGAAGGAGGCAATTGTAAAAACGAAGTCTCTTGCTCCTGGAAAATATTCATGATTTTCTGTCAATGTAATAATAATAATGTTTTGAAGGATGTTTTTATGAACGTAGGCCTTGTCCAATGCCAACGTCCCCATGTGTTTCGGACAATATTTACATTGTGCCCGTAAACATTTTGGGTCATTGGCAAACTGGTGCACGTCCTCGATGTCAACCTAATGGACAAGGAGTGTAACAGGTGGAAGCATGACTTAACCAAGTACTCGCTTCTGTCAATGTGCTTGAGGAAATAGTTACTAAGTTACGGTACTGCATAGTTCAAACTTCAGATTCCGGCCATTTATAGCCTTGAACTGCATTGTTCGTTGGCATTTGCTAAAAAATACAATTATTTGCATAGGTTCGATGCAGTGACGACTCAGTGACGGCACACTATCGAAAATGTTCATGTGTGCTGTGTTTAGTTGGACACTTATCGCCATCTTGCTAATGAATGTAGTTTTGATTAGGTGTGACAAGTTTTGACTACATATGTCACTCTGCCTATGCAACCTAAGGCCTTGTAAATACGGACGGCTAGAACCAAATGGGTTGGTGTAAAACCACAGAGTCTACATCAGCCGGTTTCGGTCGCTGGCTTGTCGCTGGTCTACGGGTTTCCCCAGCGACAAACCAGCGGCCTCCGAAGCAGAGGTGCGTTCAGAAAGTGACTGTTTTAGGGAGATTCGTCTACCTATTGCGACAGCGACCATTGTTCGACATCCTGAAAATCTTCACAACTTTTCATTTCATGACTCCGCAGAGCCTAAAACCACCCCCGTTCAAAGTGTAGGTATCGATTTAAGGAAACATTCCGTAGATATTATCCGATTTTCATGAAACTTGCCAAACAATGAAACAAATATTTACCATACAAATGTCTTTATCGAGTTTGTTAACCAGGTAGATCCGCCATTTTATTTCAAGATGGCGGCTGATTAAAACCTTAAAAACTTGATATCTCAGTTAAAGTTGGTTGCAGAGGAATGGAATAAAATGCGACGGAAAGCCCGTATTAATATCTACGATAATGGCAATAACACTTTTACGACATAAACGATTTCAAGATGGCGTCCAGCCAAAGTGAAAATAATATGATAGCAAAAATTCATAGTTGTCATTGTGGTTCGAATTTTGGAACACCAGAGGATGTTGTTCGTTGATATTGTCGTAAAAGAATGGAGTCAATAGAGAGCGTAATTTTACTTTACAAGTATTTTTACTTTTAATTCTTCGATGGCATGTTCGTACTTGTGCGAGTCTTTACACATCATGCGTTCGGTGACCTGTCGTAACTCAACACAGGTATTACCTACAGAGGCGACTGAAGAGGTTATTCGGATACATTCATTGAATTGTTTGTATGCGAATAATTTATTTAAAATATTTAAAAAAATGCACACATAGCGTAGCATAGGGGAAAAGCGGGGCAAGAGCTGGTGCGAAATGTGTTCTGCAATATAGAAGAAAAAACCGCCATCCCGTAGGTCTGCGTTTGCATGAAATCTCCCCCCCCCCCCTGATCGGCCAGAAAAGGATATTTTTGAACCAACGAATCACCGACCCATTTGTTCTCGTGACTATTTTTCAGCACCGTGCTATCGTTCTTAGTTCGTCTTAGTATTTATTGTAGTTCGTCTTAGTATCGGTCCTTAGTGCCACTCACGTCAGTAACTACGTATGCATTGTGCTATAGTTGATTCCTGATTGGATACGGCATTCATACCTTAGAAAAACTGGTTGGTGGTACGTAAGGTATGGCATTATACGTACTGTATAATGTTGTATTAAAAAATACGTGAATTAAATCCTATCTTTGAATACCAACACTCTCGCTGACGTGCACAGGTTTTATTCAGAAGCACAGTGCAGGTGGTTTTCGAGGAGACTGCAATTCAGAACCAGTGTATTTAGTAACTCTTTTTCGAAGATTTTTTGTGAGATAGTGACGGATTACGGGTGGCCTTAAAAATTAGTCAGGGCTTGTTTTATAACAACCATACGGTATTATCTTGATCAAGTATTTTTTAGTATGATCGGCTGTAAATGTCACTCTTCTATAATAACCCGGTCTTTTTGTTTCAGCTTCATCGAAAAAGATAAAGTGGCTGGGTTCTGGACTTGGTTATTCGTCCTGTCAAAGCTGCCTGAACTGGGCGACACCGTATTCATAGTCCTAAGAAAGCAGCCTCTCATCTTCTTGCATTGGTTTGTATTGTCTCATTAGTCCTTAAATTTTTACTAACTAATTTCTTTGGTATTCCTTCCGGTGGCATAATTAAGCCTGATCTATGAAGAAGTTAACGTAGCGTAGATCCATCAAACGGCTGGAAGGACCACCTAGAAACCGATCTCCGCGAGTTGGGTGTCCGTAGATAGTGGAGCGTCGTACAAAATCGAGATGATTCGTAGAGCCATAAGAAGAAGAACGCAGCGTAGATGTCCACTGTAGCCATTGAAATATATTAACTGGGACGGTGGGAGCCATACGGGACACCCGTTAACCATAAGCCAACTGTCAGAGATAAGTACCAACGTAAAAAATATCGAAGTCTTACACATTTCAGCATAGCAGAACGGATACCAGGACCCGGTCAAAACTCTGTACTTAGCTTGTGCAGGCTATGTTCCCCGCCAAATTGCGTACTTATCTTGTGCAGGCTACACTAGCAGCCATATTGATAACGGTCTGCAGCCACGGGATGACTGTAACCTTGTTCGATTCGAGAATCGTATAAACCGTATTTATAAACACAGGGAAGGTAGGATCGAATTTCCCAGACGCCGTTGTTGAAGATTCTACAAATGGGCAAACCTAAGAAACTGTTTTGAATATTGGCGCTCTAAAGTGGAAGAAGGAAATGCCTAACTAGAGGCACTTTGTTTTAGGAGTATCTTATGTCTCGTTTTTTTTTAAATATGAAAAAGAGGTTAAGTCTAATAGAAAGTAATCAAAATGAAGAAGAAAAGGAACACTGAATATTAATTTCAGAAGAATACTATTTCACCCTGATAACCTCAATAGCCGTAGAAACATAATAAAGGTTGTAGGCCAGTCAAACTCGACACTAAAAATCGCTAAATTTGCAAAACATGATGTATCTCTGATTTTTTAGTATGTTGTATAGACCCATTGGAGTAGTGTAGGCCTATACCCAATTTTGAAACACTCAAAAGTTGTGGAAAAAGTGTAGCATATGAAAAACCGCGAAAATTTCGGTTGGGTTAGTAGTATTATTAGTATGGAGCACATAAAGCTACTAAAGACTTCAGTGCATTTACTTAGGCGGGGTTTCCACCGACCTCTCATTGCAGAATGCAAATGACATTGACGGAAATTTTTGTTTTACTCTATGCCATAGTAAAAATTGATCAATGATCAAAGAGTAAAATCACAAACAAACTAACTAAAATTAAAAAATTCAAATTTCCGTCATTGTAATTTGCATTCTGCAATGAGAGGTCGGTGGAATACCCGCCTAAGTCTTGAATGTCTGCTACCACGTCAATGTCTTTGCATTCTGCACCCCGCCTAATTTTCCAAAATTTGTTTTGTTTTAGGTATCACCATGTTGCAACCCTTCTTTACTCGTGGTTTTCGTATACGGAGTATACTTCATCAGCAAGATGGTTTATTGTTATGAACTACTGTGTCCATTCCCTTATGTATTCATACTACGCGCTTAAATGCATGGGCTACAAACCATACAAGTCATTCCAGGTAAATAATTACAAGGACTTTCACGGCTGGAGTTATATGATGAAGCAATGGAATCCGGGCTGATAGGCGTACTTCCAAACTTTTTCAGATCGACCACGACCTGTCATTAATGTTAATACTAAACATGGACATATAAACATATGGACTCGCAGTCTGCCGGTAGGCAGGATTCCCGCGGCCATTGGCATCGTTTCCTAAACTCAAATTTTACATAAGGAACCAAATGAATGCCAACTAAGGGTACTACGTGTATTATAGTAAGCCAAATCTAAATTCAATTCCATAAATCAATGCATAATAAAAATATAAAAAAAACTTTAAAGTAATTTGTTCACTATGTAATTAGTTTTATTCTTTAATTGTAATTTTTTAAACTTTAACATTTTTCCTATTTTAATTTTATTTTAGGAGTAATCTTAGGATTATAATTAATTTTTAGGATTAGATTGAGAGGCCCATCACGGGAATGCCCAAAGGTGAATAACAAAACTTAACAAATTGTACAAGAAAACCAGTAAATAAATATATTTGATTTGATATTAATTATTTCTAATGTATTTTATTGAATTTTGCTTTTTTATATAAAATGATAACTTCAAACTGATAAATCTTGCTTAAAATTACAATCTTTTAAAGCTTTAGAAATTATTTTTTAAAATGAAATCTACAACGGGAAAGGCTACCTACCGGTGTCCGGTATGTAAACATTTTTCATAGTATTTTTAAAATTATTTAAAAATTATTAAACATATTTTTAAAAAAATGAGATCTAAAACGGGAGAGGCTAAGAAAATATGCAAAGAAGGTATCAATGCAAATGGCTGCTTGAGTCCTGAATCTGAAAAATTCTCATCTATGTTTAGTTTATAATAATAATACCAAGTTACGCATCCAGTTTATGTAGAACATCCTTGATACTAAACGGCGTACTGGCGTAGTAGGCCCGCAGGACGGCAAACTGACAAATGGTTTTTGTTAAATTCAAAATCCGTTATTCTTAACTGGCATCTCTTATAGCTATTTTCCCGTAGCAAATGTTTAAAATTACCAATGTAATTTGATTGGTTTGCCTGGACTGTTGGTAAGGAGAGTCTCGGGCAATTAGCTCGGCCATGCAGAACATCCCAGTTAGGTTATATCTAAAGAACAGGCGATATGATTTTAAGGTCAACTACTTGTAGATTAAACAATGTATAATTATTTATTATTAAATGAAATTTCCTGGTTTTATTATCTTACGAATATTTCCATTTTTTTATAAAGTTGCTCTAATGAGCAAATTACACAAATTAAAGTATTGCCGTTACACAATGCTTATTGTATTTGATCTCATGCTGGCAGGTACTAATTTTGTAGTTTATTATCAGTTAATTGTAATAATTATATATTTGTTAAATTGGCTCTGTTTGGCCTAGAGCCTATTCGCTTCTACGAGATGATCGCTTCTACCTTCATGAATGACTGGCCATAAAGATTTCTTTACTATTGCGATGTTACCTCAATATGACTGCATGAACATTTAACTTTTTCGCAAAACAAGTTGTACAAAAAACTAAAACTTCCGTTTTTCGAGTAAAAAAAATAAAAATGAAAGTGGCTTATATTTGTTATATGTTATGTTATTTGGCGAATTTCGGGCCCACGGTTACAATTAACCCACAAATAAGTAACATCACTAAACATTAAAATTCCTTTAAAAATTTAGATAAATCACATTCTTTATGATTTTTGTAGTGAGTTAACCACTTGTGAAATTTTGGACTGCATCATCACTCTTAGTACACATCTAGCTCTATTGGTGAACTACGCTAAGTTGAACCAGACTGCTTAGACTGCTCATATTGCGTGATCGGTCCGTGTTGATCCCGGTACCCCTTGTCCCCATGATAACTGAGGGGGGCTGTAGTGGCGCCACCTGGTCGCAGAGATTTACAAATCAGAAACATAAAAGTATAAGTTACTAAGCCAAAGAAGAATATTAAATTTCTTACTTTTTGTTTAATCAATATCATAATTTTAGTAATTTAATGGAATTTAAAGGGAAAAATAAGCAAGCAAATTTGGTGCTACTTTTAATTTTTGATGCGTGCAAAAAGTTAAATTAAAAACACATCATAAAACGTGTTACGCCTAACGCCAATAACTCAATGATCCACAACCCTTCACGGTTGAGCAGTATACTTAGCTTATGGCATGAGCAGTCTATATATTTCATTTTTTGCTACCTAATGGAACCCCAGCAACTAAAATATGTATTTTTGTTGACTTAACTTAAAATAATGTTGTGCAGATGGTAATCACCGCTTCCCAAACAGTGCAAATGGTGGTCGGCTGCTACATTAACATTTGGGCGTACAACTACATCACTGCGGACCCGGCGCTGGCCGCTGGGCCCCGTCTCTGCCACGTCTCCCAGCTCAACATCAACCTCTCCATCGCAATGTACTTCAGCTACTTTGTCCTCTTCTCTCGATTTTTCTACAAAAGTTACATAGACAGGGACTACCAAAAGGACAAAAAAGTCAAGTCACACTAGTTCGCCAGCTACTGTTCCGTCGATTGTACATTTTGTCTGCTATATTAAGTCGTTGTTGTGTAGGGTGGCCAGATGCCTGGAGAAAAATGGAGTCTATCAGGTGCCTGCCAAGGGTAGTGGTTGGAAGTATGATATATAGGCGCAACTCTCAAGATATATGAAGTTGACTGCTGCCTGAAATGGGCGAGTATTTAAATGAACATTCTTTAATTTAGTTGCATTTTCCTAATGAATGTGCTCATATTTTTTAATTTAAGATGTGAAAGTATCGATTTTTTTAAAAATATCTTTTGTAAAAATAGAGCAACATGCATCCCAAAAAATTGAAAATGAATCCATTCCCTTAGGTGCCCATTCCATTGACCGACTAGGGCTATTTCCAAAAACGGTGACGTGGTAGCAGACATTCAAGACTTAGGTGGCGTCTCCACCGACCTCGCATTGCAGAATTGACGGAAATGTTTATTTTCCTCTATGCCATAGTTAAATACATACAGTACAGTACAGTAAAATCACAAACAAACAAACTAAAATTAAAAAATGGCTTCATGGGATATGTTAATTACAAACATTTTAATAGATTTCTATAAAAAGAAAAACACATTTCCGTCAATGTCATTTGCAATCTGCAATGCGAGGTCGGTGGAAACGCTACCTAAGTCTTGAATGTCTGCTACCACGTCACCGTTGTTGGAAATAGCCCTAGCCGGTCAATGGAATGGGCGCCATAAAAACCACCCTGAGCGATTGTATTGGACAAGAACCAATAATAATAATAAACGTCTTATATTTATGGGGCGAGACTTAAGACTAGAAAGTCAATGGCCACTATTAGTGGGCCTTACTTACGCCTTCGCCATGCTCTACAACCAATGGGGGGTTCGGGCTTGGTTGACAACAGTCCCGGGCTGCGACGTTCTTCTGGCTCCTGTGTCCAGACCGTCTTCGTCGCTTTCCTGTCCGGCATCCTTTCCAGGTGCCATGCCCACCGAAGCCTGGTTTTTTTGTACTCCGCTACTATGGGTTGGTTTACCATGTAACATGTACACCTCCCTGTTCGCACTGACCCTCCACAGACCGTTCTCAAGCACGGGTTCTTAGCTTTTCTTCAGCATTAACATCTCCCAGGTGTTCTCTTCTTTCGTGGTTAGGACCCATGTCTCCGAGGCGTACAGTTCAACTGGTCGGATGATAGTGCGATAAACAAGCTTCTTGAGCCTCCTCGATCCAAGATCCGCTGCAAGCCATAGGAAGCTCTTATTGCCCGATAGTATGCGCTGCGTTATGTCCTGACTTCGGTCGTTCGTGTCTGTGATTTTCGCTCCGAGGTACTTAATGTCTGCCACTCCTTCACAGTTATGACCGCCATGTATGCCGCGGCCCACCATTACCATGTAAGTTAGTAGGCTTATGTCCATTAAAAAGCCCGTCAGGACATTATTTATTTACTTATTTACACCCTGAGCGACTCGAAACAATCCGTCTGTAAGAGTGGGC
Organism: Psococerastis gibbosa; assembly: GCA_963971405.1. Classification (NCBI taxonomy): domain Eukaryota; kingdom Metazoa; phylum Arthropoda; class Insecta; order Psocodea; family Psocidae; genus Psococerastis; species Psococerastis gibbosa. The sequence continues at coordinate 7,198,185 of OZ020487.1, read as the reverse complement.
CGAAAGGCCCAAAATTCGCCCATAAAATAAAGGCAATTTTCTTTCTTATTTCTTTCCTTCTGTTGTGGCTTCGGCCAAGTCTGGTCAGAAATAAAACGTTTTGTCCACTTGTCTGCTTTAAGACTGTAAAATTTTCGCTAGCCTCCTCGCAACCTTTATCCCAACAGACAGTTTTGAAATATGAGCATGAGATATTGTGTTTTTAAGGAAACATTACTTTTCACCGTTTATTGATTTATTTTTTCCGTATAAGTGTAGGAATGGACTTGCTGGAAATGCATCCACACAATTTGTTCTAATAAGCGTATGTTACGTGATTGTCACATAGTACTTAGATGGTTATACATTTATTTCGAATTGAGTGGTTTGATGCTTGAATGGACAACTTTCCTAATAATTACCTGCTGTGAAAGGGGGTTGTTCCCCAAATATAGCGCCCATAATTAATTTATGGAAAATCCTCCCTCTGACTGTTGGCTTGTGTAACACATTCTTTCACGTTATAAATAATTTTTGATTGACAACAAGCTATTAATTAGTCTACTTCATTATAATTCAAATGATCAACAAAGCCAATTGCTATTTATTTGTAAAATGAATAAAATAAAAAGTGATGCGATATCCCTCTCTCCATAAGTTTATCATTGGCCCTATTTTTGGGAACTGACTGCCAATCAGAAGAGAGTATTTGGCCACATTGTTTTGTTTTTTGTCAATAGGAATGTTGACCATTATTTCTCATTCTAAATATTGTGAAGAACCAGGCCTGTATGATGACCATTCACAGTTCAGTGAATCAACGATTCCTCGGTGGTCACCACGTGTGGTTCTCGCCATGAGTCAATATCAAGCTTCTAAGGCACCCGGGACTCAAGCAATCAAAAATTTCCGCATTTCCAAGGTTAAGTGCGCAGAACTTTGCGCATCATTTTTTTGTCATTTTTGCATGAGCCGAAGCAAATTTCAAACCTGATCATTACTTCCACAACGATTCGACTAATGCCACCTACGTTTGCTATCCACTTCCCGCTTAGATTATGGTTAGGTGCGACCTATTCTATTTTATTATCGTTGCCAAAAACACATTAACTTCTTATATAATGGTCATCCCTAGAAATGTCCAGGACAACCAAATAATGTTCAATTGTGATTGGTGGAAATTCAGAATTGAACTAGACTACCAGTCTAATGTTTCGGGTAAACCTTTTCCGGGGTATGTACTCTACCGGGGAGGGGGGGAGTGAGATTATTATTTTTTTCTGTTGAAGGACTGTAATTGCCTATTTGTTATTTTTTCTATTAATATTATCTTACTAAGTATATTTATTAAAAATTATTCTTGATGTTGTGAGTTGGTATAATCTTTACCTTTGAAGCCATACCAATTAATTTTAGCAATAAGCATGTCACAAAAATTCTGTAGTACCTAATATTACTTGAAGCATATACAACTAATTATACATTGTTGAAATGGCTCATCGTTTGATTTGAACTGAGCTGTGTTACTATACTGTCAAATTCACTGTTTGATTTGAACTGAGCTGCGTTACTATACTGTCAAATTCACTGTTCACCTTTTATTTGTTTATTTAGTGTTATTAAGAGCAAATCGAACACCCACTCGTTTATTTAGTCGTTATTAAGTCGCCGGTCAGGACCTATGGAGTAGTGGTACAGACTCCGACTTTCACCCGAAAGGTTGTTGGTTCTAGTCCCACACTGGCTACATTTTCTGGCCATGCCTCAGAGGGCATGTAAAGCAGGCGGTCCCGGGTCATCCTAGTTGAGTGTAAGAGAGGGCTTTATAGACCTAACTCCGCTAGGTTGGCTTAGTAATGGAACAACAAAAAGTCAAGATTTATTTATTTATTTACAATGTTGAATTTCCTAAGAATTATTCATTGTAGAGCTATACATTTTTTTTTTAGGTATTAGAAGAAATATCTCTGTATATTTGGATACACGATTTGTGACGGTCACAACACCGACTGGCCACCAGATTCAAAATTTATTTGTATTAAAGTTATTGGTCCGGATATCTGAAAACTGTCGCCAATCGGCCTGTGTGACGGCCCCATATCAAGTATCAGAATGCAGAGAAGTATTTCTTCTAATACCTATACTAATTTTTATGGCTCCACAATGAATATTTGTTGCTTGTTTTCCATCACATGCTTTCAGTATTTCTGCTTTAAGCAAATATGTCGGCCTGGCCGGGGAGTGAGTCTGTTTCTTAACTTGAGGCACCCTAAGGGCAGACTCCTTCACCTTAGGGAGAAGGGGAGTTGAGTGGCAGGGTGGACTTCCTGATTATAGTGGATTCCGAACCACTTGAGAAACACAGTAATGCCACACGATTAATTTGGAGGTGACCGGGACTCGGCACGCGTTATCATGTCCCACATGTACTAAGACTAACAGTTGCTGGGGTGTCCAGTTTGACTTTAATTCTATTACGGTTCTGATCTACTAATTGTAACATTCCAAAATTAATATTTGTTATGTGCGTATTTACATTCCATATGCATATTTTTGACCTTGATGCATTTGAATGTAGAGCTGATGAGCCTAAAATAACCGTACCGTACTATGTGATGATGTCCGACGTTTACGATATTTTCAGTGACGGTACGAGGAAATGTAGTGGCCTGGAAAGATTAGTAACAGTACGTACTGTATATTATAATAATAATAATTCAGTGTAGCTTTCTCTGGTTAATTTTAAATTAGAACAAATGTACATCAGGTTGGAAGCTTTTAATAGGTGCGTACTCTTCATAGTGTTAGTGTTTCGCTTAGCGTCTACTACCAATAATGCAATAGATCTTTATTATTACAAATACATAATACAATAATCCAATATTATTTCATAAAATGGTATTGAACATCAGCGTGCCACTACTCGTTCTGAATGGATTTTGCCAAAGAATGAAATTTTCAGTTTTCAATGTAATTCATGAATAGTATCACTAGAATATTAATTAATATTACAATTTGTTTCTCATTTTGTTATTTGTGCAATGGATTAATGAGCGAACAATCATATAGGAGATATTTAATTAAAGAGAGGAGCATTAGTATGCTGACTAGAATTCAGCGATTCCCAACCCAACAGCGAGTCGCTGGGAGAGATCTTGTGGGTCGCGAAAGCTTGAGAATAAGTATTGTAACGATACTATTGCTACTGTAAGTCTAAGAGCCTGCATGTATGCAATTTTTGCATACTTTGCCCGTCAATAATAACAAAATTAGACCTATTTATAACTATAAAAAAATTTGCTCTTCCTGGTGGGTCGCGTTATGAAGAAGGTTGGGAACCACTGGACTAGATTGTGATATCCTATCGTTAGTCACCGACTTGGATGTCTCATCACCTTATTTAAACTAAACAATTTGCTCAAGATTGCTTAAATGGCGGTTATATTATCATGAACACATCACAATTATTGAAGCGTATGGAGGCCAAAGAAGTGTATAACTGCGGTCAAACTAATTTTGAGGTAACAAGATTACAATAAACTAGATATAAGGATAAGAGGGTTTATCAAAGTGTGAAATTTCGGACACAAATTGAGGGATGTGGGGGTGCTTGTGATAAATTAATAACCGTTTATTGATTTGCAAATAAATATAAATAAAATGATCAAACAGACCTTAAAATCCACTAAAATGCAAATCTAAGATAAGTAACTAATCCGGTAATAAACTACCAAAAGAATGACTTACTGTTGTGAAAACCAAATAAGTGCTCCACTGCTAAGTTATCCACCAAAACAACATATAACCGCACTTGATGTTAAAAAGCTTAAACCTTTTTTTCATTGATGTCTTGCTTGTCATTTTAGTCAGGAACTGAGCACGGTACTGTTGCAATGATTGGTCTCTAAAATAGATCAGCGTTTCTCAAAATCTTAAAAAATATTCAGTTGCACACTTTGGTCTCTATATGCTTCAATTGAGTGTTTTTGTCTTTAGTGATAGCAAACATGGATTTTGTTGCTTAAAATACCACATAACCCAGATCGACCGAGTTTCGAAATAGACTAGGGACTTAAGTGTTAAGCTATGTATTACTGTTTATTCATGTTTTGTTATGGTGAATTATACTCTGCTCATTTTGGACAATGGACAACTTTCCTATAGAATTACCTATTGTGATTGGTTGGTCAACTCCCAATTATAGCGGTCATGATTAACTTATGCATAAGCCATGTTCTGAATGTTGATTGGCTGTCATGGGTAGAACATTCTTTCCCGCCATAAATAATTTTTGAATTTACAGCAACTTTAGTTAATCAGAGGAAGGAATGTGCCACATTGTTTTTGTTTTATTTCTATTGCAAAGTTGTCCATAATTCCAAGAGTTGGGATAGGTCAAATTAAGACATATTGACGGCCGAAAGTAAGTCCATTTACTGAAAATGGTTGGTCAGAGCTGATGAAATTGCAGTTGATATAATTATAATACAAGTACTTTCTATAAATAATAATTAATAATTTGATTTAGCGCGCGCGCCAATATATTTTCTGCCAGTCCTTATTGTAAATAAGGGACAGTTGTAAGTAAAATAATAAAAAAACAAATTATGTACTGTAAGTAAAAAGAAACTACATATAATGTTTATTTCATTTTTTTAGGGCAATAGCCACCCTTAATTACCTACATTCTATATGCATTTAATATTATAAGCCGAAATAAGAAAGAGTTTGTACTTCTTCGTACCAGATTTTCTTTTTGACTTTGCACTGATTAGATTGAGAATTATTAACATTATTTTTTTTGCAACATCACTGTTAGATAATCATACAGCTGAATTTAACAAAACCACTTTTTTATACGGTACTTTAGATTTGTTGGGAAACCGACATCTTAATACCTAATGGGTACGAACATATACTATTATTTTTCACTGTGATAAACAATGTCATTGGTATTATTCGGTTCTGTATTTGGGTTTTGTGGTCTCCGAAGGCGGGGTTTCCACATACGTCAATGGTAAATATGGTTTTGAAGTGGTAGCAGACATTTTTAGTATGTCTTTAATGTCTGCTAAATCGTCAATTTCATATTTCTCATTGACCATTGACGTATATGGAAACCCCGCCTAATTAATATTGGTCTATCAAAGTGTGTCTGCATTAATGCTTATTACAACGTTTCTAGTTCCAGACTTAATTGCTTGAGTTTGATATATTACCTTCCAAAAACCATAAGCCTTTCCATAATTACCGTTAAGACCGAACTTGCAGAAGTAGCTGATTCGAGTCTGACGTCGCCTGTCTGGGCGCCAAATGTTGCGTGCAGTAGTTGTAGTAGTTTTAGCCGGCCGCCTTAGTTGAATCCAGCGGACCAGAGCAGGTTCAAAACAGATAACTTGGTCGTGTGCAGTGCCGGTAGGGAAACATGGTAGGACTTGTCCTGGTCACCTCCGAACTAATCGTGTGACTTCACTGTGTTTCCCAAGTGGTTCGGAATCCACTATAATCAGAAGGTCCACTGTCCTATGGGCTGGCGTAGGACAGTCAAGTCGGGGTCGCTCTATGGGCCCAAATATGAGGCCTAAGTCGTTATTAACCCGACGAATACTACTATAGTAGTTTTGTTTTATTCTCGAGTATTATGTTATATGGTAAACTAGGCGGAATCTAGATTTATCAACAGCAGAAACAAAAGATAACACTGACGCTCTACATGTGTATATAGGGCTAGTTTTATTTCATAATTTGGTCGGAGTCACCAAACAATTGTTAAGACTACTGTAAGCATAGTCATTTAAGCCGAAACTAGAGAATATAGGAAAAACTGGTCTTGGCGAGATTCGAAACCACGATCTACGGCTAGCTGGGGCGTCGCCTTAATCGCTGAACCACAGCCCCCGACAAGTGCAGCCCATCTAAATCCTCAACTTATATGCTCTTCTCTTATTGACATGATTCGTATTGCTAGACAAGTTAGCACAACTATCAAACCGAACAGGTCCGTGAGCTTACTTACTTAAACGCAATGCTTTATTCATTATATTGGAGTATTGTATGGTATAACACTGACATTAAATAAACTGGTTCAAGAGGTAACCTCCTCGTTAGGCGCCCATTCCACCGACCGGCTGGGGCTATTTACAAAAACAGTGACGTGGTTGCAGACATTCAAGACTTAGGCGGTTTTCCAACGACCTCACATTGCAGAATTGACGGAAATGTATATTTTCCTCTATGCCATCGTTAAAATTGATCAATGATCATACAGTGAAATCACAAACAAACAAACTAAAATTAAAAAATGGCGTCATGGGATATGTTAAGTACAAACATTTTAATAGATTTCTATTAAAAGAAAAATTCTAATTTCCGTCAATGTCATTTGCATTCTGCAATGCGAGGTCGATGGAAACGCCACCTAAGTCTTGAATGTCTGCTACCACGTCACCGTTTTTGTAAATAGCCCTAGCCGGTCGGTGGAATGGGCGCCTTATAACCGAAATTAGAGGATATTTATATATTATACAGTATATTTTCTATAATACTCTACTGCAGCCTCAACACGCAGGCATACTGTGGCGTTTAATGAATAACTTATTCTAGGGTTGACTTACAAAATAATTTTAGAATTCTAAGTTTTCCTCAAAGTTGTTTAAATTTTTAACCCCAGAATAAGTTATTCTTTAAACGCCATCGTATCAATTGAACGTATTACCAGGGTTAATCTTAATAACAGTAACACCACTTTAGAATAGCACTTTCCATTAAAAAGATATTTTGTTCACTTACCCTAGTAATAAGTTAGCCGTAACACGATCAGCAGCCTATCATACTATACCGCTTCCCCACTGGAACTTGACCAACTCAAGACGATCCCTACAATACAAGGCAACGACTCTTTACAACGCACTCACCAAGGACATACACGTGAACAAATACAAGTACCCCCTTTAAACAACACTAACAGTAACACAAGAACAGCAACATACAGGACAATTATAAGACCAGGGACGAACTCAACAAATTACAGTAATGAATTAGGTAGGCTGCAGTTAGGTAGTGAGTGCTATCCTCGCACGCCGCTGGCATGAGGGGGCACTTCAACTGTAATTTGTATTTGGTTAAAAATTGTTTTAGGAAAAATACACATTTATTTATTTATTATTATTGGTGCTATGGCTACTGTGCTTTCAACATTTTTTTTACTGCTGTGACCAGTGCCGGATTAACCCATGGGCACTTGGGGCACAGGCCCCCGCCCCCCCCCCCCAGAAATTCCGGCCCCCCCATACGAGATTTTTTTTTTAGATAAAAATAGAAAAATAAAAGTATTGAAATTGGTGGGAAATAATGTGTTTTTCTTTTGTTTTGCTGGTAGATTTATGAATTTTAGAAGAGTTTGCAGTTGCACCCACGGCCTCCACATGTCTTGTGCCCCCGGCCCCCCCCCCCCCCCCCAGGGGTTAATCCGGCACTGGCTGTGACCATTGTTTATGGGATCGCCCAAAGGCAAAGTATGCATTGGCGTTTTCCTATTTCTATGATCATAAAATTAAAAAAAAAAATACATAGGCTATATTAATTTTATTAACAAATAGGTACAGTATATTGTTGGGGCCCTATAATCCCGGCAGGTACCCAATATAAAAACAACTTTCAATAGGATAATCAACAGAAACATAATTATTACACTTTTGTAGGCTTTTTAGAAACATAATCTAAAAAGTCATCAAAATTATCAAACTCAGCCCTTCCAGGACCTGCATGTTTGGGTATTTTGGGTAATAGACTCCCCACTTTCAATCGAAATTCATGAAACTGTAACAAAAGAAAAAGAATCTTTTAAAATACACATTCTTACCAAGGCCCAATCTCCAGCGAATTTCTAATCATGCCTCAGATATGGCGCATCCTAGTACTTTTCTTAAGGCGCGAGGCCACGCTTGTGGCATATGCGCCAAGACTGAATTATCATAGTAATCATATCATTGTTAGGAGTTCAGTGCGCTGGAGAAAGGCTAAAAGTGATTTGATGACATCTTACATCCAAGTACTAAAGCAGATTGAGCCCTAATCAAGATTCGTCTCCGCCTCACATTCCAAATATTACCTATTTTGTAATAATAGTCATGGACGTAAATGTAACTGCAAAGGCTTTCACGGCCGGAGTCAAATGAAGAACCAGTAGAATCAGGGCTGATGAGCCGTGATCGAATTGAAAGTGAACTTCGCTACGGAGCCACCGAGGTACAACCTTCGAAGTCTACGCAGCACCACTGAAGATGTCGACCGCAGATGTTGACTAAACGTTTGGAAGTTCACTTTCAATTCGACCACGGCCCATCAGCCCGGATTCTACTGGTTCTTCATTGACGTAAATTGTCACAATACCTGGGGGTCTTAGGACCTAGGGATCTAGTTGACGAAATCGCTGGGGGGGGGGAGGAAGGTTTAGAATCCCAAACCCTTTAAGAGTGGACAGCCCGTAGGAAATTGGCAGCCCGAAATTTAATACTTTTTATTTTTTATTTTATTAACTGAGCAAGTTATTAAAAATTTGGCTCATCTAAGTTGTAGAACACTACTTCATGCATCATATAATAAGGTATTTTTAATTTTCGGAATTGTAGATTTTTCATAAACACGATAATAATTTATAAACAATAACTTTTCGCGTAAAATCGTGTTTATGAAAAAACTACAATTTTGAAAAACAAAAAATACCTTAGGCGCATATTCCACCTACGTCAATAGTCAATAGTAAATGTGGTATTGACGTGGTAGCAGATATTTTTAGACTGTCTTTAATGCCTGCTAAAACGTCAATAACACATTTACCATTGACTATTGACGTAGGTGGAATAAGCGCCTTATTATATGATGCATGAAGTAGTCTTCTACAACTTAGATGAGGCAAATTTTTAATAACTTGCTCAGTTAATGAAATAAAAAATAAAACGTACTAAATTTCGGGCTGCCAATTTCCTACGGCTGTACTATATTAATATACTGTACTTGATTGCAAATATTCAAAAATTGCCGGCATTCTACATTATCAAGCCAACCTAGCAGAGTCTCTTACACTCGACTCGGAAGGCCCGGGAGTCGGGACCGCCTGCTTTACATGCCCTCCGAATAATGTAGTATGCCGGTAAGTAAACTTTTTCTTCTAGTGATTTTTTTTAATATTGTTATTCTCTACGAATAAAAACTTTCGTATTTTTCAATAAATTTGTTTTATTTCCCCGAAAATCCTGAGGGGGACTTGACATGTACCTGGGGGTGGCTAAAGCTAAAATAATAACACTAGACTATAAATTAAAATAAATTGCATCGGTTGTATGTTGTTTTGAAGGTAGAATAAAGAAGATTCTTACGTCTTTTGCACCAGAAAGTTTCCACGCGGTGAAAGCAATTAAGGAGACTCCAGTTATGGCTAACAGTGAGCCCCAGCCTAAGGCGCGCAGAGCAAGCCTTGCGCCGTCATCCCGGACAAGGACTTGGGCAGCCTGAGATTCTGTGAAGCCTGCTGCCATTAGCAGCTCCTTTTCTCTTCGTTTGACTGCTGACATTGACGTGCCAAAACCAGCCAGAGCGGACACTACAGTCACTCCAGTTAAGAATAAGCCAGCTAAAAATATAAAATTAATTAATTACACAGCCAAAAGGTCCGCCAATATACACTAACCCACCATACATACACTAAACTCACTTCCAATCTCTCTGTACTACACTAACTAATTCTGCTAGATACTATATTCTAATGCCTTACTGTCTATTATTCAATAATCCCAACATTTATTCGATGAACGCGAAGGAAAACGAAGGCTTTAATTCTGCGATATGGGGCCAGTATGCCCTTTTGGGGGCAGACCCTGAGGCGCCCATTCCACCGACCGGCTAGGGCTATTTACAAAAACGGTGACGTGGTAGCAGACATCCAAGACTTAGGTGGCCATCCCACCGACCTTGCATTGCAGAATGCAAATGACATTGACGGAAATTAGAATTTTTCTTTTTATAGAAATCTATTAAAATCTTTGTACTTAACACATCCCATGACGCCATTTTTTAATTTTAGTTTGTTTGTTTGTGATTTTACTGTGTGATCATTGATGAATTTTTACTATGGCATAGAGGAAAATAAACATTTCCGTCAATTCTGCAATGCGAGGTCGGTGGAAACCCCGCCTAAGTCTTGAATGTCTGCGACCACGTCACTGTTCTTGTAAATAGCCCTAGCCGGTCGGTGGAATGGGCGCCTGAGGCACGTTCTATTTCAGATTTTCAGGAGGAAGCCAGTTCAGACTTGTCCAAACAAGAGTCTGTGTTTAGGCTCAGACTCCGGTTGGCCCCCACCATTTCCAAGACGATATAGGGGGCCTGTTTTGCCTCTTTTCTTCTTTCTCATTAGTTAGTTATTTCATAAGTCTTCTACTGGCGTTCAAAATACAGTTCTCATCTACAAGTATATGGACGCCGTCTATCCCACCTTGGTGGGTCATGGACAAAGATTGGTTGGAGTGATTCATTCAGCAGCAAGGCTAATGGCTAAACAACTTCCAATCTTTAACAATAAATATTGGAACTGCGGCTTGAGGATGGCCCTAATTTGGAGTAGACCTATGTAATAACTAGTTTTAACTAACGTTACTGTATAACAAAGCTAACACTAAGGTTTCAAGCACTGTAGCAAACTCCAGTAGAAATAAGAAATCAAGGGCAAATCGGTAAAACATAGGAGGTTAGACTGTTAGAGCTGACTAGCAAGACCGGACAAATGGTTTGATGGTGGGTGAAAATACTGCCCTTTGAAGCTAGGAAATTTTTTGTTGTAATTTTAGTAGCCTACCATGTTATATGAAGCTAGGACGGGACCATGCACTTTTATTTAGTTCGGACACATTTATATTAAAGAAAATATTGCCACTGACTGTCATATTTCTAATCAAACAATTATTATATCTATCTATATATTAAGTCAATTACCTTTAAGAGCAAATATTTTCCTTTCAGCTTTCTCGTCATTAGAACTTGTTATCAAATGTTCTCCTGAACCTGAAGACACATTGTTTTCCAGGGAGGCCGCCATTTGTTTACATGGAGTAAGGACTAAGGAGTTTGGCCAATCTAAAAATACCCTATATTGAAAAAAAATATTTCTCATGTTGGACTTCTGATGTATTTATGTCAACGTTTATGTCAACCAGCCGGGCTTCACCTTTGCTAGTTGGCTCTGTCGATTGTCGACAGCAGCGCTACGCTACGGAAAATGTTAATACGTCCAATCTCGCGTGACAACAAAGCTTAAGCTTGTTCCTTTTTGCCCTTTTATTCAAAACTAAGTAATCATTTTGAATATTCTTGGTAGTAAAAATAAATTTTTATTATTTCAATAATTGTTATTGAATTATAATCTTTGTTATTAGAGTGAAAAGTAATTATCTGAAAGACAGTCAACAGTCCTGGATGCTGCTTTACCGCCATTTTTCAAAACGAGATTAATTTATATTTTCCTAATAATATTAGGCGGCAATTTCACTGGCGATTTTAATTCATTTGTGATCGGAGATTTTTGTTTGTTTGGTTTTATGGAGACTATTATGTAGATGCTTAACTTATCTACTATAAATTAAGTTATAATATGGGAGAGACTTATTAATGATGTCTGCTAGGTACCATATTATAACTTAATTTATAATAGATAAGTTAAGCATCTACATATTAGTCTCCTTAAAACAAAACAAACAAAATATCTCAAATCACTAATGAAGTAAAATCGCCGCCTTAGACCATCCGGCATCCCCGCATTATTGGACTTGCTTGACTTAGGTAAGTCCAGCCCGGGGGGACTTTTGGCCGCTGCCACTACACCACGCCATTTCGGACGATCTTCCGCCGCTAGCTTCCAGTCTCGGGTGCCGGTGGCGTGCACATCTTCGAGCGAGCACTTGGTCCCTCCATCTTAGTCTTGGCCTACCGGGCCGCCTAGGGTGGTTGAAGGTGTCTTCGAAAAACAGCTTCGGCGTCCTCTCCGTACACATGACCCAGCCATTGGATTCGACGCCCTTTTAGTTCTAATATTATGTTCGGGGGAGGTGAATCCCCATATAATGCTATAATAATTGTATATTATATGGTCTAATTAATTATAAGCTATTTTCAAATGATAAAGAGGGAACTTTCTTTATTTCTCGGAAAACCACTATCTTACGTTTATAAAATTAATAAAAAAAATATTTCAGTTAAATTATACAATCAAGTAATCGACAAGAAATTATAAATAATTATAATAGTCAAAATCAGGATATCAGGTAGTTCTGTCATTGTGCTAGTGCCTCAATGACAGTGAAGAAAGCTTTCTCTAAGAGTGATGGTCTCTCAGCAATTTAGGGAAGTTAGTAGCATTTCTCAACGCTCTCAGTCCAATCGGGACCTTAGGTGCCCTAATGCATTTTTATCAAATTAAATGAAATGTATTAATTTATGTAAGAACCTGACGTCCTAGAAAGAATCAGCGATGAAGTGTTTGAATTTCAGCGGGAACGCTGGAAGCGCCCCAGTGGAAAATGTACATCCGTTCATAAGCAGAAGACGGGCTTAAGTGGAAGAAGGGCGACTATACTCGATAATGGACTGTTAATTTGCTTTGTCTATCTATTTCACTTTCACTCCATCATCGAGACTCATCACCGAGGGAGGCTCACAAGGTTGACCTCACAGTATTTCCGCCCGCAGCGTTATCTGCAGGATCAACGGGGGAATACAAAAGTCAAAAGCACTGTTTTTAATAAGTAATTGGAATTAGAATTTGTATCTAAGAAAATTTAATTTTTTCATACATATTCATATACATATTATAAACAACGACCTATTTTTTCTCAATTTTAAGCTTATATTTTATCTCAGAGGACAGTCAACGACTGCAACCGCCATCTTCCTTACTTGTCAAAAGCACTGTTTTTAATCAATAATTATAATTGAATCGATTATCTAAGAAACTGTAATATTTTTATGAATTTAAAAATATTTAATATATATAACGACCATTTTTTCTCAACCTCAAGCTATATTTTATCTGAAAAGAAAATAAACGTCTCAAGTAGTTTATCCACCATCTTTGCTTGTATTTTACTACGTAGTTCAAAATCACGATTTTTTATAATTTACTAACAATTTAATGGTCTATCTGAACAAATTTTAGATTTTGTTTTAATATAAATTTAAATTATAATTTATTTATTGCTGAAATAAATATAAAAATAAATATTAAAAAATTAATTACAAATGAAAGTTTGTTTGTTTGGCGGTTAAGGCGGAAATGCGACACTAGCGCCGCCTCAATTTCCGACAGGGAAATAATCAGGTCACGTGGAAAGAAGCCATCATCTGTAAGCAAACAAATACTTCTTTTTTGGCCGAAGTGGACCATCTTTTGAATTTTTTATCTAAGCTCAATGCTCATCACTCAATAATAAAAACAATGAGTTAAAATAAAGTAACAAGTAATTATAATTAATTAAATGTAATATAATATGAGGGTGACACATTCCTAACTCATATTTTTTATCCGGGCGTAAGAGGACCGCTTATAATTTGTAACAAGATGAATAAATCATTTAATCCTATACCACATGATGGAAACGACAAGGATCTTTCCAAGCGACTGGTCAGGTACTTTTTTATATTATATTTACAACCAAAAGGTCATTACAACATTAACAGGGTTAGTTAGTTACACATTGAAATTTTGACGATCAACACGAAACATGTCACAATTACCTCAGTATACAAACCTCCTGGCGTCCGATTCCTGATGTCAAACAACCTTGACTATACCAAACCGAACATAGTTATGGGAGACTTCAATTGCCATAGCACCAATTGGGGATACAATGAAACCAACCCAGACGGTCTTTTGTTGGAAGAGTGGGCCGAAGGATGTAATATGACCCTAATACATGACCCAAAACAGCCGGCAGCTTTTAACAGTGGAAGATGGAGACGCGGGTATAACCCAGACAATATCTTTGTATCGAACTGCTTTGCTCGTGTTAGCTCAAAGACAGTCCTATCGCCGATCCCAAGAACGCAACACCGACCTATACAATGTTCTATATCAGCGGCGATTAGACCAATAACAGTTCCTTTTAAAAGGCGATTTAATTTTAAAAAAGCCAAATGGACAGAGTTTGCAGCCGAAATAGATAGGAACTTAGCAATTATAGATCCAAAACCAGACAACTACGACAATTTCGTAAAAATAGTTCAAAAAGCCTCACGAAACTATATCCCAAGAGGATGCCGAACGGAATTCATCGCTGGCCTACACCCTGATGCAAAAGACCTACTTGAACAATATAGGGAGCTATTTAATGCTGATCCCTTCGCCGAAGCCACCATTGCAGTAGGTGAAGCTCTGACCGAAGCCATCTCTCAACATAACCGAGAAAAATGGTGCAACCTAGTAGAGTCTCTCGACATGAAGCAGAACAGCAGAAGAGCCTGGAAGATACTAAAAACACTCGATGGAGAACAAACTAACACAAACCATACAACTAATGTCACTGCTAACCAAGTGGCTACTCAACTCCTGCTAAATGGTAAACCCCCAACCAGACCTCGCAAACAAAAAATTGTCCGCTGCCGTCAGAAAGAGAGTAACTCACTTGTTAACAGATTTACATGGGAGGAATTAACATCCGCAATTAAAATAATGAAAAATAATCGGGCGCCTGGTGTTGATGAAATCAGAATAGAACAAGTGAAACACTTTGGGGACAGAACACTACAATGGTTAGCTGAAATGATGACAAACTGTGCGGCAAAAGAAAATCCCAAAACTATGGAGACAAGCCAAAGTTGTCGCCATCCTGAAACCTGGCAAGGAACCCGACAACCCTAAACACTATAGGCCAATCTCACTGCTCTGTCATCTTTTCAAAGCCCTCGAGCGTATCATACTATCAAGAATTATTCCTTCACTTGATAAGAAGTTGATCCCGGAGCAAGCCGGATTCCGTGAAGGGAAATCTTGTTGTGGTCAAGTGCTGAATCTCACTCAACACATAGAGAATGGTTTTGAAGAAGGGAAAATCACTGGAGTTGCGTTCATCGACCTATCAGCAGCATACGATACCGTCAATCACAACAGATTACTACAGAAACTATACAATATCACGTACGACTTTGAATTAACTGAAACAATCAAGTGTTTCCTGGAAAACCGGCGATTCTATGTTACCCTAAACCAAAAGAAAAGTCGATGGAGAACTCAAAAAAATGGGCTGCCTCAGGGTGGAGTCCTAGCGCCAATTCTCTACAACGTTTACACTAACGACCAACCAACAACTTGGTTTACAAAACACTTCATATATGCCGATGATACAGCTGTTGCAGCGCAGGATAAAACGTATGAAGCAGTAAAGCAAAAGCTGGAGCTTGCCCTCGGTTCCCTTGCGAAGTATTATAAGAACAACCTCTTAAAACCAAACCCATCCAAAACGGAAGTATGCGCATTCCATCTCCGCAACAATTTAGCTAACAGAGAACTGAAAGTAATTTGGGGAAATGAACGACTGAAGCACAACAGCTATCCCAAATATCTAGGAGTAACTTTGGATAGAACCTTGAACTATAAAAAACATTGCGAGGCCACGAAGATGAAGGTGTTTACCCGAAATAGTATAATAAAGAAGCTAACTGGCGGTTCATGGGGTGCCCAGCCAGCAACCTTGAGAACCTCCGCTCTTGGGCTTTGTTTCTCTGCGGGTGAATATGCTGCTCCTGTGTGGCACAAGTCGTCCCATGCCAAAGAGGTGGATGTTGCCCTCAACGAAACAGTACGAACAATTACGGGATGTCTGAAGCCCACGCCACTCGATAAGATGTACCCAATAGCTGGAATTGCTCCCCCTATGATTAGACGAGCCACAGCTGCTGCGGTCGAGAGAATGAAACAAACCACTAACAGGAAACACGTGATGCATGGCCAAATACCTGCTCCTCGCCGCCTGCCATCTAGAAAAAGTTTTTTGCGCAGCAGTACACCTATCACAAACACGGCGAGTGACCATCGCATTCAGCTCTGGAGAAGTTTCTACCCGCAGCTGCCCCTACCTCAAGAAAAACTAATGGCAGGAGCCAATCTCCCCCATCCCATCTGGCGCACCTTGAATCGCCTTCGCACAGGAACCGCACTCTCCAAGACGACTGCTGCCAGATGGGGGCTGCTTGCTGCCGACGACCTGCTCTGCGGCTGTGGCGCTGTTCAAGACACCCCCCACCTATTGGTCTGCCCTAAACTGCTAAGCCCCTGCACAGCTGACGATTTATTTGAAGCTAATGACAAGGCCGTCCAAGCTGCTCAATATTGGACTATATCAATGCGTGTTACTAGACACGCGAAGTAAGTAAGTAAGTAAGTTACACAATGCACTGCACTTTACTGTGACGCGTACCGCGTGAGGGACACTGGGACAACACTCTTTAGGGATAGAGTTCTATGTGGTACTGCGAACAGGCGCCGCCACACAGGGTGCAGATGCAGCTCGCGTCGGCCTCATGGTAGCCAGTTCGATTACAAATTTTGTAATGGAATCCATGTATCGTCAGGTACTGTACTATTATTATTTTCCTTAGGCGGCATTTCCATTGAGCTCGTTTTTGAAATTTGAACGTGAACGAGATATTGACGTGGTAGCAGACATTTTTAGACTGTCTTTAATGTCTGCTACCACGTCAATATCTCGCTTATGTTCAAAAATGAGGTCAATGGAAACGCCGCCTTAAGAGTGTGCGTAATAGGTACCCCAAAATCCGTTGTTTTTAGACTTCTTATTTTTAATTTTATTAACAAAACAAGATATTAATTATTTGGCTCATGCAGAAGACTACCTATTTCTTGCGTCATGTAATAGCCATACAGTATTTTAAATTTGTGGTACAGTAGCTTTTTCATAAAAATGATTGAAGGCTAAAATCTCACATAAAGTAGATACCATGACAATACAATACAAAAATTAGAGTCCCTGACCAGCCAGAGCCGGATCGACCGTGACAAAACAACAAAACCAAAAAGTAATAACACTAGGCTATAAATTATAAATTTCGGGCTGCCAATTTCCTACCGGACGTACGCTCTTAACATACAAAGCCTAAAGGATATACACTGACATATACATATGTTACATTTATAAAATTTACATTTTAATTAGGATTTGTCAGATTTTAAGCCTGAAACAATAAAAAAAATAATATAGAAAAGGAGCAGCAAAGAACAAATAATATTGATCTATAGCTTGGCACGAGTTACTACGTTCAAATGTGAGGGACACTATGGGTGACCCGAAACGTTTTTCTTTAAATCGAGTATTCCGCTAGTCTCCTCTTATGTAAAAAGACCGACCTAGCATTTTCTATTCAATTGCGATTTGCTCCTGTGTATATATGTATGTATGTATACTTGACATCACTTCTGATGTTCTGAACCTTAACTGACTTTGGGAAGTTTATTTTGTCTGCTATCGTATTGTAGCCATGCACTTCAGCTTGAAAATCACTCTTCCCACTGGCACAAATGATCCCCTGCAAATTTTTTTTAATTATGGTTAGGTTAAAAGCGTAAATAACGCTTTCTAAAAGGCCTAGATTGGCAATTTGTGTGTGGACCAATAGCGTATCATTCCTTGACATTCAGATTTGATCATAGGCTACATCTCGCGGCTTATAATTACTACCTATACCCAGTAAAGAAAGAAAAGCTATATATAATTGGCCTTATGAAAAACACAATTAAAAATAAATGTTGGCCTAGCATTTTCTATTCAATTGCGATTTGCTCCTGTGTATATATGTATGTATGTATGTATACTTGACATCACTTCTGATGTTCTGAACCTTAACTGACTTTGGGAAGTTTATTTTGTCTGCTATCGTATTGTAGCCATGCACTTCAGCTTGAAAATCACTCTTCCCACTGGCACAAATGATCCCCTGCAAATTTTTTTTAATTATGGTTAGGTTAAAAGCGTAAATAACGCTTTCTAAAAGGCCTAGATTGGCAATTTGTGTGTGGACCAATAGCGTATCATTCCTTGACATTCAGATTTGATCATAGGCTACATCTCGCGGCTTATAATTACTACCTATACCCAGTAAAGAAAGAAAAGCTATATATAATTGGCCTTATGAAAAACACAATTAAAAATAAATGTTGGCTATCCACAATTTATTCCTTTTTCCAAAATTTCTGGCTTGTCTACCTGGATGGCTACATTGGAATGTCATTGTATTGAACTCTAAAGCGTTACATGCATGTTTGTATTAACCTTTTACATTATTTAGGAATATTGCCGACATTGTCCGCTCGTTAGATGATGCTCGAGGTCGTGCCAAAGGTATAATTGACCTTCTATCACCCGTTGTCCAAGTTCAAAGGGCAAAACTGCACGATCTGTGCTATCGCTTGATTCTGCTTGATCCAGTCTCTCAAGGAAAGCGGGGAGAAGATATTTTGTGGCGGAAAGGATATCATGATGTCCTTACTACTGCCAGAACGTTTAAACACGTAAGTTAAACTCTACTTTTCCCAAACGTAAAAACAAAACTAACATTCGTGAGAATTGTCCTCCTATTCTGTACTCTCTGATATGAATATATATATTTTATAATTACAAAGCCTTTCACGGCTGGAGGTACGTGACGAAGCAGTGGAATCCGATATAAAAGCGTGCTTCCAAACATTTTGTCAACATCTTCAGTGGAACTGCGTCGACTTCTAAGCTTGTATCTCGGAGGCTCAGCAGCAACTGTTTGGGTAGGGGGATGTAGGGGGATGGTATCCAGCCTTGAACAAGACTACAACAAAGCTAATGACGTCATCATCCGGATCCAGGTACAAGGAACACTCCGTCTCCACCGTCCTGCAGCTTGATCATCCCCTTGCCCAAACATAACACTAGGCTATCCGCTTCATAGGGGTCCAATGCCCTTCGGGGTAGATCCAAGGTCCCTCCGTTTAAACATTTCGTGAGGGGGCAAAGCCTGAGCCTCCGAGATGCAATCTTAGAAGTATGCGCAGATGTTGACAAAACGTTTGAAAGCACGCTTTCATAACGACCACGGCCTATCATCCCGGATTCCAATGCTTCGTCACGTACCACATTTATTCCTTATGAATTATAAGTAAATGTTACGTTATATTAGAATTGAAAGACAATCTCTCATCTGCTATAAATAATTTCCTTTTAATGCAGGGTGATGCTTGGCTTGAAGATGATGCATCATTAGTTATCGGGCTATTATCATCTGGCGTGGGGTATTATCATCATTTTCTCCTGAAACTCCAAGCTGAATATGGTTTAGATGCTCTTCACTCTATAGATTTTCCTCTTTGCGTCGACGACCATGGTCTCCCAAAAGGTACCTACCTTGTTTAATTGGTCTTAACTCTCTAAAACTTGTTCTCCAAGATACTTATTCTATATCTAGTTCACGCATGAGGCAATTAATGAGAAAATATTGCTAAGATAAGTAAAAAACAATGTAAGTTACAATTATTCACAGGTCCAATAAATATTTTCTAAAATTTGCTGGTCTTGTCGGGGCTTGTGGTCCAGCGTTTAAGACGACGGTTAGGCGTTGATCGTGGGTTCGAATCCCGCCAAGCCCAGTTTTTCCATATCCTCTAATTTCGTTTATAACGAGGGTACCTCTTCAACCATAATTTGTTTAATGTCATTGTTATATATTCCAAATAATACTACAATGTACTAAAATTATATCTTGTTTCTAATGGGTAAACTAGAAACGTATTGTAAGGCTAGCTATATTCTCTCTCTTCTAACCCGCTATTTGGCCGCGTCCAGACAGGGGAGATAACAACTCTGTATTTACTTTCTACCGGCCATCTCGACTGATCTGCTTGGACACTTACATTACATGAAGGCAACGACTGTATTGCATCTATTGCCAAGCGGAGAGCCAATTGAATCGGTCACATGTTACGTCACGATGGACTGCTTCACACGATCTTGGAAGGACATATATGGCCGCGCACAGAGAACTTGGACCAGCCGATGCTTCAACTGATCGACGTACGGGGACCTGAGGAGACTGGCCGAGGACAAATGGAACAAAGGATAAGGAGCGTGGTGCTGCTAACCAACCCCTAGTGGCTGTTCACCTGAAGAAGAAGCTTTATGAAAAGAATCTTTTGAATGCTACTTTTCTGTATATTGACTTTCCACTGTGTACTGTGAAATATAGATTTATTTTATTTTACATGAGAGGCTCCTCTACTGTCCCTCCACTTCTGATTCAATAATTCCTCGGGTACCATTCCCACTCCTCTGAGATCATCCTCAATCTGGTTTCTGCATCCCTTCCTTGGTCTTCTTCTTCTTCGTATTCCATCTTTTTCTTCCTCCAGCCATTTGCTCGCGCACCTGTCGCTACAATTGTCTTTACGAGTCCGAACCATGGCAGTCTCCTTCTCACCATTCTCACCACCGATGGTTCTTCCACCCCGAACTCTCTTCCCATCATCTCATTTCTAATCCTATCCCTTCGTGTCCTGTAACAGGCTGTAATTCATGTCAAATCATAATCATAAATCTTCAGTTCTTGGTACGTTCGAGCTCCTGCATCCTCCTTCAGTTGATCCATTAATTCCTGCTGCGGCCGCCCTCTTCTGTTAGTTCCTTCCACTGTGCCCTCGGTGATGGAGTGTACTAGACTTTCGTGTCTTAACTTAACTGCCCCACCCATTTAGTTCTTCTACTTTTTATGAGGTAGTTGCTGTCTTCATCAATGGCCTCAAGCACACTTCCATTCGTCACATGGTCCCTCCAGATGATCCGAAGCATCTTACTGTAACGCCACATTTCAAAAGCTTCTAGCCTCTTCAGTTCCTTATCTGCTATAGTCCAGGTTTCACATCCGTGTAATATACACTCTATATGAAGTTTTTTTTGGAAGATTCAGACTAAAATGGGAGTAAATTGTATGTTGATAGGTTACTAATTTTTCAGTGATATTACATTGGCCATTGTCTAGCTTGAGTAATTACTCCAACGCTGTTTTATTTTTCATTTTTAGCTAAAGGAGGAAACGGAAAACAGGATGAAACGGCTTGGGTGCAACCGTTGGCGGCGCGGGTGTTGATTTGTCTAGGGGACTTGTCCCGGTACCTAATTGAAGTAGAGCCGGGGTGGGATGTCGGATCAGCAGCTAGGTTCTATCTCCAAGCTGCATGCTTGGCCCCTTCGCAAGGTCGGCCGTACAACCAGCTTGGCACCCTCGCAGGTTCTCGGAATTTCTCTCTTGACGCTGTGTATTATTACCTTCACAGGTAGGTAACTGAAACTTGTCATTTATTTAGAATGATTGTTAGGAGTATACGTTCGTGCGGGTTAATGCTACAAGAAAAAAGAATCAAATAGATTTTTTCCTTCTTACAAGGCAACAAAAAGAAGAAATGCCATACACTCCCCCAAATTTTCCAAGGAATTGTCTTAGAGAAGAAACATGCCATACTACTTGTAGTTACCATACTTTGCCATGCTGACGGCCCCTTCCGGGTTCACCTTGCTCGCTTGGGTGTACAGGTTCCCTCGCAGGATTGCCGCTTCTGCGGGATTGGCGCTGAGACCGGGTGGCACGTGCTGATGGACTGTCTAGCGAGAACGTCTTTCATCGGTCGGCTTTGCTATGGGAGGACTACAGGCAGAGAAAGAGCTTCGCCCAAAGGAGGTGGCGCACTGCGCGACCGCAATTTGGTTGTCCGAGTGAGCAAGAGGGGGCGTGTTCTATGGGTCCTCATCGTGGCCAAAATCTACTATTACTACCACCATACTTTGGCAGGTGACAGACAGTCGGTCGAACCCAATCTTACTTATGGGCCGCAGTCACCAGTAAGACCGATTAATCCTACTTGGTTTGAACCACCCTAAATCACATACCAACCCTACCAGCGGCATAATTAATATATTCTAAAACGGAATTTTATCGTTATAGCCTTAACTGTTCTGAACCGTTCACCGGGGCATTGGCTAACTTGTATAAAGTTCTTGAACGGAATGTTACTACGTTCGACATAAAAGGACCAGCTCACAAGGTTATACACCGCCTACTCCTAGCAATTGACTCCTGGTATTGTGATAAAGAAGTGCAAAATTTCTCTGTTGTTTGCTCTGAGGTATGTTTTATATACTCATTTCGTTTTTTTTTTAAATATTGTCTATATTGTGTTCTGCTAAGGCGCCGATTCCACCGACCGGCTAGGGCTAAATAAAAAATCGGTGACGTGGTAGCAGACATTCAAGACTTAGGCGGGGTTTCCACCGACCTCACATTGCAGAAGGCAAATGACATTGACGGAAATTAGAATTTTTCTTTTTATAGAAATCTATTAAAAAATGTTTGTACTTAACATATCCCATGACGCCATTTTTTAATTTTAGTTTGTTCGTGATTTTACTGTATGATCATTTATCAATTTTAACTATGGCGTAGGGTAAAACAAACATTTCCGTCAATGTCATTTGCATTCTGCAATGCGAGGTCGGTGGAAACCCCGCCTAAGTCTTGAATGTCTGCTACCACGTCACCGTTTTTGTATTTAGCCCTAGCCGGTCGGTGGAATCCCCGCCTAATGTATTCTCAGTAGAAATGTATGGTTAATTGCCAGTGAGCAAATAATCATGCCCAATGTTTTTAACTAGGTGCTGAGACAAAAGATAATGCAGTTGTTTAGACTTTGTGCTTTGAATTTCATGCTAGTTTCATCATTACTATTGACGTCCGCTAACTCATGTAAACGAGCCAATTTTGTTTCACATTTTGAGTCAGCCACAATGACTTACTGAAATAAATAAATTGGAAGACCTGGAAGATGAAGATCCGTGCCGCCGGCCCCGTGAGAGGGATAAGGCGCCGTTAAAGTAAAATAAATAATGACTTTTTGTTCTACTAGTATTACTAAGTCAATCTCGCCGAGTTAGGGCTATAAGCCTCTCTTATACCCAACGAGGAAGACTGCTTTACATGCCTTCCGAAAATGGTCAGAAAATGTAGAATACCAACAACCTTTCGTGTGAAAGTCGGAGGCCGTACCTCAACTCTACATGTCCTGTTCTACTGCCATGCCTTTTATTTAGCCTAAGAGTAATTACGAAGTTCTAGACTTGTATTGGAAAGCCGTGTGAATTTTTGAAATAGTAATGCATTGTATTTTCCAATGTAGCATGAATATAATTTTATTTAAAAAAAAAAACGTTGGAAAACCGTTGTTTTTCTTTTTAGCTTGTGGAGAGTTTCCACCTGTGCATGGAAAGTCCACAGGGTACTGAAATTCTTCATGAATATGATTGGGACCGTCCGTTTGCTCATGTAGATTCGCCTGGCCGTTTGTCGACGTCCTGCATCATCAAAGTAATGGCCATTCTGATGATTTGCTTTGACAAAATGAAAACTGCAGGTTAGCATTTGCCTTTTTTGCTCATACTCTTCAGTCTTCACTTTATTTTAGCATCTCTACTAATAAATAGAAAAGGCGCATTGATATCACTCCCCCCCCCCCTGAACATATAGATTTTTGAATTTAATTGCCCATTTGATGGTACTTGTTTGTCTGCTTTCAATAAAATCATCTTTTTCCGCATCTACTTCCCGCACTATCAATAATATATTTATCTTCCAATCTTCTTTGTCCACATTTAAATTTAGAAAACTTGTAATTGTAATTATACAAATCAGCTAGTGTCTTGGATCGTCTCAGGGGGCAGCGACTCCAATGGATAGGTCATGTAGCGAGAATGGACCCCTCCAGAGCAGCACGCGCTGTATGGGAGGCTCACTTGACCGAACCCAGACCCCTGGGAAGGCCAGGGAAGAGGTACCAGGACCAGATGGCGGATGACGTCCAAAAAATGGGCTTGCACCCAGAAACGTGGCGGACGGTGGCTTGTGATCGAGCGGAATGGAGAGGCATAGTACGTGCGGCCAAAAGTCCCCATGGGCTGTTAGCGCCACCCTAAGTCAAGTTAAGTCAAGTGTAATTGTCTTGGTCGACAAAATAAATTTTATGTAACTATAAAATTTGTACTGGGATTGTTCAGCGGTGGGACCGTTCTTCTTAATAAATTCATAAAACATTTTGGCTTACCTGACTTATCAACTGGGAGTAAACTGTGCTTAGCCCCTGTAACTGTTCCTTTTTATACACAACACCGCACCAAAAATTGAAAGTGGAACCTTGATGGAGTTCATTGCATAATTTGTGCCCCTTTTTGCATTCATAGGTACCGAAAAGTGGCCCATGCAGTTTACTGCATCTAACAGGTAGTCACCCTATTGGGTTTATCTTCCCCAATTCTTCTCTAATCGTATTACTGAGGAAACATTTGAAAAAGTTTCAACCGGAAATTTTGCACTAGTTGTTGAAAGTCGTTCCAGTTCGGGCATAAAACACAATCTGTCACTCATCAATTTGGATGAGTAAAAAAAAGGGTATGTACATTATTATTCTTTGTTAATTTTTATTGATAATGATTTGTGACTTGCGTAGTGTCACACTTACTGTTTTGACGGGACTCTCATTTCATAACTTTATTTTTATCAATAAAACACGTTGATATTCCAATAAGACAAAAATCATAAAACTATTGTTTTCATTACATAAAACAAGTTTATGTGATGAAAACTCTATTAACCAAAAATTAACCCTATTTAACTGATAGGTTAATAATTGTTATTGATAATGATATGTGACTTACGGCTCTCTGTATTCTATCGAAGACAGTACGATAAGACCCAAAGTCAAGTGTTACTCTCATAAAACCATTGTTTTCATCATATAAAGCAAGTTTATGTGATGAAAACCCCAAAAACCAAAAACTAACCCTATTTAACTTAAATACGTGTTTTTTTTAGGGAGATTCATCTACCTATTGAGATGGCGACCAATGTTCGACTTTCGGAAAATTTCTTCACAACTTTTCATTTCATGACCCCTTGAGCCTAAAATCACACTCCTTTAAAAATGTTATATATATATAACGATTTTAGGAAACACTCTAACTTCCGTTAATATTATCTGATTTTGATGAAACTTGGAAAAAAAATTGATCATACAAATGTCTTGATCGAGTCTGTTTTAAACCAGCTAGATCCACTATTTAGTTACAAGATGGCAGCCGATTGAAACCTTATATAATTCATATCTCAGTTAACATTGGTCGCAGAGGAATTAATTAAAATTTGTCTGAAAGCCCGTATTATTATCTACAATAATGGTGATCATCACTTTTTTCGACAAATCAACGATTTCAAGATGACGTCCAGTCAAATTAAAAATAATTTCATAAGTAAAAGTTCATAGTCGTCATTGTGGTTAGAATTTGGAACACAAGAGTGTTTAGTGTGTTGATGTTGTGGTCGGAAGAGTGTTTAGTGTGTTGATGTTGTGGTCGGGAAAATAATGCAGTTTTTATTTTATTTTTTATTACATACATTGCGTAGGTAGCGTAGAGGAAAAGCAGGGCCTGCGGAATATCCCTACTCCTGATCGGCCAGAGCCGAAAGGGATTTTTTTGTTTTAGGTAGCAGAAACAAGTGTGAAACGCTCCTACATTTTTATAGTTTGTTTTAGATATCGACTTCGACCCGCAAAGATTAAAGTACATTTTACATTGGGACACATACAGCTGTAAAACTGAAGTTGACACAGCCGTAGGCCTACGCTTATTTCTATCAATCAACAGCTTCGAAGATGCTCAGGTGTTACCAAAAAATTTAATCAAGCACATCAATAATCAAGACGCATGGACAAGAGTACATTGATATCTTTTTTCCGTACCTCAATACTGTGGGAATGACTTACGAGTCTGTCGATATTGTAAGCTGCACACTAGAAATGTTGGCGACGGTGTGTTGGTGCTGCAGACGTCGGAATTTTTAAGGAAGAGCATATTCCAAGACGGTCTATCCAAATATAATTCTCTTCGAAGGGATATCAAATTGGCTTCATCCTTGTTGAAATTTAAAAAATATTTGCAAGAGGATGTGCGAAGTGGTTTACTCGATAAGTGGATGACTTAATAGTGAAAGTGGTTGTTTTTTATTAGCATTCTTGCTATTTCTCCAAACACTACTACTTGTCGACCAAAGGCCGGCAAATTAAACGTTATTGTTTTTATTGCATGTAGTATAATTACTACCGAAATTTAAATGTAACTAACAATAAATGAGTTGTTTCTGCATTACTTCGCCTTATTAATAACCGCACAAAGCCTGCTGAAATGTCAAAAACCTACCAACAGCCTAGAAGAGTCCTAGGGTCATTACGTCATAAAACCGACAGAGTCTGCTGAAAATCATTGCTAAATACAATACGTCATAAAACCTAGCTTCCAATGTCCACTGAGAAGTCTCAAAACAAAAGCGACAAAGCCAAAAACCAACCTTACAAAGTCTGCTGAAAATCATTGCTAATACATCATAAAACATACCTTACAAAGTCCGCTGAAAACCTAGTAGCCTAACAGCGCTCTCAATACCAGGGTCATGACCGTCCATTTCAGTCTACTTCGACTCTAGCTTGAGAACGTTCAGCGCAGTTCATTCAGGGCGTTGGCCTAAGTAAAGGTCTAAGTTGTTAAGTGGGTTCAATAATATTCTTGCATGGCATTGACAAGGTCGTCAGAGGGCGTTGACCCCAGGCCAAGGCTTAGGCCTAAGTTTTGAGGGCATACAGAAATTTATATGTTCAGGGGCGGGGGTGATATCGATGCGCCTTTTTCTATTTATTTCTACTGTGATTTTATTATATAGTTACTAAGGCTTTAACCGCTGGAGTCTGATTTTGAAGCAGTAGAATCCAGGCTAATGGGCCGTGGTTGACTTGAAAGCGTATTTACAAACGTTTGGTCAACTTCTAAGATAGTATCTAGGAGGCTTAGTAGCAACTGTTTGGGCAAGGGGATGTGCACTAATATTTATAGTTATAGGGCTTGTAGAAGATTCTTTGTCGTGCAGGAAAGTACACGGTTTTCCCCTAGACAAGCCTGATCATAGAAATCTTCTGAATCAGACTCTGTTGTTGTTAACCGATCATTCGTCAAGCCTTATCTCTATAATAGAAAAGACGTGGGAGAATTATATGGCTGTAGATATTCTAATTTCCTGAAACAAATTACGAGGATCCGGAGTCCTCCCTTCGTATGTTTTGAATAATCTGGCAACATCATAATACAAGAAATTTTCAAGTCTTGAATGTTTTTATTCGATTTTGGCGCTATGTTAATAGATTCTCCTCGCCTGACGGAAGTTCAATCGATTCTAATTTTACTATCGGGCCATATCGTCCACCCGGTGGCCACTCGTTGGAAGAAATCGTGTGGGACAAAGCGCAGGCGCCGTAGAAGACTGTCAGCAGGCTCGGCCAGAAGTGAGTCGAGCGGCAGCGTAAGTGGCTCTGCGTCCTCAGCTGGGGAGTCAGCCTCCAGCGATGACGAAACGGCACATTCTACCCAAGATAAACGTGTACTGTCGAACGGAATCGCCCCTGGTGTGTACTTATTGCTAAATAATGTATGAAAAGCATTTACACCAGCTGTTATAATCATAACATTTCTATTAAATCATTTTTTCGTGAGGCAACGATCTAATTTTCAAAAGTGATTAACTTCTTATTTTTCTGAATAATTCTTCTGATAATTCTGAGAGCAATTATCATTGAAAGTCATCGGCATAGCTTGTGGAAACAGTGCAGTTGGAATCTCTGACTTGCAGCAACTTGTCAAAGTAAACCGAGCCACAATAAGCCAAAGGCTGCAGTAATGAATGGCCAATCCCAACCAATTTCGACATAGAAAAAAAAACATTTAATTAATAAGCCCTTTTTGACTTATTTAACCTTATTGTATTTTTATTGAAAATTTCCCCATAAAGAGTTCTCCGATTGAGGATAACTAAGTGAAATCAATTTATTTTGTTTCAGTAAAAAAAGAAATAACTGCTGATGAGGATCTCCTTCAACCTCTTCATGTTGTCTTCTCTTGGATAAAAACATTACCTGAGCTGTGGTCTGTTTGGCCGGAACCAGTCAAACCGTCACAAAAGAACATTTTGGTTATACTGAATTACCTAACTGAACTATGTGTGGGTATGTAACAATTTTTAACATTTTTTTTTTTTTAAATTACGCCATAGCATTAGGCTTCTCTGCTCTGAAGCTAGGTCTAAAAATAAACATTGAAAAAACCAAGTACCTACTAGTTTGAAGAGACCAAGATACCTGCACAGGCCTCTTTGAAAGAGTGCAAGATTTCAAATACCTAGGGTCTATCATCACGTCCGACAGAATTAAATCAGCCAATGTAGCTTTCTTCAAAAACAAGAGCACTATTCTCCACTCGGATTCTATCATGGACAACAAAGGTCAGATTTTACAAGACGCTAATCCTGCCTGTCCTTATATATGGCGGTGAAGCATGGCAAAGAAGGAATCAAGAGGGCTAGCTCTTTTCGAGAACAAAATGTTACGGAGAATATTCGGAAGAGCTTTTGAAAACAACTGTTGGAGAATCCGAATGAACGAAAAAATTCACCAAATCTTCGGCTCGCCAGACGTCTCACAAATACTACGAAGCAGAAGGCTCCAATGGATGGGACACGTCGTCCGCATGCCAGCAGAAAGAACAGCACAAGCAGTTACCAGTTAAAGGAAGATGTGCAGGAAGTTGGCCTTCGGGCCGATGAGTGGCGTGGTCTGGCAAAGGACAGGATCCGCTGGCGTGGTGTTGTGAATGTCCCCCAGGGCTGACAGCGCCAACTTAAGTCAAAGTCAGTCAATTAGGCTTCCGCCTTCAGCTTTCTTGCAGCCCAATACAACGCATAATCTGGCGAACCTCTGCTATTGACGAGAGCTGGGCACGTCTTAAGGTGTTTTCTGTCCATTTCTTCCCGGGAGTCGCACAGAGGGCAGAAAGGTTCCGCTGCTACACCTTTACGGTGAAGATGTTTTTTAAGGTAGTCATGACCCGTAGTTATCGTAAATTCCGTAAAAATTATAACAGGCCACCGTATTAGAAGTATCCTTTATGAGCGGACACAGACACTTGGCAAAATTATGTACGGTATATCGCATATGGTATATAATTGTTTTGTTATGGGTAAGATAGCCAGAACTTGTCACATAAATGATCTATTTTTCTGCCATAGGTGTAGAATTTAATGACTCCAGCCGCATGCCCCTCCCAGAAGATTTGGCTCTAAGTGGGATTTCCATTTTTGAAACTGCTCAAAATAACATTGACTGGACTTTGAGACCACGTGCGACTGATGAAACAAAAGCGCGATATAAACGAATCGTTGATATTGGGCGCCAACTTCCTGGACTAGTCTTCGATGATCAGCTTCAACGATTTGTTTTGGAAAAACCAGCTTCCTCGGTTTGTGGAGATTTTTAATTGCCCATTTTAGTGCAACTGCCAGGGCCATTTTACACTACTTATAGAATAAAATTAAGTAAATCTATATTTCTGTAAAATTATACAATCACGTAATCAACAAGTAATCGGCAAGAAAGTATTTTGCCTCGTGTTGTAGGTGTGGGTGTAGTTTTAAAGAAAATAAGTCCAGGAAAAACTAACACCTGCGCACTTTTAGTTCCAATTTTAGGTTCATTGAGACGTGAGTTTGCGTGAATGGCTGCCGACTGGTGGTGACATGTCCACTCAGCTTATGTGCTGCAAACATTAAGAGTGATCATTCCCGTTTGCACACAAAATTAGGGAGATTGCTTGGGCACCAAAAGTTCTAATTTCTAGGCATTACCTGCCCCATTCCCTGAAATGTAAGGTGTTCAATTTTTAGGAGCAAAAAGGTAAGGGAGATCTAATGAAGCACATGGGACAATTATGGCTTCAATGGGAAGTGGAAGCGTTGGAGTCGCGGACCAGTGGCCCTGGCGGTGCTTCACCTTACCTTGTGATTGACGCTTTTGCTTTGGTTGACCATATAATCAGTGTCAAGCAGATGCTGGGCTCGCGTCAATTCATTTTGGTCATACCAGCAGTGGGTAAGTTCTATATTAGGGGTGTAGCTAGAAAAGGGAAAAAGGTGAAATAGGAAAATAGAGAAATAACTGAGGATACACGCAACTTACCTCCAAACTTTCATTGCTATTAACATGCTTTAGTCCACCTCTTGTCACATGTTTCTTTTTGCTTTTTTATTAAATTAAATGAAAATAAAAGGCAAAACTCAAAAGCAAATAAACATCAAATATGGATGGAAGGCGAAAGGCGTTGTTAATAAATCGGGTCTTTTTACTTAACAAAGAAGAAATATACATTAAAAAGACATGTTTCTCCACCATTGTATTGGATAAAATGTCTGTAAACAAAATTTGCAGACCAAATCTGCCGCTCCAGGTTTTTACTAGGATAAAAAACTAACCAACCAGGTTGAACAACTTTGGCACACACGATCCAATCTGGTAGAACCAAGTTAGTTCGTTTATATGAAATAAATATATAAATATTGACTTTTTTGTTTGCGGAGATAGGGCTAGAAAAGCCCGGGACCGCCTACTTTACATGCCCTCCCAAGCATGGCCGGAAAATGTAGCAACCTCTAACCGACAACCTTTCGGGTGAAAGTCGGAGTCTATACCGCTACTCTATATGTCCTGACATTAAATGCCGCTTTACATTGACCCCAATCGACTTATTTTGTATTTTTCTCCTTAATATTTAAAATTAAAAAAAAAACATTGTACTGTTTTTGTATTTCTAGTTCTGTCAACTGTTGACGAGTGGAAACATGAAAGTGGGAGGTCACGGGAAGCAATACGCTGGCTGGAAACGCAATTCCTTAGGGGCAATCGTGCTCTGAGGTCACAAAAAGCTCATGAAAAACTGCCGTTTTCCCTCATGAAGTACCCTAAAAAGAAGGACAAAGACGCTTGGTAGGTCTAGTTTCTCTATATATTTGTTGCTGTATCTTTGTGGAGCTGAAAAGCATTAATACTGAAAATGTCATAATAATTTGCCTATGGTGGTTCAGAATAGTACTATTGGTAACCCGCTCACTGGTGGCTAAGTGGGCCATAACAAAGTAGTATACAATTTATGAAAAAAAAATTAATTGTTAATATGATTATTGCTTTCCAATTTATACGTAGTATAAGGAAAGCTTTGTGATGGTCAAATTTTTGATTCCCAGATTTCAACGGTTTTACACGTTATGGGGTACCAGGAACCCAAAAAAGTGGTTTTTACAAAATGTCTGTGTGTTCATCGATTTCCGGGCAAACTACTCGGTCGATTTTAATGAAATTTGGCATGGAGGTTCACAAAAATCATACCTCGCGATCATTTTGTTTATTTGGGGCTAACTCAATTTGGGGAGGTTTTATTCTCAAAAAACGTCTAAAAAAATTAATTCTCAAAAACGGCTCCAACGATTTCTTTTGAATTCATTTATATTGTAGTAGTTATTAATGTTAATAAAATGCGGGGAGTCGCTTGCCCCTTGATAGTTTGCTTCTGGGGGTAAAAAAAACAAAAATAACTAAATTTTCATGAAAAATGACTAAATCATAATTTTTCTGTGGAATCTTTCTATCGATGATTTCTACCTTCAGGCATGTTTTAGGTCATAAATTGAGTAACAAAGCCGGACAGGTTGATTTCCCAATAAAGTTTGTGGTTTTGCGCAAAACATATTTTTTTTTTTAAATTGGGAAAATTCACGCTCAAACGCATTGCATGCCCTGCCATTATTACTGTGTGGTAATGTATTGGTCTGCCCGATCTAGAATATGCAGTGCCATTGATTAATTCAGTGCTTTGGGATAGGGGATATCCTAGGCCGTTGCCAAAGGGGGTCCGGACCCCCCCTCCCCTTCCCCAAATTGTTGCAGCATACACTAGAATGGAGTTTTAAGGATTTTTAAATATATTGAGGTTACCTCACCTCTAGTGACGTCAGATGATTCTTACATTTGTTTTAAAATTGGTACTGGTTGAAAATGAGGAGCATGTATGCAAAAGGCGATTTGTCACTTGAAACTGTACATGCAGGGGAGACAGAAAACTTCTACACTCTCAATGCTTCTACAAACATTATGGGTTGTAATAGGCATATGTTAATTAATATTGTAAATTAAATTGCTTAAAAAAGAATAATCGAGCACATAATCACGCTCAATGCTGTTGAAATCTACAAATGCCATGCTGATGCAACGTTGTTGCATAGTCTTCTCATTTAAGCTTTTATTACTGAGTAACATTTTGTAATATTTTCAGGAAAGCTTTCCAAATGTTGGAGTGCTGTCATTATCTTCGGAAACAGAGCTCTTTACTAGTCACTCTATTAACAGGATCACGCAGTCCTGCGCTTAACTCGGAAGCGGCAGCATTAGCTTCATCTTTTGGTAATTATCTAGCTTTTCTTTTGATTTTGATTAACTTTTAAAAAGACCCAATTCCAGTGACTTCAGTCATTTTGTTTTTGGTGAAAAGCGTATTCTTCGACACAGCCTACATGGTTTCTATGGTCGAATTGTTCGCCTATGATATATATATATATATATATATATCTATAAATAACAATTGCTACTATAAATATAATAATATATAATATATACATATAATATAATAATATATACATAGCAAGAACAAGGCATAGATTGTGGGTTCGAATAACGCCGAGTACACATTGTTCTTGACTCTCGAATTTCGTTCCTTAACATAAGTCAATTTAATAAATAATTTAATGTTTTTCAATATACCTATCTTACGAAGTAGTTTACACGCACATTTTGAAGGCCTATGCGCATTTTACTCACATTCTCTTTTCAGGTATAAATGTAGAAGGAATAGACTCGTTTTATGCCAAGTGGAAAGACTCCAAGACTTTGGGGAAGGAGGTAAAGCAGAAAAATATTTGAACATTTTAATTACATTTCGTCTGAAAAAGTGCCAACTATAGTAGTTTCAATCTCGACTCTGCGTGCCTGAATGGATGTTACAGTTTTTAGTTTATCATAATATACTGTATGCTATTAAAGTAGGTAGGCCCTACCGTGTTCGGTAAGGTGAGCCATGTTTAATAAATAAATTCATGTCATCATGTTATTATTTTTTACTTCCCTCAACTTCTCATATTTCTTGTTTTGAAATGTTTTTCATGCATGGTGGGGTTTATTTTCCCCCAAAAACTAAACAAAATTCTCGAAAAACAGCTTCAACTATTTTTTTTTTTTAGGTAGGCCTACTTACCTTTTAGTAGTTATTATTGTGTACAAAACCCACTAGTTCGATTGCCCTTGATAGTTTGGTTCTTTATATTGAAACTAATTAATCCAATCTGTCACATTATTAGGGCACAGAAAACAAACCAGGTTTGAATGGGCTGGAAAGGCAATCGAAGTTATGGCACGATCTTCGAGCATGAAACTTAAAATATGGTCAATTAATTAATGCAAAAATGAACGTTCCATTGGACGGGGCAGTGTTTTTTTTATTTTTCCGCTGATATAGAGGGAGAGTGGACG
This sequence comes from Psococerastis gibbosa, assembly GCA_963971405.1. Lineage (NCBI taxonomy): Eukaryota > Metazoa > Arthropoda > Insecta > Psocodea > Psocidae > Psococerastis > Psococerastis gibbosa. Next base: position 7,164,641 of record OZ020487.1, on the reverse strand, counting down.
CTTTTGGAGCTAGATGCCTTTGTGACAGTGGGTTCTTTTGATCTTATAAGAGATAATAATCCTATCACGTCTATTGGCTAGCCTTCATCGGTTCCATTACAGACTGTCACAAAAAATAATAATGTCTAAAATGCTCTTCTCTATTTTGTTAATGTAATGTAATACATTTTGTTAATATTGCCAAGTATAATTAGTTTCAATTAATTTCTGGTTTAGAAATAAGTTATAAATTACATCTATATTTTGATGATTTTGATTTCGCGCTAATTTTCGTGGGAATAGAAATACTAAAAGTCAAACTCAGACCACAGAGAGAAGAAGCTGAATGGTGAAATAAAATTTAAATTTTAAAAAACATTGCCGTCTGCAATGGAGGTCGTCGTTGGTAATATTTTGCGACGATTTCCTTCGTTAATTACCTCTTCCAACAAGTTACTACTGCAATCTACCCCACCGTTGAGTGTAGCAGGGTATGTAAACTAAAAGTAGTTTAATTAATTCTGGGCTGTCATTTATTTTACCCATCTCGGAGTCATAGTCCATTTAGCCTAGCTCAACACCATCAGCCTGCAGGAGGCGAAGAGAAACGCCGATGTTTTTCTATTATAATGCCCAAGTGGCATATTCTTAGCCACATTGCTATCCACTGTGGTGTGGAGGTGTGATTAATTTAAGCAGTTTACGCGGGAGGTGGGTAGAACAGTACGGTTCAACCTTATGAAGTTGTAAAGTTCTAGGCGTTGGGCCAGTGATTATTATTTGGTATATGTATTTAAAAAAAAAAAAAAAATAACAATTGCAATTGGTGGCATGTAGCTTCTAAAAACAAGTCGAAAATGCCACCCAAATTCTGTGATAGGTAAATCAAACTTATAGTTTCCGCCCTATTTACCATGTTTTTAAAATTAGATTTTGAAGGTGTTTTACTTTTTAGAACCAAGCGAGGGGCAGCAAGATGGTGTCCAGATCCAAAGTATATGCAGCAATTTGCAGGGCCTGTAATGCACCCGGATGAAGTAAGCAGCAAGTGGGAGATGCTTCCCTACCATGGCATTGTGTCCCCAACTGAGAAGTCTGTTACCAATCTCAGTTTAAATTTTGGACCACAGCATCCAGCAGCTCACGGTGTACTCAGGCTGGTACTGGAACTTGATGGTGAAGTAAGTTGTTAGTTTTCTTGTTTTAGGATAATCTGCGTAAAGTGATTAAAACAATAGTTTAATTATTCAAATTCCCTTCTGCTTTCTGAAATTGGTGGCTGACAATTTTATAATACTGGCTAGTTTAAGGCATATTCACCTAAATATAGTGCGATGCACTGATTATTTCATATTAATAAAATTCAGACCCCTCGTTTAAAAGTGAAAAAATTAATTATTGAATTAGACCTACTTTCTAAATAATGTTTCTACTTTTAGAGAAAGGTAGCATTACATTGCGACAACGACAACTAATTTCAGTTTTCCAGCTGGGGCTACTCTCACAAAATCACGGCTAGAAATCCCCAATCCATCCTCCGGGTCCTATTGTGAGTGTGAAAGGGAATATTGTTTAATGGATTACCTGCCTTTTTAGACAGTCGTTCGAAGCGATCCCCATATTGGTCTTCTTCACCGAGGAACTGAAAAGCTAATCGAATACAAGACGTACACTCAGGCACTACCTTACTTCGATCGGCTTGATTATGTGTCGATGATGTGCAATGAACAATGCTATTCTCTTGCTGTTGAGAAGCTCCTCAATATCGACATCCCACTCCGCGCTAAATATATTAGAAGTAGGTACCGGGCTTCTCTTCTAGCCATAGAAATGCTTTTAAGAGTGTACAGCCCGTAGGAAAGTGGCAGCCCGAAATTTAATACTTTTTATTTTTTATTTAATTAACTAAACATGTTATTAAAGATTTGGCTCATGAAAGTTGTAGAAGACTACTTCATGGATCATATAATAAGGTATTTTTAGTTTTCGAAATTGTAGTTTTTTAAAAAAAATCGATAATACGTGAAAAGTTATTGTTTATAAAATATTTGCATGTTTCTGAAAAAACTACAATTTCGAAAATTAAAAATATCTTATCATATGATCAATGAAGTAGCCTTCTAAAACTTTGATGAGCCAAATCTTTTATAACATGCTTAGTTAATTAAATAAAAAATAAAAAGTATTAAATTTCGGGCTGACAATTTCCTACGGGCTGTACACTCTTAACTTATAGAATTTTTGCCCTGTGTATAGGTTGTTTTGGTGTCATCATTTGTCTATTTAAAGGTATAGATTTCAACTTATTTTGTAAAGGATTTTGGATGAAATTAATGAATTACTCTTTTCATGAGGGAGTTTCTCCAGTGACTTCGACGAAGTGATACATAACAAATGAGAATAAACTGATTGAAGAATTTTATTCAAATTTCTTTTTCCACAGCCGTTAAAGATATGGAAATACAATAGTATCATACTGGCATTTAAAAAAACGTAAACCGACCCAATTACTTACTTACAGCTCTTTATGAAATCTGTTTAGCGCACTTAATCGTGTTTTTCTCGAGAAATGATATTTCAAGTGCGAGCAAGTAAATTTACTACAGAACAACGGAATCTTGCAATTCTCATGAATTGTCATGTTTTTGCGGCTTTAAAGTCTTTAACCCTACTGGTAGATAATTAAGTTGAGGCTGCTGATATGGCATGCTTGCAACAAATATGCAGCTAATTAATTTTTTCGTTGTTAAAGCACTGTTTGCGGAGCTAACTAGGCTTCTGAATCATATTATGGCCATTGGAACTCACGCCCTCGATATTGGAGCCATTACTCCATTTTTCTGGCTATTTGAAGAGCGCGAAAAGATGATGGAATTTTACGAGCGCGTCTCAGGTGCTAGGATGCACTCAGCTTATGTTCGGCCCGGAGGTGTCTCACAGGTCGGTATACCAGTTGATGAGTATGATTAATTTTACGCGAAAATTTTTAAAAGTAAAAAGCAACTTTGTCATGTAATACTACAACCATGCAAACAAGATCTTTTGCTGTTTTTATTTTATTTTAAATATTTGAATATAATTTTATATTACTACTTGACAAAGCTGTATTTTTTATTAAAGAGCGCATGGAACGTAGATATTGGTCACCTCTGGATCACTCCAAAAGTCAGATGCTTTCAATTTGTTTTTTTTACCTTTGTAAGCTATACAAATTGTCTATGGGAGTTGTAGAAGACAACTTCATACACAGTATCATATGGTATTTGTTTGTACTTTTTGGTGCTCCATAAGCTCAACAATGAGTGAAATGTTAGTCCTCCACTAAGGTCATTAAATAATTACAACCCCAAAAAGTAAAATTACCGTATAATAAATACCGTGTATGAAATCTTCATAACTTATAACTTAATAAATTACGTAGTAAATTAACTAAAAATATCTAAGATATCCAATATCTACGTTCCACTTCCTTTGAATTTGCTATGACGAAGTATTACTAAGTGACAGTCGAATATATTATTGAAATAATTTTACGGGATTGAACAAATTATATAGATAGACATTTTATATAGTTCAATCAATTTTTGTTGTTGTAATCTTTTAATTAACATTGATAGTATTAATTATGTTAGATGGAAAAATGGTATAAGTCGTCTCTATGAAAATTTGAAGATATTAGATCTGCTGTAAATATTAAGGTTTGGCTTATTTACGCTTCACTCATATTGCTTTGTTTAAAAAAAAAAAAAAAAAAAACTTGGAGTTTTAGAAAAACTTGTTATAACAACCCGAATTAGTAAAACCCAAATAATCGTTAAGAAATTAACTTTGTCTAAGAAACCCACTTGTGTTAGTATAAAACCCTGAGCGCTTTCGGCAAGAACTGCCATCTACAGAGGGAAACCCACTAGCACAGTTGCACCTTATCTGCGATTTGAGACTTGCTCAACTCGAGGAGAAGATGCAAATGTTTATTAAAATGAAATACCACGAAGTCACGAGTAATCTAATTATTTATGTTGCTTTGTTTTTTATTGAAGGATCTTCCCATCGGCCTGATGGACGACATCTATCAGTTTATTCAGCAGTATGGAGAGCGGATTGATGAAGTTGAAGATGTCCTGACGAAAAACAGAATTTGGGTGCAACGTACTGTTGATATTGGCATTGTCAGTGCTGAGGATGCTTTAAACTATGGTTTTAGGTATGATTATATTTTTTTTTACCTCTAAATGCTCTAAAATACTTTATATATTCCATATCTTCATCATTATGAAAGAAGACTGAGTTCACTTTTTACAATATGACTATATACTATTGATGTGTAACTCCTCGTGGAGTCCCCTCCGATAACTAGTCAGTGGACTCTACAACGACCTGTCACCTGTGACTCCAAAAAGTCCAGTGATTGCATTTAGCTTGGAGTAGGGCGCAGGTGGACTCAATGTTGCTGGTAAACCATTCTCCGCATCGTAAGATGGACACTGCGTGTCTTTTAAACCGTTGATAGCTCGTATTTCTTTCAAAAATGATTCTTTACACTTCAGTACTGTTATTAAAAGGTGCTTTTGGTAAGGTAAGTATGCGGCTGAATCTATTTGGCGGATGTGGCCAATTGTGGTTTACTAGCGATGTGTTAAGTCTGGTAGAGTCCACTGGGCACTGCCGATACAAGTGATACAACCATTCCAAATCAAATCAAATGTGCACTACACTTACACTGCACTACTTTTATTTTATTTTTATAAAATGGTTAATCCCATACAAATGATTTAATGAATGTATCCTTCCTTGTATATCACTTCTTTAGTTTTGTAGGTTACTACCCGTGTTGAGTTACGACACGTCTCCGATCGCATGGCGTGTAGAGACTCGCAAAAGTACAAACACTACGCCTTGCCATTGAAGTCGATTTATAATTAAGGCGAGGATTCCACCAACGTCAATAGTGATATTAAATGTTTTGACGTGGTAGCAGACAGTTTTAGACAGTCTAAAAATGTCTGCTACCACGTCAAAAACATTTAATATCACTATTGACGTTGGTGGAATCCCCGCCTAAACGGAGACAGAAAAATAATATCATTCATTCTAACTTATACTAATTAAATACTACCTATTATTATAATATTAGTTTCGCGACATTCTTTAATATTGTTCACGTATATTTTAACTCGGCGTTGTACAAGTGAAGCTGAGGGACTATTTTCAATTTCTAAGTTGGACATAAACGGTGCATGTTACATGTTTCAGTGGTGTGATGCTCCGTGGATCAGGGATCAAGTGGGATCTCCGCAAAGTTCAGCCTTACGACGCTTACGATTTAGTTGAATTTGATGTACCTATTGGTGTTAAAGGCGATTGCTACGATAGGTAAGATTATTTAAAAAAATTAAAAATACCTGAACCGCAATTTATGTTATAAATACCCTTCTTCTTCTTGAGTTGCAATCTAGGGTTTACAGCGAATGTTGTATTTTTTTCCTCCACTCTTGTCTGTCTTGTGCGGTCCTTTTCAGTTCTTTGTAGGTGTCGCACCCTAGGTCCTTCATGACATCCTCTAGGGACTCCTTCCTCTGTCGTCCTCTTGAGTTGGTGCCTTCAACCATACCCTCAATTATGTTCTTAATGAGCCCTTCGTGTCTCAGAATATGCCCCATCCATTTGCCTCTTGTTGAAATGGTGGCCATTATAGATCTTTTTTAATTTATTCTATGGAGCACTTCTTCGTTGGTTATGTGGTCTCTCCATGGGATTTTCAAGATTCTTCTGAAGCACCACAACTCAAAGGCTTCCAGTTTTTTTTGTCATGTTCTTAAATGCACCATGTTTCACTTCCGTACAAGAGGACACTCCATACTAGAGTTTTGAGAAGTCTTTTCCTTATATCCAAGTCGATGTTGTTAGATTCGAATATCTTTGACTTTATGTTAAAAGCTAGTCTGGCTAAGTGTATTCGACTGGATATTCCCTGGGATGAATTTCCTTCTTGTGTTATTTTGCTGCCTAGGTATGGAAAGCATTTTACCCTATTTATTGTAGCACCGTCGATAGTTACCCTTACCTACATTAGTTACCCTTATTATTGGGAACTCCTGGTTTAAAACCATTCTTATAACTATTGATATATTGATTGATATTGCTATATATTGTAACCTTGAACATATTAAGCCGGCTAAATCGCTGCTTAGATCAATGAAAGACTTGTGCGGAGGCCCATAACTTCACGAAGAAGATTTTATCTACATTCACTTTAATACAATTGACGTACCAATACCTAAAAAAGTAAAAATAAATAAATAATAATAATAATAATTTTTATAAATGTTTTAGAAACGGGAACAAACTTCAGCTACTAGACCGGATAAATAGAAAACTTAACAAAACCTTATGCATAACCTTAACCCTAACCGTAAGAAATGTAAAACCTGGACCATTCTTATACGTATGGATAGGGTACATGCAGCCGCAGCCACGTTCCTCGTGAATGCTAACTAAGCTAAATATAGTGCTAACTTTTTATTTATTTATTTAACTTTTATGGTTACGGTTAAGGTTATGAATCAAGTTATGTTAAGTTTTCCATGAGTCAGTCCGTAGATGACTATAGTTTTCCGTCCCCCATCGATAAATTAAAAAAAAAAAAATCGTAAATCCACGCGCTGATCCACTTTTTTTTTGTGGAAGGCGTGGCTGTTTTTTTTTATCAACACGATCGTTCTCCGTTCCAATTGGGATTGGAATGATAGATGATAGTGTGTAGTGGAGTAATGGACAATGGTGGTATAGACGAAAATAATTAGAACACAATAAAAAGGGCCAAAGCAGTACTAAAAAAAAGGGAAACCATTTATTACCCAAGTATTTAATGCTGTTACTATTTTACTATTACTACTAGTTTACTATTTTTAACATGGGGCTTTTTCGGTATGTAGGTATCTTTGCCGCATTGAAGAAATGAGACAAAGTCTTCGCATTATTGAGCAGTGTCTGAACCAAATGCCTGCGGGGGAAGTTAAGACAGATGATATGAAAATAACGACGCCTTCTCGTACTGAGATGAAAGAGTCGATGGAGGCTCTCATTCACCATTTCAAGCTCTTTACACAGGGCTATTCTGTTCCGCCTGGCGCTACTTATACTGCTGTTGAAGCTCCCAAAGGTAAGACTTACTGTCTAGATTTTGATGAGACTTATCTTTAAGTCAAGACATCGCTCATGCTCGAGAAAAGTGACACATTTCTAAATATTGACTTTTGAGATAATTCAAATTTTAGTTCTGACCATTTTTTAGTTTTTACTTGTAGTACTATCGAGGCACTTAATACTTTTGAGATGTGACAGTTTACTTGAAAGAGAAGTGTAATTACCACGTCAACGCCTGGAGCACATTCCGAATTATGTCAGTATTGCTAAACCCGAAGTAGTCAAACTTGACAATGGATCAGTGACAAAACGCAATCTCATGGATATATAGATAGATATATAGATAGATAGATATGTGACACTACATTCATAAAATTCGCTATATTTTCCTCGACATTTTTGAATAAATAACTCAATTTTAATTTTTTTTGAAATGTGTCACTTTTCTCGTGCATAAGTGACATGTAGCGTAGTGGTACGGACTCTGACTTTCACCCGAAAGGTTGTTGGTTCGGGTCCCACACTGGCTACATTTTCTGGCCATGCTTCAGAGGGCATGTAAAGCAGGCGGTCCCGGGCCTTCCTAGTTGAGTGTAAGAGAGGGCTTTATAGCCCTAACTCCGCTAGGTTGGCATAGTAATAGAAACAATAAAAAGTCCTTATTTATTTATTATTTATTTATGAGGCAATTGGAGGGAGAAAACCTTATGAAATACCAATCGTGTAGTTGTCAAATATATCAGGACAGACAAGATGTTTTCATGAACATTTTGATATATTATTATATCTAACACAGATAGTTACGTACAAAAATTGTGGTAATACTGCGGAAGATGTTGGAGAACAGTGCATCACATGTCATGTATCGAAATGTAGAGGAGCACTTCTGCTAATTTAAAGGATATTTCTGACGGATCGATATTTCCTGTGAAAGTCGGCTGTTCAAAAAACGCGTGGTGCGGGTACTCCAATTTGCTCATAAGTTATGTTGGGCAAATTGTTTGTTGAATCTGAAATGTAAGTAACTACAATTGAGTTACCTATTTTCAAATGGGTCTATCTCCATTTTTTTTCGAATGTGAGATTTTTATTGGATTGTATTCCTTGTTTAAAGGCCTATCGAGAGACATAACAATTCGGCGTCAAAACTTTTGTAAATGCACTCTAAAGTTTAGATTATATATATTTTTTTTATCATTATATTATTTAGACTTATTTTTAAGATAATCTATCTCCATCCCTTCTATAGATCAAATCGTGCTAGCATCACCTCAGCCAATCAGCGTCCGCCATTGTGATCACGTGCTAACAATAACAAACATGGCTCCCACATATTAATTGCGAGTTAAGGGGGATAAGGAATTGAGAGAGAATCGGTTTTCTATAGTAGCTCTCCTGAGAAGTAAGGTCAAACGGAGATAGACCCATTTGCAAAATAGGCAAATCAATAATTTCTCCTTTTTTGTAGGAGAGTTTGGAGTGTACCTAGTCTCTGATGGGGGTTCCAGGCCCTACAGATGTAAAATCAAGGCTCCAGGTTTCGCGCATTTAGCTGCTCTGCATAAGATTGGCAGGAATCACATGCTCGCAGATATTGTTGCTATCATCGGAACATTGGATGTTGTCTTCGGAGAAATAGACAGATAAATATCATTTCACTGCTCCTTGTATTTAATGTGATTTATTTATGATATAGAAATTTAACAATATACTGTTGATCATTTCTAGGTGCCGCTAACTAAATAATAATTTATACCTTTCAAATGCAGTTAAATTATATTGGCACAAAATATTCAATTAAAGGATGCAACCAAAACTTAAAAAATAACTTGCTTATAACTTAAACTACACCAGCCCCATCCTCAAAACCCACATTATGATTTGTGAAACATGTTACTATTCACTGACAACAGCAAAGTAAACTACTCAGTACTGCAATCTGTGTTCATCACGTGATGATCAAATAGTAGTACTGAGTGGTTCAGCAAGATGCTAAGGACCTATCCGACGACTGATACTCAGTGACACTCATCTTTCTATTATTTTTGTTGTTATTATTGAATCGGCTGACGTTGTTAATAATAATAATAACAAGATAAGCGTCACTTAAATCAGTCGTCGGATCGGACCTGAGTGGTAGTCTTGTTTTAATTTAAAACGAAATGTATTACCTAAGTAATTGCAATTCACTGAGTATTCATCCTAATATAGCCCGATCTTTGCCTCAAATAATTATTCTTCTGCATCATACTTACACCCGGGCAAACTGGAACTGCCCATTGATAATTATGACTTAATCGTCTCTATTATGTTCCCAAACGTATCAGAGTCACCTTTATATGCGACAGCTTATTGTGATAAGCCGAAGGACCAAACTTACGAGTCTGAGAATTTGCGTATTTACCAACTTAACACACATTATTTAACTCATAAAAGGCTTATGTCGTCAAGTGGCTTAATGATTACGCTACGAAAAGTTGTACGAAGCGCAGTCGTTGCCCGCTAATCCTCGTACAGTGGCTGTTAAATATTTGAGAGTTCCACTTTCACGTCCTCCAACCCAACTCATGCCAAAGCTGAAATGAAAGAATTGGAAGATGTTTTGTAGTACAAAACAAAATAGGCTATAAATAATTCGGAGGTCATTTTCTTCAACTGACAGAATTAGAAGATCTGTTCTGTTGTCCCTGTTGAGGCCCAATCATAACTATTAGAAGAAATATATTTCTTTTATTTCATTAGAAGAAATATATTTCTTTTATTTCATTAGAAGAAATGTATTTCTTCTAATGGCTATGATATTTTTTCGAGCTCTACAACGAATATTTGCTGTGAAATTCGACTGTACATAAAACGATTGGCGTTGGTGTCCCGGGCGAGGGGTGTCCGAGTATTCAAGTATTCAATATTATTGGGGTCAATTTGAGATATATGTTTCTTCCAAACTTTTCATTCACAGCTGAATTTTTAAATTTGAAACGTACTTAAAGGGAGCAACCGCCTACCAGTACCAACTAAATTTTCCCGATAAGACGAAAATCGGATTTAATTTCCTACAATGTATAGAATTAGAAGATACTTTCAATAGTCTTTCTCTGGTTTTTATATAAAAAGATTAATCGCATACAAACAATTTAACGAATGTATCCGATTGGCCTCTTCAGTCGCCTCTGTAGGTTATTACCCGTGTCGAGTTACGACACGCCTCCGATCGCATGGCATGTAGAGACTTGCACAAGTACAAGCACGCTACCACCTTGCAATCGAAGTCGGTGTAGCTATGGCGGGCATTCCACATACGTCAATGGTCAATGATAAATGTGGTATTGACGTTTTAGCAGACATTAAAGACATACAAAAATGTCTGCTACCACGTCAAAACCATATTTACCATTGACCATTGACATATGTGGAAACCTCCGCCTATTCAATATTAATGGGTTCAATTTGAGATGTCTCCGCAAGTTCCATTCGGCGGGGTTTCCACCGACCTCTCATTGCAGAATGCACATACGTTGACGTGGTAGCAGATATCATTAATAAAGGCGGGGTTTCCACCGACCTCTCATTGCAGAATGCAAAAGACATTGACGGAAATTTTTGTTTTACTCTATGCCATAGTAAAAATTGATCAATGATCATAGAGTAAAATCACAAACTAAAATTAAAAAATGGCACATTTTAATAGATTTCTATAAAAAGAAAAATTCAATGTCATTTGCATTCTGCAATGAGAGGTCGGTGGAAACCCCGCCTTCGCAGCTGAAAAATTTGAAACTTGCCTCCACAGCGGTGGCCACAGCCTTGCAGTACCATTGAATACCCTCGATAAACTAGCAGCAGTACATATGGCTGTCTCCAGACGCTTGCCACTGTCTATATGCATATGCTGCAGTGCATCTAAGCTAACTGTAGCTTTTTCCGCCATCGCATGTAAAGTCTGCAAGGTTAGTGTTTGCTGCAGCGACCGGGCTTTGCGGACCTCTTCCTCCTTGTAATAGTTGTTTAGATTTGCTTGAATTGGCTCAGTGGGGGTCATTATCATTATATTCATCTTGTTCTTCTCCAACTGAAAATTGAGCACGTTCACTGGTTAATAGAAACTTGTTATACTAGGATGGTGAGGCACAGCATACAAAAATAAAAAATTAAATAAAAATTGGCAGAACTGTGTGTGTTAAACTCGTTTAGAGGCAGGGTCTAGCGCGTGTCTCATCGGCTCATCATTGAGCTGGGTGCAGCGAATGTTTTGAGTATGTATCTTGTATCTATCTATGTATCACTCTGTTTGAGCTTTTTACAGCTCGAATTCGTGCCTGTCTTCTAGCAACGGAGAGGCAGTCGGAAATGGTGCCTCCACATCGCTATAGCTAGTTGTGAATTTTTGAAGCTAGTTCCGCTCATGGTTCTTTTTTGCGGTATTTTTTAAGTTTGAATTGTCTCTTATAAAATTTGATTAGCCTACATTTCTTAATTCAAAATACACTTTTTTAGTCGAATTATTTGGAAAATTAAGTGAGGCACTGTCTCAGTTGCCTCTAATGCCGGGCCGCCACTGATGTATTGCAATTCTTGACTGTAGTACTCCAGGTGCTAGCTACTTTTTCGTAGGCTTGAGATGTAGGAATGTAAATTTCCTTTATCCAGTCTAAAAATCTGTGTTTTTCCAACTGAACTATGGTACCATGACGCTTTGCACTTTGATTTATGCAATAAACTAAAAATGAAAATTTTACCACGCTCCTAAATTTCCGGGTACCGTATCTCAAATTCTCCTGGGAACTAATTTTTTTTTTCGACGGATTGCAATGTAATTCTATCTTATAGGAAAATGCTTGCACCCAACCAATCAAAACAATGGGTCTATTGGTAAAGATTAATGGCTATGGTGTATTACTATTTAACAAAGGGTTAGTTGGGCTTGCATTGTCCGCCGTGTCAATATATGAAGCTCCCTTTCTCTGACAATGGGCTCCGCCCTAATTGTTCGATGACTGTGATGCCCCTGCGTCTAATGGCTATTAACATAGCAGGCAATTTATGTTCAACTAACCCTTTGTTAAACAAAACAAGGGGATTTGACGTCATTTCTATTTTATGGGTCTCCTTAATTTTTTTGTTGCTCACTGATTTCGGTACGCTAGAAGAAAGTGCATATTTGACGACTCATAGTGCTTGTCAGAAAATATAACCTTGAAATTCAACTTTACTACGGTAAGTTCCAAAGTTTTTTTATTGGTGCAATTCTCCTATACGTCCTAAATCAGAATACTCTCTTCTCGTCTTTGTTGTACCAAATAAGAATGTTTTTATATTGATATATTTTTTTGAATCTTACAGTCATGCCGTGGTTTTTATCCTTAATCTTGTGTTGTTTGTTAAAAAATTGTTTCAGAGAAGCAGGCACATGAGTCTACTGTCAAAAATGTGGACATAAATTCGGCTCAAGGCAGCACAACACACCGAAACTAAACGCAAGGGGTGAGTTATTTTGTATCCATTGGCTCTGTTACTTCTTAGTAAATTTCGTTTCGGGGCTGTAAATCCCCTTTTCAACGCTATACACATAGTGTAAATCGACAATGCTCGCATCCAAGTGTTTGTCACAACAAAAGTATTTTAAACCTTCAACCAAGCTGGGTACACACGGACTATTTTAACGCCGTCAATTCGCAAGCGAACCGCCGAGAAATTGTAATGGGTTGGCGAAAAAAAAAAAAAAATGCTGATAAAGGTTACATAAATCTATAAGATGGACATAACTAAAAAAATAGTAAATAGATGAATGTGGCCTACCTCGAATCCCATGATGCACATAATGACTTCTATAATGAACGTTCCAAACGCAAGGAAGGCAATTGCAGTGAGAGCAAGCTGAAACAGGTCGTTGAGCTTCATGCCTTTGTCCGCTGACACATCCTTGGACATGGTAGCGGCCGGGTACTGTGGTACTCCGTAGCTTGTGCCTATCAAACAATTGCCACACAAAGTTAAACTAAAAGTGGTAGCTCGTCAGCTTTACCTACAGGAACAGCCTCCTTCTTCGCAATCCCGCCTCTGGTCTAATAGCCATAACCCCCCCCCCCCCCCAAACTAATTTTGTATTTTTTCGTTTACGTAGCTATATATAGGTACTTTCCTTTCTTCTTAAATCTGTAATAATTCTTGGTTGCAGTGTTTTCAATAAGTCAGCGAGTGCAAAGATCTGTAAACCCTCTTGTTTGCAGTTATAATAATTTTTGTCGGTAAAATCTATACCATGCTGCTGTCAAAATGGGTAACCCTCCAATATTTAACTAAATATAAATGTAAAGCCTATTTTATCGTAAATTTTGCCCAGAGAGACCCCCTGGGCCCCATCATTGCAGTTATACGCATCTGTCTGTTACACCTAACTTTACTGCTGTCAAAACCCCACTGTTTGGCGCCTATTTTATCAAACACTTGGGGGCCTCCCTTGTTTGCAGCTGTATGCATCTTCGTCAGTAGCATCTAAACAGCTACAAAAATGCGTAAACCCCCACATTTTTATGCCTAAACGTTTTCCCCCAGTGAGACCCCCGGGCCTAATTAATATGAATGAGCTCAGTACCGTAAGCTCTGTAGACTCGTATCTGTACTTGGTTAAGTCATGCTTTCGCATGTTTCATTGCGTAATGGTAACTTTGTCGCAGCTTGTCCATTATCGTTTCTAGCCGGTGTAGGCTGACGTTGAGAACGTATACCAGTTTGCCAATGGCCAAAAATTCATAAGACAATACAAATAATGTCCAAAATCCATGTGGTCGTTGGCATTGGATAAGGGGCCTATGGGCCACTATAAGTAGGTCTGGGTCCATAAAAAATCCTTTAATAACTAACTAACTAACTAACCGTAAGCTTTGTTCATTCTAAACTTTACTGCTGTTAAAATTCGTGAGCGTAGTAAAATGTTACTGCTAAGGCGCGGTTTCCACCGACCTCTAAGTGCAAAATACACATACGGTGACGTGGTAGCAGATATCATTAATAAAGGCAGGGTTTCCACCGACCTCTCATTGCAGAATGCAAATGACATTGACGGAAATTTTTGTTTTACTCTATGCCATAGTTAAAATTGATCAATGATCACAGAGTAAAATCACAAACAAACAAACTAAAATTAAAAAATGGCGTCATGGGATATGTTAATTACTAACATTTTAATAGATTTCTATAAAAAGAAAAATTCAAATTTCCGTCAATGTCATGTGCATTCTGCAATGAGAGGTCGTCGGAAACCCCGCCTAAGTCTTGAATGTCTGCTACCACGTCACCGTATGTGTATTTTGCACTTAGAGGTCGGTGGAAACCGCGCCTTACTCACCTACACCATATCCTGTTGAGTCGGCAGGAGCTTTATTATTGACCATTGCGTAGCCTGTGACGTCACCCGCGTACCCATTCGGAGGCACGCTAGACCCTATGGGGGCGTCCGCTGCTGTCTCTTGCTCATAATGACGGTAGATGTCTTCCAGAGTCGATGATCTGCAATAAAACATTAAAGTACGGACTCTTAGTCGAGCAGAAAAGCTTTTTGGTTTGAGTGGCACATATTTTGTTCAATTTTATTGACCACGCTTCGGTTGACATGTTAAGCTGGTCGTCCCAAGCCCTGAGATTATTAGGGGCACGATAGGGTGGCGGATTTACCAGTAGGCAACTGAGGCAAATGCCTATATTATCCGCGCGCGCGTACTTTAAAATTTTTTTGTGCATATAAATGTAAAAAAATTAAAATAATTATGTTTAACATTTTAGTCAGTAGAAAGTATGTTATTTTGATTGTAAAAAGAATAGTGATTTTATTAGTGAACACCCCCCCCCCCCCCTTCCAACATACAATAATTGTTAATGTCCGCGACAAGGGCAGTGCCTATATCCGCACAAATGCTAAATCCGCCCCTGGCACGGTAGGGTTTCACCAGGCGGATGAGATGGGTATTCGTTCGCAGCGCATGCAATGAAGTGGCAAAACGTTGTGATCGAGGTTAGGATTGGAGGTTCTCGCCATAAAGCCATAAAGTACAGTCAAAATAAACCTACTACTATTTAAATTGCCAGTGACAAGAGTGTGCAGAACTTACTGCGCCGAAGTCTGATGCCAGTCCTGCCTGCTCAATTGTTCTTTTGTTTTTCATTTGCCCCTGTCATTTGATTTTTATTTTGGCGGCTATTCCACTTGTCAGTTTTATCAGACATCAATAATAAGTCTCTACCATATTATAACTTAATTTATAATAGATACATTTTCATAGTCACATTTTCCTTGACCACTTTTGCCATTTCCTTTGACATTTCCGCCTACGTTTTATATACCGCTATTGGCTTTATTTAGCAAATGGCTAGGCGCCATCTATCATATTTTATTGTCTTTGGGGTTTCACAAGTTCCTGTTCAAAAGTCATTATTTTTCTCTCTGGGAATGTTCTATACCCGTTGACAGGCGTACTTTGCTCCGAAGGTGAATTAAAGGACTAAGGCCAAAGGGAGCAAGTGACAAAATGTAAATGTCTTCAAAAAATCCCAGAATACGCGAAATTTTAGTCATGTCCGATATTTATGAAAGAACTAAGGTAGCCTACCAACAATTTAATATTTCCTATTATATGATGCATGAAGTAGTCCTCTAAATTTCCATGAGCCAAATCTTAAATGACTTGCTGTGTTAATTAAATAAAAAAATAAGAAGTCAATAAAAACAACAAATTCTACGTAGCATGTACTTCAAAAGGTACAGCTGTACCCCTTTTCCATGAATTTTGTCAAAATGACAGAGGCCGATCACCCGATGTTTCTGTTGGTTTCTAAGATAAATAGCAGATAGAGTAACAGCATGGTGCACTTATCTCCAAAAAATTACCTTTTTCGTTTCTAGGTTGGAACCCGACAAACTCAGTAACCTTTTCTTTGCCTTTCCCCTTACGTTTCACCGCTATCAAGCTTACTTAGGATATGGTTTGGCGCCATCTATTATATATTTTATATATCTTTGGTTTACTTACCTAGCAAGCCAGTCGTTGTATTTCGTAGAACCTTCATCCGTAAGCAAAGACGATTCATCTCTTTTCTGCATGCTTTTGCCTTCATCAATAATAGTGTCTGCTAGAAACCTTCGGCATTGATACTCATGCATTTTCTCTCTGTGGAACGACATTAGGCCCACAGCCTCTACACAAGAGGTGTCACACTGGAACCCCATTGCCGTGGTTGGCAGAACCAGTAAGAGTGTCCTCCAGCACATCTTGACAGTAACTGCACATCGTCTGATGTCTTCAGCCGTGCAAGAAGTGTTTACGGTGTTGGTGCGTTTAATGAGTTTTAATTGTTTACATCTAACGATGACAGTGTTATGTTTTAACTGTAAATAGAGTAGTATGAAGCCATGCGAGATACAGAACATGGTTTTGTTGAGGGATTTAACAATTTTATGTCTTCGTCTTCGTAAACCTAAGAAGTCAAGTCTGATTCTGTATATATTAACTTAATAGCTATTTCTGTTTGAGGATTCTTGAAATAGCATGCGGGGTTACTAAAGAGTGCGACAGTGCCTTGTCCAGACGGAGCGGATGTTCAACTATATAATTATAGGAATCATTATAATACAATTTCTTCCTCTTCTTCGGCCGGTACTACCCTGCCCTGAAGTAGTAATCCAAGAAAACCTATGGGCCCTCAAGTTAATAAACATGTCGGGGGCTCCCACAGTAAACGCTATAGATGAGGGGTTCTCAAACTTTTTTGTCCGTGGACCAGCATGGCTGTGACAGGAAAATCGTTAAATTCGCGGACCAAGATCAAGTAGTTTGTGCGTACAATTAGGCTGCGTGCTAATATTTGATTAAATGTTTAGGACATCGGTTGGATTTTTTAGTTCAGTGCCAAGACTTACTGTATTTTACTTCAAATTTCCAATAACTTAGCTATTTTCTTTTCTTATTTCTTACTTTGGTCCGTGGACCACCTAATATATGCCTGTGGACCATGGACCGCAGTTTGGAAACCACTGCAGATGATGCAACATGTCTATTTCACGTCTGTGTTAGCAAAGAATCTAGTTTTAATTTCAAATCAATTTATCATACTATTTAAAATAATAGTTGCTTGTCGGGTGCAGAGCTTTCAGAGCAGCAGTCTCCAATAAGATCTGAATTGCCATGATGATCGGCAATCTTCGCTAAAAGAGGCATGTAAAGTTGATTGTCAATTGTTGAACAAGTTCTACTGAGCATGCAACATAATAAAGGTTAATGGCTAATAGCTAACGCAGAACACGGGCAGCAATAAAGGTCACTGCTTAATATAAATGTCAGCTAGGCTATCAATGCAAAAAAGAAACATATTTCAAATCTGAGCTGTATATTGTTTAAATAGGCTTATACGCCACAGTGAACTCTCATTAAAGGCCCGGCATGCCAAATGGACATTTTTCGTACAGGAAAAATGATAGCGCCCAACCAACCCAGAGAGAGCCTGCCATTTTGGATTTCCATTGGAAAGTTGCCCGCCCATTGTAATGTGAGAAAATGGAACAATGGAAATAGGTAAAAAAAAGTATACTTTTTACTTTTCGACATATACCTCATTGGACCTACTAGCTCCTAGCCGGTCCCTCCTACTTGATACAAAGTAAACTAGACTATTAACTATTGTCTCTTCGGAAACTTATTTAAAAAAATGAAATTGAAATGAAAAATATTTTTATTAATACGTGAAGTAGTCTCCTTGGAATCATGTAGCTCTCCATAAGCAGTACCCTACTACTAATAAACTAACAACAACACACAAGAAAATAATTTTTGTGAACCAACATGCCCAATTTCACCAAAATTCATCAAGTAGTTTGCTCAGACAGACGCCGACAGACATAATTTCAACACTTCTTGGTTCCAAAACGTGTAAATCCGATGAAATATCGAAATCGAAAATGTCGGCCATCACAAAGCTTTCCTTATAATAACTTATAAATAGGAAAGAAAAAAAACTGAACTTTAAATGCTATAAAATGTGGTGGCCTGTGCCAAATTAGGATACAATGTCTCGAATAGGTGTATAAAGAGTCAATTGAAATTATTCAGGAAGCTGTGTGTTTCAGCCGTTCAAAAATAGATTCTGGGCTGAGAAGTTTTACCACGGGAGTAGTCTATTGGCAACAGTCAGCAGCGGCGGGTTGTTACGGTTTTTCCTCATTATTCGCCATGATTCCGAAGCCATTGTGAATTTTCGTTTGTTGAGAAAATGGGTTTTAGGGTTAAGTGACGTTGGTGCAGAAATTGCAAGGTCGAGTGAATAATTAAATATGAGCATCTTAAAGAAAAAGCCACCTGGCGGAAGTATCCATAGAGTTCGTCAATTTGAATTGGAAAAGGTGCGAATTGTTAATCCAAATCAATTCAATTATTAGGCATATTATTCATCCAGGAACGGTATTAGTTATTCGTATAATTAGCCTTAAGAGTGTACGTCCCTTAGGAAATATAGGTACCCCAAAATCCGTTGTTTTTACAGGCTTCTTATTTTTTATTTAATTAACAAAGCTAGATGTTAAAGATTTGGCTCATTTAAAATGTAGAAGACTACTTCATGCATCATACCATAAGGTATTTAAAATTTTTAGAATCTACCGTACCGTAGCTTTTTCATAAAAATGTCCAAGGGCTAAAATTTCGCGTATACTAGATAATGAAAAAAACAAAAATTAATAATAGCCTACCCTATTATATGTTGCAAAATAGGCTAATTAAATGAACCAATATCTTAATAACTTGAATGAATGAATAATCGACTTTATTGCAATACAAATGGCGAACAATAAGACTTGCTTTTTTTATAAAAATAAATAGGCTAATAAGTAGTAATAAATTCCGGGCTGCCAATTTCCTACGAGAGGGATTGACTCTTTAAGGCCTTGTTTGTTACATTCCAATTTCGTAAGTTCCATTATAGAATATATAGTTGTAAAGTAATAAGTTACCATGCCCCATATTATTTCACGAAATTACCTATATCTTATTCTGTAGTACCTACCGCAAGTTTATATTATTTATTATTAAGAAGTGTGTTGCGGTAACGTGCTGCTGGCATTTAAACTGCCTTCTTTAACAGATAACTTATTCAATAAGTAACTGTTAGTGTATAGCCTATATACCATAATAATATTGGCCTGCATATATCAGCATGCTGTTATACATATTCATAATGGGGCTAATTTTCAACTTTTAATATTAGCCTACGGTATTTGTTTAATAAATATTGTATGTGCACCCTAGCCTACTATATATTTTCACGTTTTATTTTTTATCCTTTTACCACAGAAATATCTAATCTAATGCTATGTCTCTAGTCGCAGGGGTGACAACAACGATGCTCTCCCTCTATTTAAATACGTTATAGTAATGACAAATAAGTAAGTATTTTTTTTGCATCCGCACTTTGCTCTGGAAAATTATTCGCTCTCTCTTCTCACTTTATTTTCGCTTTGCTCTACTCCCAATCAAGCCATCATTAGTTTGGAAAATAAAATTCTCTTGTGGAATAGGATGGTTAATAAAATCAGGACAATGTGCTAAGATTCGCTAGGTAGAGACAGGTTGGAAGGTCTCTGAGGGCGACTTTGACAAGTAGAAATTCAACTGACATACGGAGCCTGTTGGAGACCAAGTCATTTTGACGAAATCAAACTTGTCGCTCCACAGCCGCAAAGATACAAAATTAGTTTTATAAAAAATTCATAAAAAATTATAAACTTCTCAAAAAGAAGACTGGTTAGGACCACGGTAGGACTACCATGACCCAGTTTGGCCAAGTGGGCTCTGAACCGATATTGACTTTTTGTTCTATTACTAAGCCAACCTAGCAGAGTTAGGGTATAATAAAGCCCTCTCTTACACTCAACTAGGAAGACCCCTGTTTTACATGCCCTCCGAAGCATGGCCAGAAAATGCTGCAAGTGTGGGACTTGAACCTACAACCTTTCGGGTGGAAGTCGGAGTCTGTACCACGACTCTACATGTCCTGACCAACCATGACCAGTAACCAGGGCTGCAGTCGTTAGAGCCGTCTCTTTACCGACATTCAGTCTATGTAACCCCCATCCTTTCTGACGGGAGATGAACGATTTCGATACCCGCAATTCGGTAGGTAACCGCCATATCATTTAAAACTCTCTAATAAGCTGTTGACAAGAGTTCTCTTCAAAACTGGCAATCCTAAAGGGAGAATAGGTTCGGGCCCTATCCGTAGAGCCATTTCTGACTAGCTCAAAATCTTTGCCTTAAGATGCGACCTAACTTTTGTGCGAGGCTTTCACTATAAAGAACTGGTTTGTTTTATAGGTGAGTCTGACTGATGAATTCGACATTCTACAAATTGTTGGTGAAGGCTGGTTCGGTAAAATATTGCTGACTGAGCACCGGGCGACCGCGACTGAAATGGTGCTCAAGGCCCTTCCCAAGCCGTATGTTTCCCTAGAAGACTTCTACCGTGAATTCCACTATGCTTTGCATCTTGGCTCCCACCGCAACATCATCACTACTTACGATGTCGCATTTGAGTCTGCTGGCTACTACGTATTCTCTCAGGAATATGCCCCGCTAGGCGATCTCACCGCCAATGTCTTGGACACGGGAATTGGTGAAATGCACAGCAAACGCGTAGCCAAACAGGTAGGTCTATATTAATTAATTTCTTAGTGGGTTTGTTGTATAATTAATTTCATTTTGTATTAGTATGATAAATATATTTCTTTCTTTCTTTCTGTTCACGCCACGTCCCATGATTGGGGACGTGGTCGTGAACAAAATAAACAAGGTATAGGCGAGTCGCGGCGAGGTTTAAATATTGGCGGTCAGCGCGCCTGGTGTAACTGTTGCCCTAGCGGCAGCTGGAGGAACTACGGTTGCATCAGCATTCCCGGCAACAAAAATCAAACGTTTTTCTCTTGTTTCTAATTTTTATAATAAATGAGTTACAAAGTAAATGAGTTACAATGTCTTACATCATTCCCGGTATCTCCGCCCCAACACTTTCTTCTTTCTTTCTTTCTAATTAAAAAAATACATTATATATACATTGACAACTCATCAATCTGCAAGAAGTTAGGGCATAGGGGAGGATTTCTGATGTTATCCTACGCATTATGGTACATGAGGTTGGGTCAGGCCTCCCCATGTGTGCTTTATCTGTTGTAATGCGGAAGTCCTCGTATAGTAGGAACAATAGACTTCGATGGCGAGGTGGTAGCGTGCTTGTACTTGTGCAAGTCTCTGCGCGCCATGCGATCGGAGACGTGTCGTAACTCAGCACAAGTATTAATTTACTCATTGAGGCGACTGAAGAGGTCAATCGGATACATTCATTAAATTGTTTGTATGCTATTAACCTTTAAAAAAAATATATATATATTAAAAAAAGAGGAAAAATTAGGGGTATAGTGATCGGGTTTAAAGCGAACAATAAAAACGGCCATTCACGTTGCACTTTAATAAATACTGACTTTTTGTTCTATTAGGTACTAAGCAACCTAGCGGAGTTAGGGCTATAAAGCCCTCTCTTATACACTCAACTAGGAAGGCCCGGGACCGCCTGCTTTACATGCTCTCCGAAGCATGGCCAGAAAATGTAGCAAGTGTGGGGCTCGGGCCAACAACCATTCTGGAGAAAGTTGGAGTCTGTACCACTACTCTACATCAATGGCGGCCCCAGGGGTGCCCCCCTCCCTCCCCGAGAAAAACCACTGAAGACGAGATAAAATGCATATAATACAAGTAGAAATAATTACCATAGCCCGAGAAATATTTCTGAATCCGCCCTTGCTCTACATGTCCTGACCACTTGCAGTAGTTTCCGTTTTATTGCGGGAAGTTTCGGATTTGCAGTCATTGTCCATAATTTTAACCTTGCAGCTCTTAGA
The DNA here is from genome assembly GCA_963971405.1 of Psococerastis gibbosa. Lineage (NCBI taxonomy): Eukaryota > Metazoa > Arthropoda > Insecta > Psocodea > Psocidae > Psococerastis > Psococerastis gibbosa. The sequence goes on along the minus strand of OZ020487.1, from coordinate 7,142,587 downwards.
TGTTCCTTCCTCATTTTAATAGAAAATTGTTTTTTTTTTGTGGCCAGTTGGCTTCGGCGCTGGAATTTCTGCACTCACGTGACCTCGTGCACCGTGACGTCAAGCTGGACAACGTGCTCGTCTTCCGCTCTGACTTCTCCCGCGTCAAACTGTGCGACTTCGGTGAGACGCGAAGGGCGGGGACTCTGGTGCGCCGCCGCAACGAATGGCTCCCGTATGCACCGCCCGAGGTCTTGCAGACTTCCAATGATGACTTATACAAGTAAGCAATTTTTAATGGATAACGCCTTCATCCTCTCAGTGAGGGACTCCAGGGCTTCTCAACAAAAATTAGAAATTGCTTACAGTAAATATTTAAGCTTTTGGAGTGACCAATTCCGAACAAACCATTTTCTCTTACTTTTTTGCCATTCATTAACTAAATCATACGGCAGATGGCTAATATCTGTAGAGTGTATTTTTAAAAGGCTACCCTTTGTTGAAGGACATGCAATAGTTGTCTATCGCAACTATAGCTCCTTTTAAAATTAGCCTATTGATGTGGCATCGTTTTATATTAGGTGCCCATTCCATTGACCGGCTAGGGCTATTTCCAACAACGGTGACGTGGTAGCAGACATTCAAGACTTAGGTGGCGGTTCCACCGACCTCGCATTGCAGAATTGACGGAAATGTTTATTTTCCTCTATGCCATAGTTAAAATTGATCAATGATCATACAGTAAAATCACAAACAAATAAACTAATATTAAAAAATGGCGTCATGGGTTATGTTAAGTACAAACATTTTAATAGATTTCTATAAAAAGAAAAATTCTAATTTCCGTCAATGTAATTTGCATTCTGCAACGTGATGTCGGTGGAAACGCTACCTAAGTCTTGAATGTCTGCTACCACGTCACCGTTGTTGGAAATAGCCCTAGCCGGTCAATGGAATGGGCGCATTAACCTCATGACGCAGTAATGTTGTTTGTGAAACGATTATAATCCTATAGTATTTTCAAGTAAAACAATATGTCAATTTCCAGATCGGAAATGTCACATGATGTATGGCAGTATGGCATAGTAATTTTTGTTTGTTTAACCGGCTGCTTACCGTGGCAGAAGGCTGCTCCAGACGATCCACGCTATGTCAGCTACTGCCACTGGCATGGCAGTAATGGAGTTATGATGCAGGTAACAGTAATATAGGTTATAAGGATCTCTTAAGGTGCCCATTCCATTGACCGGCTAGGGCTATTTCCAAAAACGGTGACGTGGTAGCAGACATTCAAGACTTAGGTGGCGTTTCCACCGACCTCGCATTGCAGAATTGACGGAAATGTTTATTTTCCTCTATGCCATAGTTAAAATTGATCAATGATCATACAGTAAAATCACAAACAAACAAACTAAAATTAAAAAAATGGCGTCATGGGATATGTTAAGTACTAACATTTTAATAGATTTCTATAAAAAGAAAAATTCTAATTTCCGTCAATGTCATTTGCATTCTGCAATGCGAGATCGGTGGAAACGCAACCTATGTCTTCAATGTCTGCTACCACGTCACTGTTTTTGGAAATAGCCCTAGCCGGTCAATGGAATGGGCGCCTAAGGCATTCTGGCTAAACTGGTGGCTGAAGAAACACTTGTGTTATCTGGCTACAATTTTTGTATGGTACAGACCACAGAATACCATAACATATATACAGGCATGGTACATGTACAGACAGTACAGACATTTTACAGACCCTAATCATCGGAATGTTTGGAATTAATTTCATGACTTATACCGGTACATACATTTGAGTTCCAGACGTTTTCGATGGTGGTGCAAGTGCTAGGTGACTCGAAATCTGGCAGATAGCCTTTATTGTATAGTGACCCTAAAAGTGCAGTTGAAGTCAGTATGATAAAGTGAAATTACCAAATTGCGATACAAATTTTGTAGCTTTTGTTTTTTTGATTTTGTGCTTTTACTATTTGCACCCAAAATACTGAGTTTTTAAAATCCACATGGCGTCCAGTCTAAGGGGCACTTTTGAATTGGTTTGAATATAAAACATAACTTTTATGGCTACAGTAATATCTCATGGTGTGTCTATCAGGTGAGGAGGCCGAAATTATTCAAGGCACTATCGTCCAGAGCTCAAAAAATGTTTCGGAAGTACCTTGAACCCCGACGAGAAAAAAGACCACAAGATTTGGGCGAAGCGTATCGTTTCTTAGATGATCGCTGGTTGAGCAAACCGGCCTCTGATAGAAATTCAGGTAAGTAAAGCCCCCTTTAATGAAATCCTAAAATATCATGTAGGCCTAGTTCACAGAGTTCCACTTCAAAAAATAAAATATTTTTATATTTTGTCTCTTAAGAGGATATGTTGGCACCACGAAATGAAATACTTACAGCTACTTCGGGCAGCCCTTAGGCTTCGAAATTAGAAAAATTTCCCTTTAACCATATTTTTTATTGCCAACGGCCTTGCCAAGGTGAATCCACGAGACAGAGTGTTTCAAACTGCGGCAAACTTGGTAGTGTGCACCGCGTTGGCAGGGGAACATGGTGGGACATGTAACGCGCTGAGACTATACCAGTCTGTCTACATGCGTGGCGAGTCCTGGTCACCTCCGAATAAATCGTGTGACTTTTCTATATTCCCCAAGTGGTTCGGAATCCACTATAATCAGGAGGACCACCCTGTCAGTCAACTTCTCTTTCCCCCGAGGTGAAAGAGTCTGCCCTTAGAGTGCCTCAAGTTAACAAACAGACAATTTTCACCCGCCAGGCTGTCACGGTTGCTTAAAAAGCACAAATGCTCAAAGCAGGCTTTAGATTTTTTTTTTTTTTTTTTTTTTTTTTTGGCGTCGGCGATGGGGAGCCATTCAGCCACTAATGTGCGGCAGTCTTAAATAGTTTTTTTTTTTGCTTAAATGTTTATTGCCTACATTGAACAACAGTAATGAATTTAGAACTGAACTATATGTTTGTAGGAGTCACGGAAGATGATGCGTTGTGTCCTTCGATGTACAGTTACCACAGCAGCCCAGAGGAAAAAGATAAGTTGCTGGAAGTGCTCAGAGACTACGGATTGGAAACCACGGTAGATAGAGTGGCTAAACGGGACCGCATCAAGCAGTGGATCAACTGTAGCTCGATAGCCGAAGAAGAGGAGGGGGAAGCGGCGTCGTCTGACGTGACCGCGTCGTCTGCAGAGCCGAGTAGTCGGTAGCAGAGTCAGGACATGCCTCACGGTACCATGAGGACATGTCCCCTCGCCCAACCCTCAAACAAGCACAAGTTAATAGATTTTGAAGCTAAAGAGAATCTTTCCAGATTTTTGAAAAACAACGTAGCAGAAGATGCAATTAATTTCTCATTCCACGACCTCTATAACGTCGTTATTTGAAGACCTCCTAAGGCGGCAATGCCACCGGCGAATTTACTTCATTTGTGATTTGAGACTTTTTGTCTTAAGCACACATTTGGTTTTTTTTCTTTTAGGGAGACTGTTATGTAGATACTTAACTTATCTATTATAAATTAAGTTATAATATGGTAGAGACTTATTAATTATTATAACTTAATTTATAATAGATAAGTTAAGTATCTACATAATAGTCTCCTTAAAACAAAAATCTCATCAATTTAATGCACAAATGAAGAAAATATGACAAGTGGAATACACGCCTTAATATATTATAAACTTTGATGTAACACAATATAATTACGGCATCTATTTGAACCATAGTTAATCTGTAGCATTCCATAATAAGTATCTTATTATACAGGCAGAAGCAGACGACTCACGCACATCAAAAGTAGGACTTATTTTTTCGAATTTTATTGGTTGAAAATAGTTCAGGTAGATCAAAGTTGACAGTATACAGTTAAGGAAGTCTTCAAAGAACGATTTACAATGTAAGAGCCGATAAATTCTCCTCCAAGCTGTTGTTAAAAAATGTGGAAAGGTTCCCCTTAAGAGTTCTTTTAAGAGAAAACAGACACTTGCAAAACGTTTCCGCCTAGCCCTAAAATGTTAATGGAGATTTTTCATATGGAAATCCAACATGGCCGCAAGGGTAAATTCTCATAGCTTTGTTAGCTTAATCAGGTCTGAATAACCTGCTGTGGGGAGATTAAGCAATAAAGCTCGGGATTTTGCTACTTGTTTTATTTTCCTATTTCATTCCTTAATCTCATCGAATCCAACATCATAATACTTCATTACATCAAAGTATCTCGATAAATATGATCGTTAACAGTGTAAACAGAATTTACCCTAGACTTCGCCGAAAGCAATTTTTTTTATTACTCTGTCCGTGTCTTCATTTTTACGGAACTCAATGCTTCGGTAATATTATGGCAGTCGAAGCATTCATATGAGATAAGTTACTACGACTGAAAAATGCGCGATTCCACACACTTTGATTCATTAAAAATTAATTAACAGGAATGATTCTTTTATGAACATGAACCTATATTTCTAGTTTTTCAATAAATTGTTAAGAAAACAGTTTCCCGTTGTTTGTTTATTGTTTGATTAATTGAGCATGTGATTGGTAGCCCAGGGTAAAACCCCTGAAAAATGGTGAAGAAAAAAAATTATAGTAGAATGAAATCCATTGGAAATGGAAGATAATGTGACAGACATTAAAGGAAAAATAAATTACGGGCGATCTGAGTTCGGGAGGCAGGTAGGGGTGGTTTTTAGGGGTGAAATACGGTACATCTTCATTTCTGACAAAACTACAAGTCCTATGGAAAAACGTCAAATAGCAAAAAGGTAGATAATAAGAAGATGCACAACTTTAGTAATTACACTTTTTTCACATAACCTCAAATTTTATGAGAAAAATGCCAAAAACCAGGGTTTTGGTTTTTTATTTTTAACTTTCACAAAAAAATGTTTTTTCACGTGGAAATTGGGGAAAACTTACTTTTTTATGTTCTAAACACACTAATTTTTTTTAATTTAAAATATTAATTTTTTTCAGCTAATTTTGACTATAGCCTATATGGAAAAAGCACTCTAATCTTCAATCGAAAAATCTCACGTCAAAATGTCGATTTTTTTAAACAATTAGGTAGGCTTTTCGTTCGTTGAAATCTCTACTTTCCGATTACAATAACTCGCATCTCATATTGTACTAAAATATCATTCGATTTTATTTTTTTAGGTTATGTAACGTTAAACATACTATTTAAGAATGAAAATATTGCTATTTTTATTTTGATCTGATTGACACAGATATAAATATAGGACATAGTTCATTAAAACTGCTAACTAATATGGGCAGTGAGAAAAAGTGGATAACACACAAAGACCAGGCAAACTTTCTATTAGGTAAAACAATGTAATCCTCGCACACAGACAAATTTTCAACAAGAAGTTAAATACGGTACTGAAAGATCACTGAAATTAACAATCAGAACTGCAATCTTTCTGTTTTCCTTACAAAGATGAATGGACACCTCAAACCCAAAGAGGATCGTCACTTCTCCAATGATAACGAGTTCTTTATGTTACTCGAGCTCTCACTGCTCTCAGCCACTTTGTGACGACACCCACGGATTTATACCACCGATCAGCTAGTTGCTCAGCTAAATATCCCGTAAAAACCGACATTTTCGGTCCATAGAGGCATTTTGGTAGGCTCTACAACACATCTTGAATATTGAATATACAGTATATACTACGAAGTATTAATGTAAAACCCAAAAACAAAAGGATGGGAAGTAATCAGGTGATTAATCCAGTGAAATTGTGAAATTCATAAATAATTTATTAGATGCTTTGGTTACCGTTAGAATACTCTATGAATGAATAACAATAAGCCCGCCCGCAGCCCTTGGGTGACTAAAAGCGGTTAATTTACCCGGCGGCACTTCACATTTAACATAGCAGTCGTAAACCGTTCTTAAATTTCAGGCGTGTTCATTCTGTTCACAAGGCATTTAGCTGTTCATTGTTACATGTGTAAACACAGGAAAAAATAACGTAAATTTTCTCGTGCCGTGCAATTTACAAAAATAATTGTACACTAAGTTAGTCCCTTGTTGACAAGGAATTTATTAACTCTTATAACTCATACAAAACTCCGTGTTATATTAACACGGTAGTCTAGTTATAGCAGCAGCCCTATTATGGCGATTTGGTATTAACATAATACCGGGGTTTATTTTTTAATGCCGCATTAGTAAGGAGTCACGGTAAAATATGTGCCGAAAATTCAAATTAATAAATTATTGCAATACAAGAGAATGGTCGCATTGTTTCATAATTGAAAGAAACACTAAGAAACATTAAAATACACACGTAGAATTTTGAAATGTAAGAAGATTGTTAATTAATGTGTCTACATCTAAGGGAGAAAAAATTGAAAACTCGCCAAAAATATAGCCGAGGATTAATTTATCAATTTGATTTTCCCGCGCATTTTGCACTCATTTGTTTAAAACAATTGAATAAACCCCGATATTATCTTAATCCCAAATCGCCATAATAGTTGTCAATTATTTCTCCCTTAGATGTAGACACATTAATTAAAAATCTTATTACGTTTCAAAATGGTACCAGCACATTAATTTAGTTTATTAGTATATCCTTCAATTAAAAAACAATGCAACCATTCTTTTGTATTCCAATAATTTATTAATTTGAATTTCCCGCGCATATTTTAACACCGTCACGTGACACCTTACAAATGGGGTATTAAAAAATAAACCCCAGTATTATGTTAATCCCAAATCGCCATAATATGGCTGTTGTTACTTGTAAATATTCTGCTCAATTACAAACTTTTCTAGTATGCCTCACTTTCAACTGAATTCAATATGTGAGCAAAACCTTTTGGACTGGACTGAACCAATTATGTTCAGCTGCACTTATGACTGCGAAAATAAGGCAAACTTTTGATTGAGGCGTCAGGCAACAGATGAGAAACCGATGTCCACACTATAGAAATATATTTCAGAAAACATCATTGTTTTAAAAACACAGTTTTTAACATGAAACTTGACAGCTACATTTGTTAAATTGGTTTATACTTTTATCCAACAGAAACATAAGTCTCTTCACAATAAGGACAAATCAAATTTAGAGCTGATAAGGCGGCAATTCCATCGACCTAGTTTTGCATAATGCACGTGACATTGACGTGGTAGCAGACATTAGAGACTTATTAATGATGTCTGCTACCACGTCAATGTCACGTGCATTATGCAAAACGAGGTCGGTGGAATTGCCGCCTAAGGTGGAAAATAACCTCCTGATATGCCATGAATCAGTCTTTTATCAGGAGGTTATTTGCTTCCCCACTAAGTTCTAACTTATGTTAATTATTTATAAACAAAAATAAAATATTCAAATTAATAAAACTCAAGAGTGATAGGTGGCGTTTTGGTATTTTATATCAGTTGAAAGAGCACTCATGACTTGGAAGAATTACGAGGCCCAGCCTCAAAGTAACGAAGACGACCCAGCGCCTAATGACACCATTATTTATAGCTCTTTCCATTGCAAACAACAGTGCACCACCACGCTTATTCTACTAATAACATAATGTACAACAAATGCAGCCTTGCCTCCTAAACAGTTAGTTCAAACGGAAAGAAAACTCATTAGAGGGAACGGAATCTTCTTTGTAGAATCAACGCAATGCCGTGTCACGTCACGCTTACAAATTTGCGTAATATTAATGGTTACGACAGTAAAGAAAATAGACAACGCTTAAAAATAACTTGTAACAAACACCTTAAATGGAAGGAGTTAAATGACATTTAAAACATCTCAGAAAACAAATACCAACACATTAGCATTAAATAATTAAAAGCCTACATTGATAACAGGGCATTCTAAGCCAATTTTATGGCGTCATAATATGGAGGTATTGCATACCCTATTATTATTGTTTGCATCTAGTGCCAACTTAAAAACAATGTTCCCATAAAAAAAAACCATAAGGCCCGGTTCACACGGACGGTTCTCGCAGTCACGATTTGCCAACGTATTTTCCAATGTAGCCATAGGTAGCAGAAGATGTCTTGTCGATTTCAGACGGTAGCGTGAAGCCGACCGCACAAAAGTGCACGGGTTTCCCCATTAGACACGCCAGATCATAGAAATCTTCCGAATTAGACCATTGACCAAGCCCTATCCCTACAATGGAAATGACGTCGGCAAATCGCGACTGGGAGAATGGTCCATGTATACAGGACCTAACCAAACAATAATTGAGGAGGCAGTTTACAAACATGGCCAATTCCAAGTTGTAAAATTTCTCAGGAGAGCGGATTTTCTGTTGAAATTGTATTAAGTTTATAGCTAGCCCTAGACTTCTCAGCGCTTCTGTGCGCAATCAGGCTGCTTTTGTCACTTTATTTTACAACGTGCAGTGGGCCGATTATGGCGATTGGTATTAACTTACTCCTGGGGTTAAAACTGTAAACAAAATATTTTTATTGACACTTTCCATTGTAAAATTATCTTGTTTACATTTTTAATACCAGGGTATTATATTAACCCCGGTATTATAATCACCATGATCGGGCCGCAGGTGGACATTAAAATTTTCTGCAAGGTCGGATCAAAACCCCATTTTGTGAAAAAATGGAGTTGGCCACGTTTGTAACCAAGCTCCTCAATTACTGCTACCACTATCCCATGTTTCGCAGGTTCGTTCGTTTGCCATAGTTTCTGTTTAAATGACAAATGGCGTCAACGTTTTCAGAAATAGGCAGATACTTTTAAATCAGCTGGTCAGCCCTTCTCATAATCTAAGCCCCTCAAAAGACAAGTTTTTTAAATGAGGGGTTCTTCCCAGGTTGTAGGTTTAATAATTTTCATTGTTGGAAAGCCTGAATACTTATTTATAATTATAGCTGATATTATTGACTGACTGCCCACCTGTACAGACACGAGGCTCGTTGCTGGCTGTTAAGCAAAAACAATAATTAAACGACCATTAGTGCCATATTCTCAATTTAGGCTAATTAATTGCAATAATAAAACAACAAGACAAATAACATAGTCCCTAAATTCCTACATGGGACGGGAACGTGCAACAACAGACTTGAATAGCAGACAAATAATCGCCTGAATTTGGGATTTTGGGCTGAACATTCACGTTTAGCCCAATAGATCTAAATAAATTGAGAAATAAGTGCCAAAAAAGGGGGAACAGTTTTAAAATGTCAGAATGTGAATGTCCAGCCTTTGAGAAGAGCTCGCAAAAAATCGAAACAACAATCTCATTGGTACGAAAATCAAAAATATATTTAGAGATTTTTAAAAAAAATTTCATCTATTTTGCAACTTTTAGCCGTCATGTCGTAATGCCCGATAAAGTAAAATAGGCCCTAATCTCACCGTGTCTACATTATTATTTTTTCAATAAAGACTGTATTATTATTATAAACTGATTATATATCATTTTTGTTAGTCATTCGGGAAAATAGACTGCTTTTTGAGAAAGCTTGAATACACACAATATTTCTTTTCATCCTTAGCCTTACAGCGCAGGTCCATTTCCCACCGCTATTGTAGAGAGAGAATTTGTATTTCAACCTGTGACAATATTTAGAGATTTAGCCTTTAACCCTAAAAAAGTAATTTTGTTTGTTGTTTGGAAATTTCGTAGCTCTCCATTGAGATGTTACCCCCGTGAACGGAAACGTATTGGTTAGCGTACTGAATTGATTACATGCAATTTTCCTACGTGGAAGTTGATCATATATAAATCAAATTGACTTACAACGCATAATCATGTATAGCAAACACGATTTCTCGAAGCTCTACATAGTCAGGGACATGTCGCTTGTCCAAATTATTATTTTGAAGACTTCCGTGACGGCAAACCCAGAATTAAAATAACAGAGACACTTCAAGTAGCTTACCATGTTTACGTTTGTTATCACGGGGAGGTTTCATAGAATACGGAAAAGTCAAATGCAAGTTTCACAAAAAAAGGAATAGAAAATAGCACAAAAATGTATGGAATTTTCTGGATAAACATGAGACACTCCACCAATAGTTTGGGGAGACACCTTTCAATCAGGAAAATTATTTATGAACTATACCACCGCGTCTGCGGCAAAAAACATACCGTAATAAGAAAACGTTTAAAAAGAGGGTACAATTTCTTAAAATTAAGTTTAATATTGTATTTGGTTTAGATGTAACAGAGTCATAATTTCCCACCAGACAATTAGAAAATACCTTTAATTTCTTATTAATAAGTAGAAGATATTCCTATACTGAAATTAAATAGACTCCCTTATTACAACAGTAAAGAGTATTTGAGTTGCCAGTAGTAATTTCCTGAAGGTTATGAACTCGGTGACAGTTGTTTCTAATTCGCCCATTTCAAAACCAGTACGAGTACATCAACCCTTTATATTTAATAAAAAAGAGTCGATATAAACGTTAAAATGGTTTGACATGAAAATATTACTCTCACCTGCCATAAAATAAAATAAATAAAATAAAATAATTATTTACCATGCATAGAAACAATGCGATCGGAATAATATCGGCTACGTACAAAAACATGTAAAACCGTAATTTAGAGCGTTACCTCAGAAAAGAGTAGGCATCAGCGCTGAGATGGTTGGGCAAATGGGTTTATTTAAAAAACTGGAAGCTTCTGCAGATGTCTGGATCATAAATTGCACATTCTTTGCGTTATTAGTACTCATACAAGACAAACTCAAATAAAATGACTGTCAGTCAGAAAAAAAGTACGATTCTGCATTTTAATAGCATTTAATGAGTTATTACTTTGTATCCCAAAGTCTTCCATGCAAATCCAAAACCTGTCAAGACACAACTTGCCCGCGATTTTTAGGTAACGACCTAATAATGTTTTATTTCCCTCTTATTTTTTTTTTTTTTTCGTGTCCAGGCGAACATCCCAAAATCGGGTGAAGTCGTAGGCAGCACTGTTGGCCTGCCATAGGTCATCCCTCGTGCATTGGACCGGGCATAGGCTGCACTGGAACAGGTGGTCCATATCCTGCCTCTGACCACACGAGCAGATGGTGTTGCTTTCGTCTGTCTGGCCCCATCTCACCCTATTCCCTCTTATGACAGTAAGGGGCATTCGATATTATATGTAATTTACCAAGTTCAGCCTTATATAAGCTTTGAAAGACGAGTTACACTTCAAAAATGAACAGAAGCTTCCATGGACAAAATTAACATGGATAGGATCTCGGGAATACCGGACGCCTCTTTTTAAGATCAGTCCAACAATGATTCGGCAAGGAGTCCCACAAACAGTCCTTTATGTGAGTGATAAAGGATCCTTTTAGGACTCCCTGCCGGACCACCAATGGCCAAGAGTACTTTCTCTCTCTCTCTCTGAGATAACAAGATAGGTTTCGCATTTTCAATTAAGAGGAATAAGAAACTGGCACTGCCATCTTCATGCCGAGATGAGAATGCTGCCAGGCGGCTAATATGCAGGATCAATGAAGTCACGATGGACTGATTATTCTGTCCCTCGCTATGGCGCCACACGATCTCGCCTTGTATAAACGCCCTTTGGATATGATGCTCGGCAGTGGAATACAGAGCTTCTTTGACACCTACACAAGCACCAGTATTGAACTCTAAACTAAAATTACCACAACCATTGACTAAATACTGCCATGATTCCCCAGATGTTACTACGCCATTCTATTACTAAGAACTAATAGACTTTTTAGTAAGAAATTCATTTGAGTCTGCAAGACGGACGAGCAGCATTAGCCTAGTAGTTCGACCAGAAACTATAAGAATCTGCTATACCTAGTCCTACATCTTTAAAAAGGCAGTGACGTCGGTGTTTGTAACGATTCAGTCAATCCTAAGCCGTCGTTGAAATTGGGAGCAGAAGGAAAGCGGGAATGTGAATTATCGCCCGTAGCATTTTGTGCTTTGCATGAATGATACGCCGCTGTCTTTTGGAACATGTAGGACTGTACTGTTTACATGCCAAGCATTGCTTAATGATAAGCTGCAAATAAAGCGTTGTAAATTGATATTAACATACTTGAAAGTAGCGACCTAGTAGCTTCACACGGCGTGGCCGATTCTCCTTGTCATCATGAGAACGGCGGGACCATGAATGGAGAAGACGACCTAGACTTGACCCCTGGCTTGCGCCTTTTCCTTGATCCGGGACTACCTCGACGGCAGGCTCTTGAACCTCCGTGATTCGGTTCAGGGAACGACTCTCGCGTAAACGGCGAGCTCTATGTGGGCGACTGGAGGGAGGTGGCCCTCCCCCCTGCGGGGGCTCTGGCCTTGGAGGGGGTTGTTGCCTCCGCTCGGCAGTGTGCCCACCCCCTCCTGTACCGCCACTGCCACCAGCACCCCCTCCACAATTGTCTGGATCTTGACTGTCACTCGAGTCGTCATGAGAATCTCTGCGCCCTCGCTCCGAAGATATTTTGGCGGCGCGTTTCTTACGTGACTCAGAATCATCGTCGCTTGCATCAGATGAGCTGCAGCTCGCTGTTCGCGTCTTATGTAATTTGCTACGACGGGTGTCGTAGAGCGCCAAACGCGGGGCGAAGTCCGGAATGGCGTCCTCGCCAATCTCGTTAAGATGAGACGAGTGGGACGGACTGGGTAATGTGTTGAAACGCAGGGGCGTTACAGGCGATGGCTCTCTTGCCGCAATAGGCAAGGCTATGGTCGCTGACTGTGACAGCACTAATTCAGCAACGTGACTAGAATCGGGGGTTCGCCTTGCACCTGGACAAAATAATAAAATGACACATAATTATTATAATAAATCATACTGCATTTACAGACTACAATACGATCAGATGCCCCAGAGCTGTAGATTAAAGAAATACAAAGAATCCATTATCAGCCATATTTAATTACAATTAGGCCTATTTAGTTAGTTTGAGAGGAAACCAGTGCTCAAATTATTTACATTTCAATTGCTGGAGAAACTTTATTCTCACAACGATTTTTTAATACCATTCCTGCCATCTTTTAAATTTTAACAAGAACACATGTGCTAGTTGCTTGCTTAATTCAATCAACTATTATTTTATTTATTTTATTCAGAAGTTATATGAACGAACAGGAAACATGTTATTGCACAACTTATATTTGTGTGTCCTAAATTATTAAGCAGATAATTTTAAAAATAGTATAGGCCTAGAGTTAGAACTTTTATTGTTTTTTACTACAATAAATTAAAACAAAGCATTTGGAAAATTTCTTCTGCTAAAAAGGCCAGTCACGGCAAGGGAGAAATTCCGCTTATGTTTAGCAATTGGACACCGAGTCTTTCGCAGCATAAATAAACATAATTGACTACGAACCTGATATAGAGGTTGTAGGGCTCCGTCTGGATGTCCAGCAGCCACTATCATCCTTGATGTCCACACGAGCATCCTGTTTACTTCGACGCTCCTAAACAAGTACGAACAAAGTTAGGATGTCACTTAGTAATCTAATTCTGCCAATTGTCCGGTAATTATCATATAGTATTTCTAATGTTTGGAGCCGGCCGCCTTACCAAGTTGAATCCAGCGGACCAGAGCAGGTTCAAAGATGCAGATAACTTGGTCGTGTGCACAGTGCCGGTAGGGAAACATGGTAGGACTTGTCCTGGTCACCTCCGAACTAATCGTGTGACTCCACTGTGTTTCTCAAGTGGTTCGGAATCCACTATAATCAGGAGGTCCACTGTCCTATGGGCCCACACCGTGGCCTGGGACTGTGTCCAACCATACTACTACTAATGTTTGGACATGTAATTATTTAATGAGCTAAAATTTCACGCATAGTTCAAGGAGAAATGGAAATTAAAATTAAAATACCGCATGATATAGTGCATGAAATAATCCTCTACCGTCTACAACTTCCACAGATAGATAAATCTTAATAGTTTACGTAGTAAATTAAGGAAAAAAATAGAAACTGACTGATTTTCGAATGAAAATATCTACGCTTCATACCCTCTTAATTAACTGTTGTTGTAGTTTCCAACGACTGCTTCCAGCATTTCTGCCTTCTAAGCAACCCTGACAGCCTGGCGGGTGGAGCGAGTCTGTTTGTTAACTTGAGGCACTCTAAGAGCAGACTCTTTCACCTCGGGGGAAGGGGGAGTTGACTGACAGAGTGGACCTCCTAATTATAGTGGATTCCGAACCACTTGGAGAACATGGTAAAGTCACACGATTAAATCGGAGGCGACCAGGACTCGACACGCACGTAGATCGACTGGTATAGTCTCAGCGCGTTTTCATGTCCCGCCATGTTCCCCTGCCAATGCTGTGCACACTACCAAGTTTGCCGCAGTTTCAAACATGCTCAGCTCTCATGGGTGCAACATGGTAAAGCCGTTGGCTTATCCGTTGGTTAATTAACTAACCTGCATTGCGCCAGCCGCCTTACCATACCAAGTTGAACCCAGCGGACCAGAACAGGTTCAAAGATGCTGATAATTTGGTAGTGTGCACAGTGTCGGTAGGAAAACATGGTAGGACTTGTCCTGGTCACCTCCGAACTAATCGTGTGACTTCACTGTGTTTCGCAAGTGGTTCAGAATCCACTATAATCAGGAGGTCCCCTGTCCTATGGGCCCACACCGTGGCCTGGGACTGTGTCCAACCATACTACTACTAACCTGCATTGCGATGTTGAGCCTGCCTTCACTACGCGAGCCCCTACGATGAAAGTCAGTGGCGGCAGGCTGCAGTTCAGTAGAGGGGCCTTCTTCCTCATCCTCCTCCTGCACAATGGAGCACTTCCTTGTACGCCCCTGGGCCACCTCTGGCACCACCAGCTCTGCCGGGCAGGTGGGCGGAGTGTTGAGCCCATGCGACGATATGGAGACTGGGATGGGTGTGCGCGTCACATCTTGACGATGGGCGCGAAGTTTCCGCTCAGCTAGCAGGAAATATGTGGCGGTGATGTGATTGTATTCGTTCTTTTCAAGGGCTCTGCAATAAATTAAATTCATTGTCTTCGGCTATGACCAAGTGGTGATACAAAATTTTTAAAAGAATTGTGATGGTGATGGAAGCGGCCTAATAACATGCAGAACGCGATATATTTCGTTCATCACATGGCCAACGTATGTTAGTTTCTGTTTTTTAACCATCAGAAGCGATTCGGCTACTGTGTACATGCGCCATCAATTCATCAATATACGTCTATTCTGAGGGAATTATAAAAGTTGTCGAGATGGAGGACGGCTGGCCATAAGAACTTTGTAGGTTATCTTATCTCTAAAGAATTCATTGTATTTTACGCGTAGACAGGGATTGAGACAGGAAATTAAATTAATTGCCTTCGGCTTAGCTTGGTGATCAAGTGGTGATACAAATTTTTTTAAGGAATTGTGATGGTGGTGGAAGCGGCATTATAACATGCAGAAGGCAATATTATTCGTTCTTCATCACATGGCCGAAGTATGTTAGTTTCTGTTTTTAAAGCGTCAGCAGCGACTTGGCTTCTGTTTCCATGCACCATCATTATCCATCTATTCCGACGGAATTATGAGAGTGGTCAAGATGGATTCCATAGAGAAGAATGGAGAACAAGCAGCTGCAATGGTGCGGCCACGACCACAGGACAGTCAAGAATAGGACCACCCGGAGGTTGGCGGAAGGAAGACCACAAGGTAGAAGACCCAGGACCAAGGACAATTCTCGAGGAAAGAATGGAACAACTAGCCGGAGCAAGAGGGAAAAAAAATGGCCGAGCTCAAGGCGTTAGGGTCCGACCGGAGCGAGTGCAAGAAATGGATACGGGGCGACCCCCTCACGGTGAGCACGCGGCACTAAGAGAGAAGAGGAAGAAGTCAAGATAGAGGACGGCTGGCCATAAAAACTTTGTAGGTTATCTCTAAGGAATTCATCAGACAGGGATTGGGTGCCTAACTGAAACCAGTATTTTTAGAACTAGCCCCTACATTTAGCAGTAGCTTTACTACAAATACAAATATACTTTAGATCGTAAAAGTCATAAGAGGAACAAATTGGAGAATATATAAAGCCTACCGAAGTGGACTAATAATAATAAAAATATGAATGAAAAAATCATACTCATGAATGTCCTCTCTTGTAGCGATATTTCCTGAAATCATCTTGTTGACGATGGTGGTTCTTTCTTCTTCAGTCAACTGTTGGTGGCTCACCAAAGACATGTACTCATCCTAAAAAATAAGCCAACTTTCGCTTAGTAGTCAACAAAAATCGCATGCCAATAATGATTTCAGTAATATTTTCCACAATCACTTTGTAATAGCGGCCAATTATACTCTATTCTTGTCTATGGTTGCTTCCGTCCAATAAAATAGCGTCATTGATTGCATCCAATATTACTTCATTTGAGTTGCCTATTTTCAAATGAGTCTATCTCCATTCGTTCGAGTTTTTGATTGGATTGGATTCCTTGTTTAAAGGCTCTACGATTGACATAACACTTTGGCGTTAAAAATTTTTTTCACTCATGTTAAAGCTCCGAAAGTTAGAGTTAGTTAAGAAAATCTATCTCCATCCGTTCCTTAGATCCAAACGTGCTAGCTATATCTCAGCCAATCAGCGTCTGCCATTGTGATCACGTGCCATCAATAACGAACATGGCTCCCACATATAGCGAGTTAATGGGGATAAGGAATTGAGAGTGAATCATTTTTCTACCTCAAAAGTAAACGGAGATAGACACATTTGAAATTAGGCAACACATTAGTGGACAGAATAGTAGATAAAACACTGTAACACTAGTGGTCTTCACAGTGTTGGTGTTATCGAGTTAGATCTGCTATCCAAGTCAACCCACAATCGTGAATGGACCTCGGGGACTGAGTTATCATGCTATAGCTACACATCGAAAATATTTAAGAACAAACAACGTGGTAGTTAACAAGACGTTCGTGGCACCGTTTTAAGAAAGTGGCAGAACTCAATTCTAGTGCCACATTGGTTTGTATGTTTTGTTCATTTTGGTTATTATATTTTAAAGTATTTACGGTAATTTCTTGTGACACAATAAATAATACAAATAAATGCAAATATTACAACATTTTAAACGTCTTTCAAATCAATCGACAAAAACAAAGATGGCGACGGTCAAACCTGAGCTGTCGATCGCAGCGCTAGCTATATAACTTGTTACCCAACACTGAAGTGCGTTTAGGATAGCACGCTGGTTAGCTTGGTTATCGGGTTTCACGTGTGTTAACTTAGCTTGATATAACACACTTAACTAGGTATAAGTCGATAACACAAACACTGGGAAGACCCCTACTATTAGAGGGTCAGCTTGTCCTGTCTATAACCATGCAACTTTTTTCACTGAAGCGGAAAATAAAAACAATTACTTCATCAGCACTTCCAACCCAAGGATGTGTCGAGATGTCGTGGAGGGTAGCACGAGCAGACGGCTCCCGGACCAGCATTCGTGAGATTAGCTGCTGACACTCAGCAGAGACATGGCTTGGCACCGAATATTTGCAGTCCATAATGCGAGTCAGCGTTTCATTGTCGTTTGCTTCACGGAAAGGCGCACGACCCACAACCAGCATGTACAAGATAACTCCTAGTGACCAGACATCTGCAAAATACATGTAGTACTCTTTATCATCAGCAGCCTGATCATGGCGATTTTAATACCGGGGTTAATATAATACCATGCCACGTGATGGTATTAATTCAATTGTTTAAAATAATTGAACAGCAAATTTCAGAATTTTTTAATTTTTGATGTTGGCAATCGCCGCAAGAGTGCTAAGTGCGGAAAATTACAAATTGTGTCTATTTAAACAATTGAATGATCTTCAGCTATATTTTTGGTGAGTTTCTTCATTTTTTCTGCCTTAGATTTAGACAAATTATTTATAATCCTGATAATAATTCAAAATTTAAAATTGTTTATTTCTAGGGCGATATGTGTTTATATTTGTTATTTATATTTGCTACGGCAGTTCAGTCCTTCGGCATTGCCAACATTTTAAAAATTCTGAAATTTGCTGTTCATTTATTTTAAACAATGGAATTAACACCATGGTATTATATTAACCCCGATATTATAATCGCCATGATCGGGCCGCAGGTGGACATTAAAATCAGGCTGCAGCAACACTAATTTAGACCCAAATATTGTTAGCTGTAGCTGTAAAATATAGATAGTATGAATGTTTTGTTTTATTGAAGCGCAACTTCATATGGCGGGCTCTTGAAAGCTGCCCTGGTGGGTTTTCCATGTGAAGCTAGAGCAGAGTAACATGAAACACTAGGGTGTGCAAGGAGGACGTATCTAGAGTCTAGCGAATGCTAAATTTGTACGACACTAATCTAAACATTCCTTCCACGTATTAGTAGGACATAAAAGGAGGTCTTTAGTCGCATTGGAGGAAACAGAGCAGTGTTGCAGCTAGATATCTCGGCAGCGCCACTACCTCGATTTCTGGATAGTGTGAAAGTCCAGAGCTAGATGTTGCGGCAAAGCCACATATCTTGCTTTCCGGAATCAACTTGAATTCTCGTCTTAAATAAATAAATAAATGACTTTTTTTATTCTATTACTAAGCCAACCTAGCGGAGTTAGGGCTCTCTTACACTCAACTAGGAAGGCCCGGGACCGCCTGCTTTACATGCCCTCCGAAGCATGGCCAGTCTTATACCTTAAGAATAAAAGTATGCTAAACAGGGCTAAATTAATTTCGGGGGATTTCAATTTACAGTTTCCCTTCTGTTATATGGACACAACACACACACACTTATATTTCCCCTTTCTCTCGGTTAATGTAATACTCAACAAATAACTTACCCACAGCGGGGGCATCATAGGAATCCCCCAACAATATCTCAGGAGCACAGTACGCTAAACTGCCGCAATACGTCTCCAATTTTTGGCCAGGATTGAATTTATTGCTGAACCCAAAATCAGTCAGTTTGACAACGCCCAATCGTTCAAAAAATACCACGTTCTCAGGCTTCAGGTCTCGATGTACCACATGAAGCTCGTGACAGTACGATATGGCACGCACAATTTGACGGAAATACTCACGAGCCACCTAAATATTAACCCATGGAAAATATAATTCCTTTAATATGTAAGAACTACGATTACATGCAACAATTAAATAGCTGTCCATTAATCACGTGATGTTTTTTTTAAACATTATTTTAATCACTCCCTCCCCCTTGATACGTGGTGAGGTTTAAGACGACTACCCCCGTCCCCCCCCCCACCCCTACAAAAAAAATCACGTGTATTTTTTTTGTAGTGCCTACAAAGATTCATAAAAATTTTATAATATTATTTTTAAATACAGGCATAAAGTATGATCTAAATTTATTTAGAAAATTAAGGACCATGATAAAAATGTCTAGACAGAAAGGTTGCAGGTTATTTTAGACTGGCAACGGCGAGTCAAGGTCACACAACACACCGCTTTCCGGTTTAGAAATCACGCGTTTGACGAAAAAAATAAATACACGTTATTATACCCCCTCCCCCCTTGAGATATTTCGTAATTTTTGCCGAACCCCCCCCCCCCCTTTCGAACCTCGCGTGATTAATGGACAGCCCCTTATTTGATCTCAACAATATTTAGGTAGGTAGTCAGAATTACCTAGTCTAGCCACATGTTCTGTTACAAAGGTTTACTCCACTGTATTCGAAAACGTTTTAATCTGATTTCTTTTTTTAAATCCTGCTTATATTAACATTGTCTGTCTACTTTTATTAATCTCTGAAAGTTTCATTTTAAAAATCCAAAAAATGGCTGAGTCATGGGGAACTACAGAGAACAGGGTAGCGTATGGTCACAGCAGAAGTGCGATCTTCAAGCTGTTGCACCCGCTAGTTGATTCGGGTATATTTGTTTAGGCGGGGTTTCCACCGACCTCTCATTGCAGAATGCAAATGACATTGACTGAAATTTGAATTTTTCTTTTTATAGAAATCCATTAAAATGTTTGTACTTAACATATACCATGACGCCATTTTTTAATTTTAGTTTGTTTGCTTGTGATTTTACTCTATAATCATTGATCAATTTCAACTATGGCATAGAGTAAAACAAAAATTTCCGTCAATGTCATTTGCATTCTGCAATGAGAGGTCGGTGGAATACCCGCCTAGTCTTGAATGTCTGCTACCAAGTCAATGTGTTTGCATTCTGCAATGAGAGATCGGTGGAAACCCCGCCGTAGGCAACGCTCGTCTTTGGCAGGTAGGCCATTTGACGCCGTGCCGCATATTAGAGCTGAGCCATTCCCTGTGCCGTGGTTCAGTTTTCTACAACAATGTCAATCGGCAATTCCTTCCCCTTGGAATCAGAGGGGGCATTCGGATGTCATTTGCATTCTGCAATCAGAGGTCGGTGGAAACCCCGCCTTTATTGATGATATGTGCTACCACGTCAACGTATGTGCATTCTGCAATGAGAGGTCGGTGGAAACCCCGCCTTATTGTACCGTGGCTAGATACAATGAGAAATGCAAATGAGATCAAAATCCGGTCGACCTCGCTGAGCTACAACCCCAAAAATGATAGAAGCTATGGCAGAACGTCTTCGACGAAAACCAACGCGCAACCAGGCTGTGTTGACTCGTGACATCGAAGCGATCCGTAAGCCACTTATTGAGAGTTGTCCAGGTAATAATAAATTAACTTACGTCTTCTCCTAAGCCACCTTCATGTTTCATGATGTAATCATAGAGATCCCCTCCGTCGCCCAGTTCCAGGATGAGGTACAGTTTAGTTTGGGTATCAATTACTTGATAAAGCCTCACTACATGTGGATGTTGAACTAATTTCATGCAACGAACCTAAAGGGAAAGATATGGTGTAAATAAATAATAAATATAATTTACATAATTAACTTATAAATTAAAGGCGTATTACCCAAATTCATCAGTGGAATAGGCAAATAATACTAACGTTTAACCGCTACGAGTGGACCCGTACATTATAATAACGAAGGCTTTCACGGCCGGAGTCAAATAAGGGGACAGAAGAAGCTAATAGGCCGTGGTCGATTTGAAAGTAGGCTTCCAAACGTTTCGTCAACAACTGCGGTCGACATCTTCAGTGGCACTACGTACACGTACACTTCTACTGTTGTATCGCGGAGGTTGCTACGGTACATGAAGATGTCGACCGCAGTTGTTGACGAAACGTTTGGAAGCCTACTTTTAAATCGAACACGGCCTATTAGCCCGGATTCTTTTGTCCCCTTATTATGAACCCGTACATGTTTACCTATTATCTATTAGCATACAGGGTTTGTCCGGAAAGTAATGCCAGTGAATTTTTTTTACGGAGACTGTATGCGCAAGCGCGTGCTTTACAGGCTCAGATTTTGGTGGGGGGATCTGGCAACAAGTTCCAACAAGCGTCAGCTGGCTACCGTTCGTTGTAGTGGTCAGATCAGTTGCTCCATGTGAGTCGGTACAGTAACCCGGTGCAAGAAGAAAAAAGCGTTAGCTTGAGCAACGGATGGCGATCTAGTTTTGTGTCAAACTGGAGAAGAGAAATTATGTTGAAGAAGGCTTTTGGCGACGATTGCCTTTCGGATAGATAAATTTTCCGGTGGAACAAGGCCTTCACAGAAGGTCGGGAAGACGCCAACGACGAGTCCCAAGCTAGACGACCATCAACCTCCACAACCAACGACAATGTGCAACATGTGCTTGACTTGTTGAACACTGATCGACGTGAAAGTGTCCGTTTGATTTCCGAAAAATTAAACATTACTAAAACCTCCAACAGACAACAGTAGTGGAGGTTGATGGCCGTCCAGGCTTGTCGTTGGCGTCTTCCCGACCTTCTGCGAAGGCCTTGTGCCACAGGTACATTTGCCTACCCGAAAGGCAATCTTCGTCGAAAGCCTTCTTCAACATTATAATGGTTTTCGCAGCACTCTTCTCCAGTTTTACACAAAACTTTATCGCCATCCGTTGCTCAAGCGAACACTTTTTTTCTTGCACCGAGTTACTGTACCAACTCACATGGAGCAACTGATGTGACCACTACAACGATCGGTAGCCAGCTGACGCTTGTTGGAACTTGTTGCCAGACCCCCCCACCAAAATTTGAGCCTGTAAAGCACGCGCTTGCGCATACAGTCTCCGTAAAAAAAAATTCACTGGCATTACTTTCCAGACAAACACAACAAACCCTGTATGTACCGTAATAGATAAAATTAATTGTTTCATGGTACTTATATAATTGTCCTAGAGTTAATTTCAGCTGCTTTTCCCTGTCCTAAAGCACTGCATTGATCGATGAGACAATTGCAAAGTCTACAAAGGGGCAGGCATAGAATTTAGTCGTGTTAAAACATGACTATAGAGGAAAAACCGCACTAAATCCAGTCTCAACTTAACACTTGCTGAAATCGGTTGTTACCTATACAGTTTTTCCTGTTGTCAATTTCAATCATTATAGTGAGTCGTGCCGTGCCCCCCCCCCCCCTTGCCGGACCAACCAAGCTGTTCATTCATCGGTCACCCGCCTCTTCGGATCAGGAACCGTCAAGTAGTAAGTGTTCACACAGCACCCCCCCCCCCCCCCCCAGGCTAGGCACTTCAAGTTTAAACCAGTGAATTTTACCGTTGGAATATGTTCATATGCTGATTAGTACAAAAGTGCAATTGGGGGAGGGGGTGAAATAAGCAACTTTTGCCGGCCTAGTAGTAGTAGTATGGTTTGACACAGTCCCAGGCCACGGTGTGGGCCCATAGGATAGTGGACCTCCTGATTATAGTGGATTCCGAACCACTTGGGAAACACAGTGAAGTCACACGATTAGTTCGGAGGTGACCAGGACAAGTCCTACCATGTTTCCCTACCGGCACTGTGCACACGGCCAATTTATCTGCAGCTTTGAACCTGCTCTGGTCCGCTGGATTTAACTTGGTATGGCGGCCGGCTGCCGGCCTAGTAACATACAGAGGGTTACTGCGATCTTCACTGGAAGTACAATACAACTCTATGAGAATAAATTGACCCAAACGGTGATTGAGGAGGTCTCAACGAGACCAGTGCAACTAGTCCATCGAATATGGAGTACTGGACTTACCTCCTGGAATAAGTGAGAGCGCGACATATCATCGAGTTTGGTTTTGTCGATCACCTTAACGGCGACTTTCTCACCCGTGAACACATGCCTTGCTAATTTGACCACGGCAAAATGTCCACTTCCCAGCGTTTCTTCCAGATCATACAATCCTGCAATCTTTCCATCGTATGACTTGGCACTATGCATTTTGAATCTGCAATTTGAAGAAAACCATGGAACGAAACTTCATCTGCGTATGAATTAAAAGTTATTGCAAACCTGATGATGCAAAAAATTATTTTGATAATTATGAGAAGGGCCCATTTATGTAATTTTTAACTCCTACCCTTACAGACTATATAGGTAAAGGTTTTTTTCCGGGGCCATCCGTCGGCTACTGTTGGAGCAAGTTCCCTACTCGGTTAGGGAATTTCTGACGAACCCGATATTACGGTGATTGTGTTCTTTATTTATTTATTATTATTTTGTTTCAGACGACAGAAATTGATGACGACGCCCAGAAGCTAGCCTTGGCTAGCTTGAAAATGGCATGAATATAACTGATTCAACTGATAATTTAACATTGATGATAGATCAGATTTCTGGACTGCTTATGCAGACGACATAGATATGTAATGGCCAGAAATGGGTTGTTCTAGGAGAAGTTCTTACAGAAATGGAAGAGGCCGCCAGAGAGGACGCGCATGTCGTGAACAAGGAAGAGATGAAGTAAATGGTAATGGTGGGCCGTGGGCCATGAAGTAATGGCCACTCTCCCACCGCGGCCCAACAGCTACTTCATGGCGGAGTGGCGAACTTCAAGTCAGGGACACGAACGACAGAAGTCACGTGATCAGGCTACGCATACTGGCGGGCAATAAGAACTCTAATGGCTTGCAGAGGATTTTGGGATCGAGCCTCGAGGGTGTTCTCCAGGAGGCTCAAGAAGCTGGTTTCTCGCACAATCATCCGACCTTTTGTACTGAACCCTTCGAAGACGTGGGTTCTAACCAGGAGGGTTGAGAACCCCTTAAAGCCAGAAGGCCGGTATTGCGATGGGAGCATGAAGTGAGCGTAGATCTCAGGCAGCTGGGAATTTAGACACTTAGCCCAGGACCGTACTTTATGAGGAAATGTTTTCGAACAAGCCCGAACCTTCCGTGGGTTGTAGTGCTTCGGCGTACGTAAGTAAATATCATTGATTTTAAAAAAATGTAGAGGAGTATTTCTTCTAAGGAATGGGACAGTACTGATAGGTCTACAAAGGATATTTCCCGTGAAAGTAGACTTTGTCCGTAAAAGGGATTTCTTCTCAAAATTATTAGATCAAAATAATATTTTTTTGGAGAAAGTTCATCTTCCTCTCACAAATACTACATCTTTAGATTTAGGCCTAGCATTTGGTACGTCAGATAGTAAGTATAAACTTATTAATATTAGCCACAAACAATAGGCTATCACTATACTAGACTATATAGGCGTGACAACTAAAATAAAACACTGAGTATGCACCTTGAAATCAAATGTTTTGAAGGAAGTTCGCGGCTGTGGAATGCAAAAACACAAATACTGCATGATTGATGGCATGATTACAAATCCTAATTTTCAATATGTAAAATGACTGCGCCCTACTTCCTTATCGTATCATTTATAATAAATAGAATAATTGAAAACTAGAGTAAACTGCGTTAAATTGGCAATCAAAAATGTAAATAAGGCGAGAATTAGTTGACTACCAACCTGTATTATCCGTATTACAAGCGGCCCAGCGCTGTGACGCCTGACGCACCAAATAAATGCATGTTTCGCACTTATTTGATGAAGCACATAATTAATTACAATAACTTGACACTAATAAAAACTCTATAAATGAAAATTTTCATGACATTTCTTTGCGCAGGTTCTTGCTTTTCATAACCACAGCCTTCTTTAGTTCTTTAATCCATGGGGCGCAGTTTCCACGGCCATCATTGACTGCGCGCCAAATTAAAAAGAATTCAAATTACACTACACCAGTGACTTAATCCAACCCAAATTTAGTAATTAGTTCATTAATATTTAGACTAGGCCTAATCAGTTATTAAAAGGACGTAATAGTGAAATTATTGTAGCCCTAATTTTTCTAGTTGATAGTTTGGTTCTGGGGGCAAAAAAATAAAAAGATACCGTACTAATTTCATATCAATTACAAAAAAAAAAATCTATTTTTGTGGAACTTTTCTATGGACGCTTTCTTAATTCAGCACGTAGGTAAGTTTTAGGTATTAATAGCCTAGATTAACAAAATCAAACAGGTTGCTTTCCCATACAAATATTTGAGAACAAAATATTTTTTGAAGAAATTAAGGATAGACCCTAATAAATTCATGCCCAATAATGCATTGCATACCCGGCCATTATTACTGTGCAGTCAGTGGCGGGCCCAGAGTGGGGGGCCATGCACCCCCCCCGAGAAAAATTTGCGTACTATATAAAATAGGCCATTCTAAAAAAAAAAACTTAGTACGGTAACATGAATATGTCTTCCATGTTTAAATTATAAATTTTACTGCTGTTAAAATCGTAAAACCCCACTATTTTGAACTTATATTTTCAAATTTTTCCCCCGGGGGTGATCCCTTGTTTCCATCAATATGAATAAGCATTCCTTTGTAAGCTTTAAAAAATCTATAAGTTACTTTACTTTGGTTAAAATGCGTAAAACCCCACTATTTTGCACATATATTTTCACCCCCGGCCCCCCATTGGAACATAGCTTTTCAAGTACTGCGCTATAAATAAAATTAATGTGCCTCGTTTCGCTAACAACCACACCAATTGCGCTAAAAATTAATTTGGCTTGGTAACATACACGCACTTTTCCCGAAATGGCCCCCTCCGAAAATCTGTCCTCGACCCGCCCTTGTGTGCAATACTGCAATATATACTGCTGTAGGTCTGCCCATTCTAGAATATGCAATCGTCCCATCGATCAATTCAGTTCTTTGGGATAGGTAATGTCGAGGCAACCGAAATTAAACCATGGGAAAATGATACCTATTTACTTCGTACATTTTTCTGGCCATGCTTCGGAAGGCATGTAAAGCAGGCGGTCTCGGACCTTCCTAGTTGAGTGTATGAGAGGGCTTTATAGCCCTAACTCCGCTAGGTTGGTTTAGTAATAGAACAAAAAGTCCTTATTATTTATTTATTTCATAGGATCCCTGCCGTATATGTATATATGTGAAAGCCTGTGTAATCATAGAATGAGAAACACCTAGCAAAGCATAATTATAGTAGGTCTGATAAACATAACCAAAGGTTGGTTTTTTGATTGAAAAGCATTGTTAAACTGATAAGAGAATATAATATTTTGATTCTATACAAAATACAAAAATAACAAGACAAGGTTCAAGTAGGCTAAGCCGAAGGACAGATGTAACATAAACACAAGTTATATTTTCCGGGCTTGTATGGCACTTAATGAATAAAAATAAGAAAGGTGACAGAGGTAAATACAATACATGTGTTAAAGCATATTGCGAAGCTTGTGAGCAGTGAGCACACGTCATAACCGCAACTAAATTAATAAATAAGATGTAAAAAGTTTCAAGTACCACGATGAGATGGATATAAGCAAAATAAAAGTGATTTCATGTATAAATTAAAATAAATCATAGCCAAGTTAAACGTCTATTTTAAAACCAGCTGAATTCTAGTCCAGTAATGTACAATTTTCATAACTTTAAACTTAACGAACAAGGCAAAGGTTGCTATAATTTCGGAAAATCGCACCAACAAAGTCTTTTATTAACACCATGGCTGTAAATTACTCATAACTTCACAAATTCAAATTAGCAAAGCTCAATTGGTTTGTTGCCTAAATACAAATGGGTACAGAGCCCATTCGAAATAACCGTCGACTAAGCTAAATGAATGTTTCCGCGTTGGCGACATCATAGCTATATTTTGGTGTCGTAACCCCGACACTGGCACCGAGCTTAGTTGAAGGTTTATCAGACTTTATTCGGACGTAGTTTGTGAGTGGTATAAACACGTTGTGCGCTCGAAGTCCACCAATGGTTGGGAAGTGCTCAATAACGGATTGGTATCCAGTGACCCGTCGTCTCGTCCCTTCTGTAAAAATGTGGCCGGTTGTCTCTAAACACTGTCACAGCTGGAAATGGGTGATCTTGAATGTATTTTAGAGTTGCTCGAACCTTAAAAAAATAACAACCAACACTTAAAAAGCAAATAAATACTACCTACTACCTTAGAAAACTCCCGAATGAACTGAGAGCGGCAAGAAATGCTACTAACTTCCGTAAATTGCTTAGAGACCATCTCTTAGAGAACGCTGTCTACACTGTCACTAGGACAATGACAATGACAGAACTAGCTGATTTTGACAACTTTCATGTTCATTACTTGATTGTATAATTTAACAGAAATAAATAAATACTTATTTATTTATACTACATCTACACTCTACTATCTACACTCCATTAGGAAAGCGCGGGACCGCCTGCTTTACATGCCCTCCGAAGCATGGCCAGAAAATATAGCAAATGTGAGACTCGAACCAACAACTTTTCGGGTGAAAGTCGGAACTACTCTACATGTCCTCGACATGACGGCCTTATTGTACTTACAGTACGTCAGAAAATAAAAAAGAATAACTTATTTTTATATCATTAATTAAATTCCATCCGGTTAAAATGAAATACGAGCATAATCTCTTCACAGAAGATAATTGTTTTGCATACACACGATACTAATGAAAGGTAAATTATGCTAATTGTTACCAAATAGACGACAGTAGAAAAAAACATTATAAACTTTGCAAGCATGTAAAAAGCTACGTACCGCGGCTACGTAGTTCGGAGGTTCAACTTCGGGGCTTGTAGACAGGTGCTGAAGAATAAAATCATCTGATTGCTGCTGCCAGAGATCAACTCCTCGAAGGGGTTCGTAATTGAAAGGGCCAATTCGTAGAAGACCAAGAACACTATCGTATACATCCAACACTTGTTGTCCTCCCGTCAGCATTCGCGCACTTCTCAGATACTGGTCTGGCCCTGCAATAATTAGACGAATAGACAATGAATCAATTCGTAGTACGCTGTAAACATCATACTTTATTTATTGCTTTCCAATTTATACGTAGTATAAGGAAAGCTTTGTGATGGTCGAAATTTCCGATTCCGAGATTTCAACGGATTTACACGTTTTGAGGTCCCAGGAACCCAAAAAAGTGGTTTTTACGAAATGTCTGTCTGTCTGTCTGTTCATCGATTTCCGGGCAAACTACTCGGTCGATTTTAATGAAATTCAACATTTAGGCTCACAAAAATCATACCTCAGGACCATTTTTTTTATTTGGGGCTAACTCAATTTGGGGGGGTTTTATTCTTAAAAAACTAAAAAAAAGTCTAAAAAAATTATTTTTCAAAAACGGCTCCAACGGTTTTTTTTAAATTCTCATATATTGTAGTCGTTATTAATGTTAACAAAATGCGGGGGGTCGCTTGCCCCTTGATAGTTTGCATCTGGGGGTAAAAAAATAAAAATAACTAAATTTTAATGAAAAATTACTAAAAAATAATTTTTCTGATTTCTACCTTCAGGCATGTTTTAGGTGTTAAATTGAGTAACGAAACCGGATAGGTTACTTTCCCAAAAAAATATTTGGTTTTGCACAAAAAATTATTTTTTGAAAAAATGATAGAGAATTCGCGGTCAAATACATTGCGTGATGAAATTACTCATAATCTCTAACTACTAATGTTGATAAATTGGAAAGCATGTTCGAGTAAACTCGGACCTGTTCTTGACTTTATATTTAAAAAAAAAAAACCAAAACAACATTGAAAACTTGCTATCCCAGCGAAGTAGATGTGTAAGATGCATCTAGTCTTGGTAAGTGATAATGCACGCTGCCGCCACGTTTTATCTAGTACCGGTGCATGGTAGTAGCGTGCAGTTTCCGTTGGATTCCACTTACCAAGGTTTCACAAACGAAACACCTTTAGTAGTATGCTAGTTCAGCTTAGAGTTCTATATAGGTGAGGTGGGACATTTACTCCCACCAAAAATTTCTGGGTTCACCTGCCACGGCTTTTCAATGGCTGGTCATAGGAGATATGGCAGGTGAGCCCAGAAATTAAAAAAAAATAAAAATTGGCGGGAAACGATTGCCCCATCTTTCTTACATAGGACTCTAGTACAGCTCAGTGCTACGTTTGCTTATTCAAGTCGAACAGAAACGTGGGAAAGGGTTCGAAGAATGCGCAGCTAATAAGTAAACTTTGAATAACCTAACACAATATTGGTGATTCGAGTATCCCTACACAGCAGCCACAATTTTTGGCTACTTCAATTAATTTCACTTTTAATAGTTTCTGCAGTAGATAAAATTCTTAACCCTCTGTTAAAGTCAATGAAGTACCGTATCTAAAAATTATTCCCAAGCCTTCTAAGGGCCGTGCCCATCATTGCTTGAAAAGTGACGATGAAGAATACGGAACGGCGCCGCTGCATTGATAGATGACGGTGTCGTCCAGCATTCCTTAGATACTTTTCAAGCGATGGTGGGTCTGGAACTACGTAAACAAATTACTTCCCACAATGGTAGTACTGAACTACAATTTACAGGGACGATGTTTACATAGCCTTTCCGGTTCAAGATCATTAAAAAAAAAATTGAATTTGAAATGTGGAAACATTGCAAATGGCCGCGGGAATCCTGCTGACTGGTAGGCTGTTGCGAGTCCATATATTTAAATGTCCATGTACTATACACACCTTTGTCTGGGAATGTAGCCGGAAATATTTCACCAGTCTTTACATTGACACCAATCCCATAAATAATGGGCCAAGGGATGCCACCCCGGACTGTCGTGTTTTGTTCACCCACACACGCCATCACCAGTTCCACCTCGCAGGGGTGTTTGTGGACGGCATGCAGAATACTAGAGAGCAGTTCTTCGGAGTAATTTTGTCCGGCGCCACTGAAACCGCCAATGAGCTGCAATTCGAGTCGCCCCTCTGGGTAGCCATTCGCCAGCTCCGTCACTCGATGTACTAATGTGTGGACACCATCTTCGGTTCCCGCTCCGTCAAAATGGCCGACTCCTACAGCTCCTGACCCTGTACAGTAACAATATTAAGATAATGTAAGCGGCAATTCCACCGGCGATTTTACTTCATTTGTGATTTGAGATTTATTGTTTGTTTCGTTTTAAGGAGACTATTATGTAGATACTTAACTTATCTAATATAAATTAACTTATAATATGGTAGAGACTATTAGAGAGGTAGAGATTAATGATGCCTGCTACCATATTATAACTTAATTTATAATTGATAAGTTAAGTATTTATATAATAGTCTCCTTAAAACAAAACAAACCAAAATCTCAAATCACAAATGAAGTAAAATCGCCAGTGGAATTGATTCCACCGACCGGCTAGGGCTAAATACAAAAACGGTGACGTGGTAGCAGACATTCAAGACTCAGCCGGGTTTCCACCGACCTCGCATTGTAGAATGCAAATGACATTGACGGAAATGTTTGTTTTCCTCTATTCCATGGTTAAAATTGATCAATGATCATAGAGTAAAATCACAAACAAACAAACTAAACTTAAAAAATGGCGTCATGGGATATGTTAAGTACAAACATTTTAATACATTTCTATAAAAAGAAAAATTCTAATTTCCGTCAATGTCATTTGCATTCTGCAATGAGAGGTATGTGGAAACCCCGCCTAAGTCTTGAATGTCTGTTGCCACGTCACCGTATTTGTATTTAGCCGTAGCCGGTCGGTGGAAACCGGAAAAGTCATGCTTCCATCTGTTACACTGTGGGGTGTTACACACGGGCACCCCCATAGCGCCGCCACTGCTATCATATTCATGGGCTACACTAATGAGCCTGTATTTAACAGAATCGGACACCTCATCGGACGCTTTTTGCAACAAGTCAAATTTCACATAAGATATCAATCATATATAGGGTCATATTATTAAATGAGATGCATATTTCAATTTCTACAAAAAACGGTTAATGGGATAGTCGGATTTGCTATTTAAAAAAATATTTCATACTAACCTGTGTGTCTTACGACTATAATGATACATGTTGTGGCGTCATCAGATCCTAAAATACTGACGTTCTCTGGAAGAAAAAAAAATTAAATTTAAAAACTATCCAGTAAAGCTTTTTTCAGTGTTACTAAGTAAAACAGTGGCTGGCAGGTGTGCATGACAGAATTCAGTTTAAATTTTACCTAGGCAGTCAAAAAAAGCAGTTTCAAAGATTACAAGAGAATGATCGACTTCACGGAAAGAAGGCAGTACAATGGCGAGGTTGACAACTTTTGGGGTTTAGTTGATTAGTCGTGTATTCCACTGGTCAATTTTTTCCTTCGTTGTGATTAAAAAAAGTTGAGATTTTTGCTTTAAGGAGACTATTATGTAGACACTTAACTTATCTATTATAAATTAAGTTATAATATGGTAGCAGACATTCTCAGATAGTCAGACAGTCTCTACCATATTATCAATTAATTTATAATAGATAAGTTAAGTATCTACATAATAGTCTCTTTAAAACAAAAAATTAAAAACTTTTTTAATCACAAATGACGGAAATAAATTGACCAGTGGAATACACGCCTTAGAAAGGAAACTGAAAAGGTTTTGAAGTTCCTGCTACATGTGAATTTTTAAACACACCGCAATCTTTAATCCACTTTTGAACACAGGCGATTCCTTGGGGCGACTGACTCGCTGAGAAATTTGTGAAGCAATGGAAGCAAATGGGTTGGGGGAAAACCCCAGAGTCTACTTGAAATTGAAAAACGACTTTATTGAAAACAAAAAAACAAAAGGCGAACAATAAGACTATAAAGTCTTCTTTTCATGCTAACCCTAAAAAAACAAAATTAGAGTCTACATGAGCAGATTTTCTGAAGAGCGTTCAAAAATATACAGAAATCCCTAACCCATTTGTTTCCATTACAAATCACTAGCGAATCGCAGGCTTTCAAATCGTTGGCTTTCGAATCGTCAGTGTGTATCGGGCCTAAGGCGGGTATTCCACCGACCAATTTGCTTCACTAATCGTGGTAGCAGACATCATAAATAAGTCTCTACAATATTATAACTTAATTTATAATAGATAAGTTAAGTATCTACATAATAGTCTCCTTAAAACAAAATAAACAAAAAATCTCAAAGCACAAGTGAAGCAAATTGGCCGGTGGAATAGCCGCCTTATCATCTTTACTGTATCCAACCTAATTCCGTCGCCATTTCATGAGTTCATTTTTACAAGGATATGTGGGAGGTGAAAGCTATAAAGCCATTCCGCTGCAATCAACCTATTGATTTAGCCTCCTTGGGGCGTAGCCGTAAATTAAAGTGCCTTAAAATGATTAGTGGCCTGTCTCGATGACGATAAAAGACTGCAGTATCTCACTATGATGCTTAAAATACTATGAAATAACTCGATATACATAAAATTCCGTTATTTATATATTTATGGGACATTCCGTGACATTAAACTCGTACATAAACGAATGATAATGAGACAGTCATTCACGATTTAATGCTGTTCATGCTCATGCGCCTCATATGCTTGTGCACGATACATCCGGTCATGACGACACTCACCATCTTCATCGCAGATAATGCTAAAAATATTCCAAGCTTATCAAAGCTGAGATTTAAGTGAGTATGTATGAGAAGTATAAGGCACCATATACCCGGGTATTGTCATCCGCCCTTTTGTATCCTATATTTCCTATATGGTAAGTATTGTAAGAAAAGTAAAAGATTGAAAAAAACGAAAACTCGTTTTAGTATTTTTTATTAAACACCTCCCTAATTGGTAGAACGTTTTTTAATTAATAATAAATAAACAACGATAAATTTCTAATAATAAATAGGTAAACACCCAATGCTTGGCTTATACGCCAGATTTATATAGGATAAAAAATGGCGGATGACAATACCTGTCTAATATAGAGCCCTAATGAGAAGAACTCGTATCTGTACTTGGTTAAGTCGCCGGCCGCCATACCACGTTGAATCCAGCGGACCAAAGCAGGTTCAAAGATGCAGATAACTTGGTAGTGTGCACAGTGCCGGTAGGGAAACATAGTAGGACTTGTCCTGGTCACCTCCGAACTAATCGTGTGACTTCACTGTGTTTCCCAAGTGGTTCGGAATCCACTATAATCAGGAGGTCCACTGGAGTCCTATGGGCCCACACCGTGGCCTGGGACTGTGTCAAACCATACTACTACTACTTGGTTAAGTCATGCTTTCGCCTGTTTCATTGCGTCAATGGTAAGGCGGCTATTCCACTTGTCAATATTCCGTCATTTCTGCATCAATAATTGATGAGATGACATAGTGTAAAGAAAAAATCTCATCAATTTTTGAAGAAACATTGACAAGTGGAATAGCTGCCTAAGGTTGTCTCAGCTTGCCCAATATCGCTTGTAGCCGGTGTAGGTTGACATCGAGGACGTATAGCAGTTTGCCAATGGCCCGAAATTCATACGGTAACAATTCAAATAATGTCCGAAATCCATGGGGTCGTTGGCATAGGAGAGGGGACCTTTTGACCACTACAAGAAGGCCTAGGACCATAAAAAGCCCTTCAGGACATTATTAGGCATTATGCATGTTTGAGAAGCATGTATGCAAAAGGCGATTAGCCACTTGAAACTTTAAATGCAGGAGAGACAAAAAACTTTTAAAATCTAAATGCTTAGCGACATTATGGGTTGTAATATTTTACTAGTAATTATTTAAGTTTAATAATTTATTTGGTGAATTCAGTGGCAAGCTGGTATCGTGCTTGTACTTGACTACTTGTCTCTACACACTTAGTTTTATTTTTTATTACAGCCACTTGGCTAAGCCAATAGCAGGCCGAGGTACAGCACAAACTTAGTCAGTCCGAAATCGTGACTACTTCGTCCAACTCCCTTGTAAGACATGGCAGGACCGATGATCCCCTAATTCAAGGGCCGTCACCGTGATGTCCCTTACTTCTTTGATCTAGTCCCTCGACGAATGGCAACTGTGAGTCTATCTCTCGCGGCTAGATCCATACCTGGGCAATCCTCACAAATAAACAAAAAATTACAAAAACTTAGAGTTTTAGAAAAACTTGTTATAACAACCCGAATTAGTAAAACCCAAATAATCGTTAAGAAATTAACTTTGTCTAAGAAACCCACTTGTGTTAGTATAAACATAAACATCCCTATGAATGAAACCAACTATAATAATGAATTAAATACAATAAAACAAATAGCCCAAAATAACAATTTTAATCTCGACCTAATAGACAGAATCCTACGACATCACAAAATCAAACACAACCTCAAACTAATTTACCCCCCAGGGAGCTTAAGCCCGGTAACCAATAAATCATATTTCAGGATACAATACATAGAAAAAATCACAGAAAAAATAAGTAACCTCATTTCTTGTACAACAGACAAAACACCAGCCCCGTACAACCGCAACAATTTGGCCAATAAACTCATGAACTGCAAAACCAAACCAGAAAAGGAAAAAGGCAATGGAGTTTATCGTCTAAATTGTAACGATTGTAACGCAATTTACATAGGCCAAACAGGCAGAAGCTTTAAAACTAGGGTCAGAGAACATATATCAGGTATAGGAGACACCAACACCACATTCGCGAAACACATTAACTCGGAAAATCACACATTCGATCCTCACAATTGGACAGCCCTACACAAAATAAAGAAAAGTTACACTTTAAATTTTTTTGAAAATGTTGAAATCAAAAGAGCTTTACACAATAGGGAAAAATTAACAAACGACATAACATTCACACAATAATCCCCTCTAATAGATCTAGCTAGTAGGTTAGGAATAAGTAACCAGCCACGCCCCCTCCCACCCCCTCCTCCCCCCGCTCCCAGTCCTATATAAACCAAGGTTTCCTCTCCCTAGTCACATTTGCATCTTCTCCTCGAGTTGAGCAAGTCTCAAATCGCAGATAAGGTGTAACTGTGCTAGTGGGTTTCCCTCTGTAGATGGCAGTTCTTGCCGAAAGCGCTCAGGGTTTTATACTAACACAAGTGGGTTTCTTAGACAAAGTTAATTTCTTAACGATTATTTGGGTTTTACTAATTCGGGTTGTTATAACAAGTTTTTCTAAAACTCTAAGTTTTTGTTATTTTTTGTTTATTAAAATGAAATACCACGAAGTCACGAGTAATCTAATTATTTATATAAATCCTCACAAAGACTTATTCAGCAGGATGTACTTACTGTCATGTGGGACGGTAACTGCAAGTTCGCGCTGCTGAACATACAAAAGTCCTATAGGGCCAATGACTTTTGTAGGAATGGATACCAAGGATAGCGAGGAGTCTCTCAGCATAGGGTGGTTCATGAACAGGGACCGCGAGTTTGGGGGTGACTCTTCCTGTACTACGCCACTGATTACCAGCACCATCCTGCGAAAAAATAAACGAATAAATAAACAAAATATGTGCATTCCTACAAAGAATTGTTTCTACCACAGTTTCTTAAGAAATAAAATAAAATAATAATTTTATGATCTAAACTTTTGGGCTCCTGCAGGCTGATCATGGCGATTATAATACCGGGGTTTATTTAATACCCTGGTATTAAAAATGCAAACAAGATAATTTTGTAATGGAAAGTGCTATTCAAAATTTGTTTGATTACATTTTTAATACCAGGCCACCAGGGTATTATTTAAACCCCGGTATTATAATCGCCATGATCAGCCTGCTGTTTAGCCAGGAGATAACAAATAGACAATCGGAGGGGCCTGTTGTTAACGTCAAATATCTTATTAAATTATATAATATTATATTATAATAAAATTATCAATATTTTCAGAGCATTTTGATAAACTGGTAAATTTTCACTAAGTGACTTGTTATTTTTATTGCATGTAATATGTTGTGTAAGTAGCATCAGCAGTTGTATGTAGGTAGTTTTTTAGGCTAGCAGTTGTAGTTGTTAGTAGATAACAAAACCGAGATTCGCACAGCTTGTCACAAACATTATGGTGAATTTACAGTATATGTAGCCTATACTTATTTATTTATGATGTAAATAACGATATATCGTAACTATGTTTCTCTTTTTAACACAGACTGGAAACAATTATTGAATTTGATATGTCCAAAAAAAGATTGGAGTAGTAGTTTTTTTTTTAATACCTTCATGCATTAACTATTTATTTATTCTACATCTTCGGGTTGGTCGACTTTACACATAATTTGGCTTTAGTATGGCCCATAGGTTAATAAATTTATATAGGTAGCCTGCCAGCGACGTGACAGACATGCAGTGCGTACAATACAATTTGTCTTACGTACTCCCAGTATAATTGAACTAATGGGAATTTTTCAAGAACACTTTTTAGGTTCCTCAGACCATGAAAAGCGTCAGTTCGTTGAAAACCTAATTTTCCATTTTATTTAATTGTGATTCACTTGCATAAACTTGATAGTTTTCGTGGAGCCTTGGTCTCATAATGGCACTACCGTTTCCATAGTCCAAAATTCCAGGAGGCCGCAATTTTAAGGGGAAATATAAAACAGATCGTATCATTGACAATATTACCATATATAGGGGCATTCGTTGCGTTAGGTTTTCCCTAAGGGAAAGTAGGAAACTGAGGGAATAGAACTCCAGTTTTTCTACGTTGAAAAATAATGCCATGGAAACGTGTTGTATCTCTACGTTTTCCACTTTACCCGACCTAACCTAACTTACCTCCAAAGTTTCTTTGCCTTCGTCTATTAACGTATGAGCATTTGCTGTAGTCCACCTCTTGCCATATACATATGTTTCCTTTCGTTGTTTTTTTTTTTTTTTATTAATTTCTGCCGCAGAGACAATTGTTTTTTAAATTTAATAAAAATAAAACCAAAATTCAAATGCAAAACAACAACAAATATGGCCGATTGGCGTTTTCGATTCCCCAAGCTCAGTTTACCCAACCAAGTAGTTGGGTAAAGTGTGGAAATGTTTTGAAATACGTTTCCTTTTGACATTATTTTTCTACGTAGAAACACCATGAGAAAAACGGGAGTTATATTTTTCTATTTCCCCTCAATTTCTTACTTTCCCTACGGTTAGGGTAAACCAAACGCAGTGAATACCCCTATAATTTATAGCCTACTACAATTTTATTTTATTAATTGTGTTAAGAGAAGTATTGCAATAACCCAAGTGTTATTTCAATGTCTGGTCCGACAGTATACGAAAGCTTGAATTTTTTATGAAATTTTACTACAATTTTACTTACACTATGCATGCAGCAGCTGCGCGGGGAATTAATTAGTTTAGTCACAAATATCGCGGTTTGTTTACAAAATATACAAAATATTTCGAAATTTCTGCCTTAAGGTAGCCTATTGTATTGTACTATAGAATCAATCACTATTACTCAATAGAGGTGGTATTCCCTGCGTTTGGTTTACCATAAAGGGAAAGCAGGAAACTGAGGGGAAATAAAAAAATAGAACTCCAGTTTTTTTACGTAGAAAAATAATGCCATAAGGAAACATATTTTTAAAATTTTCCCACTTTACACAACCTGTAGGTTGGGGAACTGCACTTATGAAATGAAAACGGCCATATTTTGCATTTGAATTTTGGTTTTTATTTGTATTTAATTTAAAAAATGAACTCTGCGACAGAAATTAATAAAACAACAACAACAACAAAAGGCAACATGTCACATGTGGTAAGAGGTGGATAGAGCAGATGTTCACAAGTTAATAGCCAAAGGCACAGAAACATTGTAGGTAAGTTAGGTTAAGTTTTTCTACTTCTATGGTCGACGGAGGTAGCCTATCCTCACGCTGAGCTATTGCTCTATTTTCCCATTCCCTTTTCTATCAACACAGTGAATACCCCTATTATTGTATATTCCATTCAAAATTCAATTCGCTTCTACTAGAGTTCACGAGATGAAAGCGTGGACGCCTGTAAATCAAAGCCCAATCGGCAGTATATGTCAAAATGAATCAAACGAGGCTAAGGAGATAAAGAGAGTTTATGTCGATAAAGCCGTGAGCCGGGAAAACATCCCGCTTGACTATCAATGAGGAAGCAAAAAGGTCGGGACCTTAGATGACCTGCGTCAGTCATGACTTATCAGCAAGGCACCCAACAAATGGAATACCTAACACCGAAGTCAGGACTCAGGAGATGAGTTTAAAAAAAGAACTATTTCTTCTTCCCTAATAGACCAACGACTAAATCTACATTATTGTTATAATTATTATTTAGTAGTTTCTGTTGAATATTTGCCCTTGGTCCGTGGAGTAACGGACGAAGGAAGAAGAGAGAGTGTTGACATGACATATTATGTATGTCTGGGGACACTTTGAACAGCATAATTATTGGGATAACATCAGTGTACCCCCAATCATTCATATTATGACTATTGTCAATTAATAACTGTCGGAAAACAGCAGCTTAACCTTGTTAGGCGGGGATTCCACAGAGGGTCCGGACCCCTCCCGAAAAAAATTTCTGGTTACGGCCTTGCAGCTACTTAGGCGCCCATTCCATCGAACGGCTAGGGCTATTTACAAAAAGAGTGACGTGGTAGCAGACACTCAAGACTTAGGCGGGGTTTCCACCGACCTCGCATTGCAGAATTGACGGAAATGTTTATTTTCCTCTATGCCATTGTTAAAATTGATCAACGATCATACAGTAAAATCACAAACAAACAAACTAAAATTAAAAAATGGCGTCATGGGATATGTTAAGTACAAACATTTTAATAGATTTCTATAAAAAGAAAAATTCTAATTTCCGTCAATGTCATTTGCATTCTGCAATGCGAGGCCGGTGGAAACGCCACTTAAGTCTTGA
The DNA here is from genome assembly GCA_963971405.1 of Psococerastis gibbosa. Lineage (NCBI taxonomy): Eukaryota > Metazoa > Arthropoda > Insecta > Psocodea > Psocidae > Psococerastis > Psococerastis gibbosa. The sequence continues at coordinate 7,103,672 of OZ020487.1, read as the reverse complement.
ATGTCTGCTACCACGTCACCGTATTTGTAAATAGCCCTAGCCGGTCGGTGGAATGGGCGCCTTAGGGACCTATATGACAAAATTATGGCCTATTCTGACTCCATGAACATCTACTACACTACTGATCAAGTCCGGACCCAATATTTGCAGCGTACACTGGATAGAATGGAGTTTTAAATAAATTGAAGTTACCTCCGTTGACGAGACCTCCCCCCCCCCCGAAATATTTTGGCCACTGATTAACAGAAACCTTTTAAAGCGATGTCTCCAATTTTCAGTATATCCCCACAAGGCTACATGTCACATCGAAATGTAGAGGAGCATTTTTTCTAATTAACGGATAGTTATGTCGGCTCTACGACCGATATTTCCTGTGAAAATCGGCTATGTACACTCAAACAACGCAAAGTGGGGTTATTCCGGCTTTCCTCAATGATGATCACAGCAACCCCCCCCCCCCCCCCCCCACCTATCCGTCCATAAACGTAACCTTACATTTTCTCACCGCACACAAAAACTAGTAAACTGTGACTGTGCCGGCTACATAAATCATTAATCGACTTCGATGGCCAGGTGGTAGCGTGCTTGTACATGTGCGAGTCTCTACACGCCACGCGATCGGAGACGTGTCGTTACTCGACACAAGTACCTATTAGGTAACTTAGTGAGGCGACTGAAGAGGTCAATCGGATACATTCATTGAATTGTTTGTATGGGATTAACCTTTTAATTAAAATATAAAAACAAAAACAAAAAAAACATACAATGAATCAAAGTTCAGAGTAAGCCATCTCATTCGACTTTGTACAAAAACCGAGTAGGGGGGTGGGGTGCCCGATTTTCTCTTAAAAGTATTTCACTAGTATAGTAATTCACAGCTTTTACTGAACTAATACGAGCTGATTGAGCTCAATGAAAATAAGTTATGTGGGCGTGGTGAGATGTTGAAAGTCTTGTATCGCAGAGTAAAGGCTCTACTTAGCTTCTTTCGGATAGTGTGGCAACGACAGATAATTATAGGTTGAATCTACGTTGAGTTTATATGGGCTATTCTAGCTTCCACATGACATTCTACGTTAAGCCAGCGAGTAATAATCAGCTGATGCAATACATGGACACCAAATGTATAAGAATCGGTACGAGTGAACTCGTGCATGCTTTCCTATTTATCTATTAGTATAGGAACCATAACAAATAGAATAGTTCCATAGGTGTGAGAAACAACTAAAGGAACTCGAAGCATTTGAGATGTGGTGCTATCGTCGCATCCAACGGATACCTTGGCGAGCCCATGTTACCAATGAGGACGTTCTAACAAAAACTCTGGTTGCATCGATAAGGAAAAGAAGGGCTCACTGGATTGGACATTTCCTTAGACACGAAAACTTCGTAAGCTGCATCATAGAGGGAACTATAGAAGGCGTCAACCGACTTGGGCGCCCAAGAAAAGAGTATCTGCAGCAAGTGATGGAGGATGTAGGGGCCAAGACATACATGGAGCTGAAGAGGGTGTGCCAGGAACGAGGGGAGTGGAGGCATCGAAGCCACATGTTGCTGCCAACCAGCCATCCGGCTTTAACTTGAAGAAGAGTACGTGTCTAAGTTATATACATGTATACTCTTCTTCTTATAATGCCTCTTCTATCTAAGATTGGCGATCATCATGGCAATTTGGACCTTGGAAACTGCTGCTCTGAAAAGGGAAGCCGTTCTCTTGCCAAACCACTGCCTCAGGTTTTTCAACCTTCTTCTGTCGGGAGCCCTCTGTCCTTCTATTTTCCCATGGATTACTGCGTGCAGAAGGCGATACATTTTGTTCCTCATCACATGACCGAAGTATGTTAGTTTCTGGTACTAAACAGTTAGCAGCACCTTGGCAACTCTCTCTCTCTCTCTACATACTCTACATATATATATATATACGAGCGATTCCCGGCGCAGCCTTCGGCTGCTGCCTCTACCACTTGGGCCTGCCGCGGGCGGCAGCTCGGCCTTCGGCCTCGCGGTCACTGCTCATGTACATTAATGAGATTCATTTGTGACGTCATTTTGTAGATGGCAGCACCAGTTGCAATGATATCAAAGCGTTGATTTTTCCATAAGCTTCCATACTATTTTAAAATGATTTTTAATTACTTATTATTTTAAAGTGACATTTTCTATAAATCATGGAGAATATATATATATATTAAATTATATGCAGCGAAATAAGGTCCAGGCATAGTAAAAATATTATAAAAAATATTAAAAGAATTAATTAGATGCTAAGAGCTTAGTTTTCACATGCAAACGGCGGCCATTTTGAATAATATGGATATCGGTTTGTCGTCAGCGAACCTAGTGACCAAAACTGTCCCTACAGAACCTCATTGTGGTCACACACAACACACACGCAGCACCAACTGTCGGGATGAACGAAAATTAATTGTAGCGCAGTCTGCCGCTAGATGTCAGTTGATGTCGGTTGGCGATGGTAGCGCCAACTGTCGGGATAAACGAAAATTAAATGTAGTGCAGTCTGCCGCTAGATGTCGGCAGTACCAGCAGCCATGTACACGCACCAATGTAAAATATTCCAAAATCAAATTATAAAAACATTCTCCAGTGGACGAAAGTGTTAATCTAAACCATCCTCGAATCTCCTTGAACACACACAACAATATTCATCATAATCGGTCCAGTTGTTTGAGAGGAGGCCCGGAACATACACACGGACAGTCGAAATATATATATTAAGATATATGTACACTGTATGTATATACTGCATACATACATATTTCTCCTATGGTTGGGTAAATTTCGGCACATAGGACATAATATCCTCAGTGTAGTGGTTAACACGATGCCCTGGTAAGGCCCAGGTTGTGGGTTTGAGTCCAACCGGATTCAGTATTTTCTTCATGCCCTATTTCGTGTATAGGAAGAATTTTCCACCCTTCCGGTTGCCTCTTATTGGGCAGCAGGCTACGAAAATACGAGCATAGCTTAAAGAAAAAGAGGGTACCAGGTACCAATAATGAGAGAGGAGCAAGCGAGTACTCCAACAACACGCGAATTTAATGGGTAGCAGGGTATATCTGCGATGACCACTTTGAGGATCGAGCTCGGAGCCTGTGACCTGGGGTCACCGCACCGTTACCTTTGCTCTCCGCAAATGGGTAAACACCGCATAAACCCCACTCCTATACAATGTGGGCTACTTAACAAGTTTATTTCAACCAGTTATTATTAGTGGCTTGTTGATGTAAACATTACCAAATCAATCTATACCTACGGGGTTAATCTTTCAATGACTTTACGCAACATGTTGGCACTTCTCCTTTAGAGGGAAAAAAACCATCGCCGAATTTGGTATGGTAAGGCGGGGTTTCCACATACGTCAATGGTCAATAGTAAATGTGGTATTGACGTTTTGGCAGACATTAAAGACATACTAAAAATGTCTGCTACCACGTCAAAACCATATTTACCATTGACCATTGACGTATGTGGAAACCCCCGCCTAAAGGTATTTGATGAGGACAGGCGAGTTGAATGGGCATCCGGGGCTCAGTCAATCAACGATTCCGGTGTAGTTTCCTCACACCATAAGGTTAAGGAGGCCTACAGTATATGTTGTTATGTCAATAATCTTGTGAAATACGCGAATTATTATTATTATATTATTATAGATAATTGGGGAGGGACGTATGAGCGCCCTCCGTGATGTCGTAACTCAACACAGGTAATAACCTACAGAGGCGACTGAAGAGGTCAATCGGATACATTCATTAAATTGTTTGTATATGAGATTAACCTTAAAAAAAAAAAAAAAAAAAAAAAAACTATTTATGTCCGGTCAGCTGATTATAAATAAAACGTTATCGGCAAATACCGCTACTACTGCTTAGTAGTCACTTTAATAACTCAACATTATTTGCCAAACTTTTATTTTTGTAAGCCCTACACCAAACTTAGATTATTAATCCCCAAAATTTAGGAGGTCTGAGGGTCATGGGCGCGATCTCGGAAATTTGAAAAGAAAAAGTGATGAATTGAGTTGCATGTTGGGTGGCGGCTCTTTTTTTGAGGCTTTTATTTTCTGTTAAAAATGAGTGTCATCCGTCAAAAGGCTGTGTCAAATATTTTTGAATTAGGAAAATTTTAGACACCCTTCTAGATAAGAAAAACAAAAGGAGAAACTTGTCTTAATGTACATTCTTGCAACCCCTAATGAAAGTATAGGCATTGCAGGAAGGCTCTCCGTAAAATGAATCACCAAATGCACAATGAGTTATCCTACTCCCTACAGCAGGGTTTCCCAAACTGTGGTCCATGGACAACCGGTGGTCCAGAGAAATATATCAGGTGGTCCACAGAGCAAAGTAACAAATAAGAAAATAAAACAGCTGAGTTAATGGAAATTATAAGTAAAATACAGTAAGTCTTGGCACTGAACTATCAGTCCCAAACATTTAATCAAATATTAGCACGTAAGCTAACTGTAGGTACAAACTACTTGATTGGTTCTAGAATTTGACGAGTTTCCTGTTACAGCCATGGTGGTCCACGGAAAATCATAAATTAATCTAGTGTCCACGGACAAAAAAGGTTGGGAACCCCTGGCCCACAGGATACAACGGAAGGCTCGCCCAATCGAACGACTCGGTTATTTAGAGTGGATTGATTAATCAGCCATAGTCGCAAGCTGAGAACCATTCATATTGTACAACAGCAACCTGCCATGAACTCCATATTTGGAGGCGATGTCGAATTCGCCTACTTTTCTTGTACCCTGCCAAAGTCCCTACATCGACGGAAAAGCTACTACAGCAGGCTACTTCTCTATATGCATCACCTAGTTCGGCAAGAGAGAAGTCGAACGGAAGACTAAGACCAGAGTCCAACAAGCCATCTTGGAGCCGATTCTCCTCTATGGGAGCAAAAGCTGGACGCCTACAACAAGTGACCTGAGTAAAATAAACGCGACTCAGATGAAGTGCCTAAGACGGATTTCTGGTCGAACAAGGTGGGACCGAATCCGAAATGACCGCATCAGGCAAGACCTGCAAGTGGATTCCATAGAGAGAAAAATGAAGAACAAACATGGTTCGGCCACGTCCAAAGGATGGATGAGAGCAGGACCACCCCGAGGTTGGCGGAAGCAAGGCCACAAGGAAGAAGACCCATCGGCAGACCGAGGACAACCCTTGAAGAAAGGATTGAACAACTCACAGGAGCAAGAGGGAAAACAATGGCCGAGCTCAAGGCGTTAACGTCCGACCGAGGCGAGTTCGGAATATGGGTTCGTGCGACCCCCTTCCCCCCCCCACGCTGCGCGCGCGGCACTAAGGGGGAAGAAGAAGAAGAAGTCGAATTCACCTACTTTTCTTTTACCCTGCCAAAGTCCCTACATCGACAGAAAAGCTACCTGCCACATCATGGTTTGGATAGGACAGTTTACGAGCCCTTTCCTATGAATGGTCACAGGGACAGTTTTACCGCGGGTGCCAGTAACTGGTAGTGCATGGCCAGTAGGGTTAGTCAGCAGCGTTTGGCGACAGCATCAGTTTGTTCTTCTCCATCTAAGGATGGGCATTCGTAATTCAGCGGCAAGGTGAATCCATTTTGAAGTGGCTATAGTCTTGGAACATTTACAATTTTACAAGAAACCCCCACGATGTTGTCGTTCTTGCTGACAAGGCGTCGAATCTGAATCCTTACATACAATCATATGAAGGGTCGAGGGCAGGCCCGTATCCAGGGGTTTCTTCCGGGAGGGAGACTGCGATCCCATAGTACCCAGTGAAATGTCGCACATCTGGAAAGTTCAATGCGATCTCGTGGAAAGCCATGAAATTTCGGGATGCTCCTTGGAGGGGTTTCTTAAGGTTCCCACACATGGCTATTCCAGCACTGCAGCGAAACAACTCGAAAAATGGATATACGTGAAGGGTAGAACTGCATTGAACTGCGACTCATTTGGGGCGATGAAAATTCCCCCTTGTTTTTCGGATTGCGAATTAGTACCCAGTGAAATGTCGCACGTCTGGAAAGTTCAATGCGATCTAGTGGAAAGCCAAGAAATTTCGGGATGCTCCCTGGTTGGGTTTCTTAAGGGTCCCACATGCGGCTATTCCAGCACTGCAGCGAAACAACTCGAAAAATGGATATACGTGAAGGGTAGAACTGCTTTGAACTGTGACTCATTTGGGGCGATGAAAATTCCCCCTTGTTTTTCGGATTGCGAATTAGTTCGGTCGAGAATGAAGCCTCTTAAGGTCTATATGCCGTATAAAAATGATATGTCAGCACGTACCTACCTAATATGACGCTGTCAAGCTGTGTGAGAGTCGTCAAGGCATCGGGCCCTTAATCCAGCAACAAAATATCGCCTGTTGCTCCTATGGGGCACCTCACTCGCGACCGACAACGGACTGACCCGGCATCGCACATAACCATAATGCCCGCGCTCATCACTATTGAATCCCTTTCAACTTGCTCACCAGTATCCGGCCTAGCACCATTTGGCTCCGCCGTAGTTCTAAGAATCATCGAAGAATCCTTAATGATTCCAGTCGACTCATGCTAGCAATAAGGATTTGCATGTGCTCCCAAGACCGGCCAATTTTCAAAGAAACACATGGAGTATGTTTGTGATGGCAACCTTTGTTTCAAGACGGCAATCGGCGCGATGGTTTTCTTAAGGTGTGCTGGAGGCAAAAAATCCATTCAGATGAGTCTACAAGCCTTCAGGCAATTGCAGCTGAGCTTTGCAGTTAGTAGAGAGAACGGAACATTGCCTAAGCTTAACCAGGCAAGAGCTGAAACAATGGGTGGAAGCGTTAAGAGTAGGAAAACATTTTATAGGGTGCTCATTTTTTTTAGTTAGTTCAATGAACTGTGTGGCAACAATGCATATACGTCAGATACGTGTCTGGAGTGTGAAAATACTGAACAATAATTTACTATAATTATGAGAAAGACAAACGTTTAGAATAGGAGGAGTCTCGGCGCAAAGATTGCTGGCATGACGTACGACATCGTAGTGACAAGTTTTTTTAACGTTCCGGATTATTTAAGAAGAGAAAACAATAAGAGGATTTCAATTCCTAAATGTTCTTTTTGTGACACTAATCAAGGAGATCCCGGAATTCGGTGGTTCTGGTGTTGCGTCGAGGTGCCTGGGGCACATACCCGTAGTTTCTCCCTTGCCACGTTATGTTGCTGTTGTCAGTGAATATGAGTAGCGTAGAAACGCTAATTTGCCTCTCCATGTTACAATCACATAATATTAATCACAGTTTCACTTTAGTCTGTGCACTAACGCACTATTTTGCGAACGAAAGGCTCCTATCAAATCCAATTTCTTAATAGCACCGTCTAGTCTGTTATAATTCAGAAGTCCTTTTTGAAGTAACGATTTTCTTCCTATCTCCACGGTCCTATGTTGTAGAATGAAGTCATCCCTTCCTCATGTTGCACCCATGAGTGTCCGAGAATCGTTGTAGTTGTAGAAAATTTGATGTGATCCACAAATAAACGGAAATTCTTACTGGAAAGAGCGACCATGCCTACAGTCTATACTATCGAATTAGATGGCAAGGTGGTAGCGTGCTTGTACTAGTGCGAGTCTCTGCACGCCATGCGATCGGAGACGCATCATAAAACGGGTACTAACCTATAGAGGCGAATCAAGAGGTGAATCGGATACATTCACAGAATTTTTTTTATGTGATTAACCTTAAGAAATACACAGCCTATATATAGAGTATGTCCTGTTTATGCCAGTGCCTTGTACTGTGATCACGAGTTCACTCACCCCCAACTTTCAAGTGAAGGGGGTTAAATATTGTGCAGGGTAAACTCAATTAAATTAAGGTTAACTTTGTTCCTTGGAAATAAAGTATATCTGGATTTTTGGGACGTTAAAAAATAGTACAGAATTACAAAGAAGAGTACCCAGTATATTCATATTTAACACAATATTTTCTCGAGGTTTTTGCAATGTTAAACATATTTTTTTGTTTGTTTCTCATTCTTGAGATTAAATGCAAAGATGTCCTATTCCTCTCATCCCACCACACCATTTTTTTTTTGTTTCTTTCTTTCTTTCTTTCTTTGTTCCAAATCGTTAAATTCTAGGACCAAGATGAAGTAGCTTGTGCCTACAATTACGTGCAAATATTTGATTAAATGTTTAGAACTGGTGTCGGGCGGATTTTGTAGTTCAGTGCCATTACTTACTGTATTTATTTCAAATTTCCAATAAATTAGCTGTTTTATTTTCTTATTTCCTACACCACCTGACATAATTATGTCTGTGGACCACAGATTGGGAACCCTTGCTCTAAATGACTTTTCCAGTTTGTGGAGTATTATATGAATGAAATATAGAACGATTCAGAGTACGGTTGGCAACCCTAGGAACAACAACGAGGACGTAATAATGTAAATTTCTCAAAATCAGGTCGTTTTGACTAGGTACGGTGAGGCACACCCCCCCCCCCCCCCCAGGTTTCAATGATTTGCTCTTTGACATGCCCATGAGGGTGGCCATATATGCAATGATCGGAGAAAGATCTCACTTTAAAGAGAGGAAGAGAGGATCGTGAAGCCGAGATGTGAGCAAGACGAGTACGAGTTTATTGACCTTTGGCTTGCACGAGAACACATAGCAGCGCTATACACCTATACCACTAGAATACTCGACAAATTCACAATGATCGTCACATCTTCCCGACAAGGATTCAACAATATTAACAGTAAAACACGCAGAGATTACTGGAAATAGTTTAATTCCGAGAAAATATTTTGGCGAATAATTATCAATATTAAGAAAGTTTCGTTGTATCCTTCAATTATAAATAGTTATAACACTAAGATGAAATTAACTTACAGTCAGGGCTTCCTCAATACCCTGGTGAAGGGGTTCGGAGACCTAAGTTCAGAGTTTACCAGGTCTTTCTCGATTTAAATGGTAATGTCGAGCTACCGCTGGTAAAGGAACAGACATATCCGCATTCATTTATTTCTATAAATATTTAAATAGTTGAAACGATAGATAAGCACATGTGCGGGAAGTAGGTTACAAGCGAAGGAAGTAGTCTGCTTCGTTAAGAGACAATCGGAAGGGAAAACTTTAGAAGTGTTAACATCAAATATCTCATTACTAGTAGAGTTGTCAAAAATATCAGGACACCCAGAAAAAAACTTCAGAACATTTTGATGCAGAGGCGTAAAGTTTTAGAATGATGGCGGGGGCAAAACTATGTAGACCTTATGACTTATCAGGCAGGATAAGGAAAAATTGAAAATATAAGAGCAAAACATTAGGGCTTTACGCATTTTAATAGTAAGTTGTAAGTATAGCTGTAGATTTTAAAAAGCTAAAATAGGAATGCTTACATTCATATTGCTGCAAAGGGGACCATGAAGTATGAACCACGTCTTACATTGCTGGAGGCTGAGGGGGGGGGGGGGGCACGCCCCTGTTTTGATGCATAATATTGTATTACGGTTGCCAGAGTAGAAAACTACAATATCTGGATCTACATTTGGTGAATTTTGTCGGGCCTCCCTCAAGAAGGTGAGACGATCTGGTCGGGATCGCTACTTCGCGAGCCACCCAGTGATAGACGTAAACAGCGCAGCACCCTTCGTTGAGATTAAAGAAGGAGGAAGGAGGCCTATGTCCAGCAGCGTATTTTAAATTTGACCGCCGATGATTTTTGAGCTGTTTGTTGGGACATTTTCAGTTTTTTCGGGATAATCCCGACCATTTGGCAACCCTACATGATAGGTACGCGTAAAACATTCTAACGCAGATTTGTCAAAATTGTAGAATTTGATTAGTACAAGCGATAGGTGCCGTAGTCCCGAGGATAGAGTTGAAGAACTGTGGCCAATTGGTGTTAGAGAAAGGCGGAAGCCACGATGTTCCATATCGAAATGTAGAGGAGCGTGCCTGCTAATTCAACGGTTATTTTTGACGGCTCTGCGATCGATATATATATATATTTCATGCATCAGGGAAACTTTAGTACATGCCATCCAGCCATTTAATCGTGTGACTTTAACATGTTCCCCAAGTGGTTCGGAATCCACTATAATCAGGAGGTCCACCCTGTTAGTCAACTCCCCTTTCCCCGAGGTGAAAGAGTCTGCCCTTAGGGTGCCTCAAGTTAACAAACAGACTCACTCTCCCCGCCAGGCTGACAGGGTTGCTTAAAGCAGAAATGCTGAAAGCAGGCGTTAGAAACAACAAACAACATGCCATCCAGCTTTTTATTTTAAGGGGTTCACGGCCAAAGTTGCCGCCCTGTGCTAACAAAGTTAGACCGGTTTAGGCAGCCTATTTTTAATTACCAATTTTTTGTTGATTAGATAATATTTATTTCACCTTGATGCCTACTTGAATCCGCCATTGATGCCAATGCATTTTAAAAAGAGAATTTTGTGCATAGGTTAAATATGGGTTAATTGTAAGAGTGAGAAATTCGCCCATATGGAAAATAAAATCAATTTTCTTTCTTTCTTTATAGGTTGGTACGCTAGTCATTTACCATGTTGAAAGGTAAATACGAGTTGAAAGTTTATAATAGTACAGGATTAAGGTGCTCTGGAAATCAAAAACAAAATTAACATACGATATGCATAAAATATAGACGCGACGAATGCACTTTTGTATAACAATTCCCAAGCTTAAGGATGTAACCTATTTTTACAGTGCAATACAATAGAGGCAGAATTAGAAACCCATCAAAGATCTAGCCATTATTCAGTTAGATAGTAATGTCTTCGCAAAGAATGCCTAACCACAATGAGCGACCTTTGTTCTTTTATATTTTGACCTTCTTCTTCTTCTGCTTCAAGGATTGCGATCATTGAAAGTTATACATATCAATTGCAACGATACTTTAGAAGTGTTGATCTTGAAGGATGCTACTGTATTTTTCATAGGTGGATCTAGGATTTGGGGGGGGGGGGGGCAGTTAAAAAAAGAAACAGGTTTTGTATTATTTGATACCAGCACTAGATGCTTTGTACACACACGCACAATCACACAGCATTAACAAGGGAGGAATTAATAAAAAATGTTCGGAACGGGGTATTATGCATTTAACCACACTGGATGACTGGACAACATCTGACTACCTACTTGATATCGAAATCAAATGAGCAATTTTAGCCACCTGTGTCCATAATCCCAAACTTTGCGCATACATTTAAGAGGACATACTACGCAGAAAATGAGCACCCCAAAATTTGTTGTTTTTATTGACATTTTATTTTTTTATTTAATTAACGAAGTAAGTCATTAAAGATTTGGCTCATGGAAGTTGTAGAAGACTACTTCATGCATCATATAATAGGAAATATTAAATTTTTTGTACATTAGTTCTTTCATAAATACCAGACAGGGCTAAAATCCCGCGTATTCTGCGATTTTTGGAAGAACTACAAAACCGAAAAGTAAAAATACCCGATTATATGATACACGAAGTAGTCTTCTACAACTTAGATGAGCCAAATTTTTAATAACTTGCAGACTTAATTGAATAAAAAATTAAAAGTATTTAATTTTAGTGTGCCAATTTTCTACGTAGCATATCCTCTTAAAGATAAGATGAGAGCTTGCAATAGCAATTCTAAAGGGGGTTTGCATACAAATATAAAATAACGGAACCCGATACGGCGATACCGTCTGAAATTTTCAACAAATAAATTAATTATGAAGCATTTTCATAGGCCTATTTACGAGTATTAAAGTACTGTACTTATGCTATTTAGTACAATGTTTGCACTCAATAATAAGTATATTAATTTTCCAGTTTATTGCTTTCTTATTTATAAGGAATGCTTTGTGATGGACGAATTTATCGATTTCGATATTACACTATTTGAGGTCCCAAGAACCTAAAAACCAGGTTTTTGTGAATGTCAGGGTGTGTGTCTGTAACTAGATTTTGGGCTAAACTCCTCGATAGAATTCGACGAAATTTGACATGCAGGTACACAAAAATATAGTTAATATAGCCTAGCTAATTTTTTTTATTGTTTGGATAACATCACTTTGGGGAGTTTTATACCTAAAAAACCACGAAAAAACGACTAAAAAAATGTTTCCTCAAAAACGGCTCCGACTATTTATTTTAAATTTACATATTGTCAGGACATGTAGAGGAGTGGCCATAAGGCCCTCTCTTATATTTAACTAATTATAAAAAAAATAATCGAAACTACTCTAATTTGCGGTTTAATCACTTGAATTAAGCTCGGTACACAAGGACGATTCAGCCTGCGCGAGTTGCGAGCGTTTTTGCTTTCCAATTTATACGTAGTATAAGGAAAGCTTTGTGACGGTCGAAATTTTCGATTCCGAGATTTCGACGGATTTACACGTTTTAAGGTCCCAGGAACCCAAAAAAATGGTTTTTACGAAATGTCTGTCTGTCTGTCTGTGCGTCGATTTCCGGGCAAACTACTCGGTCGATTTTGATTTTGAATTTTAATGAAAAATGTCTAAAAAACAATTTTTCTGCGAAACCTTTCTATCGATTATTTCTACCTTCAGGTATGTTTCAGGTGTTAAATTGAGTAACGAGACCGGACAGGTTGCTTTCCCAGAAAGGTATTTGGTTTTGTAAAAAAAAAAATGTTTTTTTAAAAAAATGATAGAAAATTCACGCTCAAATGCATTGCGTGCCCTGCCAGTATTGCTGTGTGGTAATGTGTTGGTCTGACCTATCTAGAATTTACCTCACCTCCAGTGACGTCAGGTGGACAACCCCCCCCCCCCCCCCCCCCCGAGATATCGGAAATTTAACCATAGGACAATTATTTACCATGAAATTACTCATTTTCTCTCTATCTACTAATTTTGATAAATTGGAAAGCATGTTCGAGTAAACTCGGACCGGTTCTTTTTCATTGCAGCAATTGAGGTGCCCCTGATTTGACAAACCCAGGGTAAAAATAAAAAACTTCAGAAGTTTTTTTGACGCTGACGAGTGTTCTGGGCTGGTAACGTAGAGGGGAAAATCCGTGCACCGGTGTGTAGTCGGCTTCACGCCAGACTCAGAAATATAGCCATTTTCTACAATGAAAAAAAACGACGGCATCGCGCGTGCCAAATCGTCAGTGTGTTGTAGGCCTAGTCGTAGCGATGTCGCGAATAGTGGTAAGCATGACTAAATAGGAATTCTACTTAGTACAGAGCTGCAAAAAAACTTCAAAAATATTTACGTGGGCTGTCGAGCTAGTAAGGGATATTGCGTGGTACGAAGCGGCTTTTACAAATAAAGGACTGGGAGTTATGTTCCTATAACAGTCAAACAAATTTCCCAACAAAAATGTTTTTATGTACCCCGTAGTTTAAGACAATCTTGGTGCAGTTGGAGCTGGACCACAGGGGATTGGCTGACAGGGCACCCACGGACATTCCAGTAATCTAGTTTAAAAAAATTAATTTGAATCGATAAATCTAAAACTCATAGACCGTGGCTTAAGTCTTATACTACTCTATTATTATATTGCATTTTATTTGTGTTTCATTTTTGTTAGACCAAACAGGCCATGAATCCTTTTGATAGTGGCGACATAGGACGTTCTAAATTGGCACAATAAAATTCATACCTACCTGAATACCAATTATTTCGATTCTGCTTGGCAAATAAGAATAACCGATTTTACGTTGATGCACTTTAAAAAAAATCACAATAATTCAGCAAAACTGGCTAAGATACGGTTTCGTCTTGTAGTCATTGACTTAGTCAGAATCAGTAGCCAACACATTCAAACCCGTTAAAGTCTCTGACTTAATATATACTAATTCAAACAATCACAGGTTAAAATTATTATTTCTTGAAATAATGTAACATATAAATTCAAAGAAACTAAAAACTAAAACAGAAAGATCACAAAATCGAGTTTATTTACCTTTTCCACAGTTTTGCCAACTCAACTCCACAAATTTAAAATAAAATCCTTGCCAACATAATTGCATTTAGCGCCAAATGTTTAAACGGTGTTGTTTGTTAAAGTTTAATTTTTTGGGGCGATTCATCTACTACTTATTGAGACGATGACCAATGTTCGACTTTCGGTATCATAGGTTATGTTATTTTCTTAAGGACTTTTTATAGACCCAGGCCCATAGGTCCCTTGTCCAATGCCAACGGCCACATGGATTTCGGACATTGTTTGTATTGTTTCCGTAAGAATTTTTGGACCTTGGCAAACTGGTATCCGTTCTCGATGTCAACCTACACCGGCTACAAGCAATAATGGACAAGCTGAGACAAGCTCACCAATAACGCAATGAAGAGGGCGAAAGAAGGCTTAACCAAGTACAGGTGCGAGTCTCGACTTCCGGTAACTTCCTTCACAACTTATCATTTCTTGAGCCCCTGAGCCTAAAACCAACTCCCGTTCAAAATATTATATATGAGGAGCTTGGTTACAAACGTGGCCAACTCCATTTTTCTACAAAATAGGGTTTTGATCCGACCTTGCAGAAAATTTTAATGTCCACCTGCACGTTGTAAAATAAAGTGACAAAAGCAGCCAGATTGCGCACAGAAGTGCTGAGAAGTCTAGGCTTAGCTAAAAACTTAATGCAATTTTCAACAGAAAATCCACTCTCCTGAAAAATTCTACAACTTGGAGTTGGCCATGTTTGTAAACAGCCTCCTCATATACAGGTACAAGGGCGTAACGATAGGGTTTCGAAGGGGAGGGGGGGGGATGGTTGGATAATATAGTGCCACCCCCTCCCCCATCTTCATTCAAGCTTAGAAAAAGGGCAACACCGTTCTCATGGACTTGCGCAGCTTTTAATTAATGGCCTTAGTGCCATTTGCGCATGAGCCCGAGGGTTCCGGGGTCTCCCTCAGGGGAAATGTTTTTTGAAAAATAAATATGCCTGAATAGTGCGGTTTTACGCATTGTGTCAGAATTTTTTTTTTTACATTTTGCAGACGGAGACCTTATTAATTAATTAATTATTTCTTTTAAATAAATAAGCCGAAAATAGTGACTTTCTACAAAGTCGTGACCGGGGGATAAAGAATTTAAGTAGCCGCCCTATACGCGGCGCTGGACACAAGAGACAATATTGCGGTTCGCAAATAGTTTTTTTTACAATTAATTTTCAATCAGAGAAGATCTTTCACCTTTCACAGCCAGCGATGAAGAGGACATATGTCTAACTTTAAAGAATAAAAAATAATAATATTGTATAAAAGGAATTTGTGCTAATATTTTAAAATTATCCTACTAGTAGGTCTCGGAGAACGAATTGAATATTGTGTAAAAAGTCGTATGACAAAAGTCAAAACTCATAACGTCTTGAAAATACACCATACAAGAGAAATCCAATATCAATCTAAGATGTAGGCTAAGTACAATATATTATCCAAATTAGGCTATACAAAAGACCATGTACCGGTACTGTAAATATTGATAAAAAGGGTGAACAGTTGCATACCCATTAAACTGAAGGAAAATTCTCATTGTAAGCAATTTTTAGGAGATTTGATCTATTGAGATGGTGACCAATGTTCGGCTTCCAGAATATTTCTTCTCAACTTTTCTTTCATGATACCCTGAGTCTAAAACCTCCCCCTTCAAAATGTTATGTAGTATACACAGTTCATAATAATTGTCTATGTACCCGCGCATGTATTCAGCCTATATCAATTTTTAGGAAACATTGTTACTCAGGAAAGAGAAAGAAGAACTAGGTCTAGCCTATAACACGGCGTTGAGGCCTTCATGGTAAGGCCTCATAGAACATCATCAGATCAGTCGTTTACAGGTCTATTGCATCCGCATTGTTTTTTTAAGGTATTATAGCCAACTGGCCTAATATGCAGGATGAGCCGTGCATGTGAAAACCACTATGTTATTGTATTGTATATAGACGTCCTCACATAGCATAGGGAAAGCAGAATCTTGCTGGAACCAATGAGGTTCTGTAGGGACAGTTTTGGTCACTAGGTTCGCTGACGACAAACCGATATCCATATTATTCAAAATGGCCGCGCCGTTTGCATGCGAAAACTAAGCTCTTAGCATCTAATTAATTATTTTAATATTTTTTATAATATTTTTTACTATGCCTGGACCTTATTTTGCTGCATATAATTTAATATATATATTCTCCAAGATTTATAGAAAAATATCACTTTAAAATAATACGTAATTAAAAATCATTTTAATTAGTATTGAGGCTTATGGAAAAATCAACGCTTTGATATCATTGCAACTGGTGCTGCCATCTACAAAATGACGCCACAAATGAACCCCATTGGCAGCTTAGTCCAAGGGCGGATCCTGTGGAAAATTTAGTGGGGGGGGGGGGGGGGTCACAAGGTGTAGGTGTGCAGGCTATACCCCCCTTCCCAAGAAATCCTTTTTAATTAAGGCAAATTTGTTTTTACTTTCGTGTGAAGTTACTTATTTATAGGGGGTCATGACCCCCGTGACCCCCATGTGGATCCGCCATTGGCCTAGTCACTAGCCAGCACTAGCTCTTCTTAATGTGTCCTTGTCTGCTGACGAGCGACGGCAGATTTTAAAGCTCACGATAAAGTTGAACACCTGCTCAACATGGGTACACAATTAAATGGGTGTTTACTACATACTGGACACGCGAAGTGAGTATAATTTTAAGAAACCTGTCAAGGAACTGCATGGTACAGTAGGTTTAGTACAAAATGATGACTAATTGCATGTTTGCATATATAACTAACTCGTTCAACGGTTCAAGTTGATACAAATTCTGCATGACGTTTGATTATGTGGGCAAAGCCATTGGTAGCCTACTGTACTTAAAGAGCACTCGGATAAACGGAGCTCCAATCACGTCAGGCCATTTTGTATTCAACTCGGTTGAATTTTGGTATCGGTACCGTATATTTTATGAGTACGATGCAGCTTATATAGTATTTTTTCAGGGGGAGGGACTGGGGCCGAACAATGTTATAGGTTTGCTATCAACTTCTTCTCGTGGACGCAGCTAGATGCCCTATACGACACGTTGAATTCTACCACCAAACCGCTTTTTTTCGAACATCTATTAATGTAGATCTGACCAATTATGCATTACAACAAATCACCCCCCTCCTGTGCCCCTGATCGGTGTTTTATTTTATTTTAATATGTGATTTTGAAAACCATAGGCTAACTTCCTTAATTTTGTGAAGTTTCGCGTATTAAGGAATGCTTATTTATTTAAGGCGCCCATTCCATTGACCGGCTAGGGCTATTTCCAACAACGATGACGTGGTAGCAGACATTCAAGACTTAGGTAGCGTTTCCACCGACCTCGCATTGCAGATTGCAAATGACATTGACGGAAATGTTTTTTTTTTTTTAATAGAAATCAATTAAAATGTTTGTAATTAACATATCACATGAAGCCATTTTTTAATTTTAGTTTGTTTGTTTGTGATTTTACTGTATGATCATTGATCAATTTTAACTATGGCATAGAGGAAAATAAACATTTCCGTCAATTCTGCAATGCGAGGTCAGTGGAAACGCCACCTAAGTCTTGAATGTCTGCTACCACGTCACCGTTGTTGGAAATAGCCCTAGCCGGTCAATGGAATGGGCACCTTAAGGCAGAGATTTCAGAATAGGTACCTTGTAAACAAATAATAGCCGAACGTCAACTTGACGAAATTAATTAATTCTTCCTGATCCATTCAGAAAGATATGAAAATAGTCAGATGAAAACGTCGTTTATTTCGTTTTGTATTTTTTTTAATTTTTTTTAATTTTTATTGTTATTAGTTATTTAAGTTAAATGTTAGATTTTAAGTGTTTTTAGTTTTGTTATAATTGTATTGTATTGTGTTCAATATAATGATTCTTTCAATTATTCAAATTATTATACAAATAATGCAAGCTGTAGCAGTCAACTTAGTCTAAATTATCTTATAACATAAATAATTAGATTACTCGTGACTTCGTGGTATTTCATTTTAATAAACAAAAAATAACAAAAACTTAGAGTTTTAGAAAAACTTATTATAACAACCCGAATTAGTAAAACCCAAATAATCGTTAAGAAATTAACTCTGTCTCCTCCCAGTCCTATATAAACCAAGGTTTCCTCTCCCTTGTCACATTTGCATCATTTCCTCGAGTTGAGCAAGTCTCAAATCGCAGATAAGTTGTAACTGTGCTAGTGGGTTTTCCTCTGTAGATGGCAGTTCTTGCCGAAAGCACTCAGGGTTTTATGCTAACAAGAGTGGGTTTCTCAGACCAAGTTAATTTCTTAACGATTATTTGGGTTTTACTAATTCGGGTTGTTATAACAAGTTTTTCTAAAACTCTAAGTTTTTGTTATTTTTTGTTTATCTAAATTATCTCATTTGACATATTATTATTATTATTATTCAAAAGACCGCTATAGTGTGTTAAACAGATCATTGACCAACGTAAGTTGAGATCAATGATCAATCTCAGTTTTTTCATCTGACCATTTGGGGAAGGGGAAATTAATTAATTTAGCCAAATGTAAACGGTTGTTGTTCTTTTCAAAGGACTTTTTATGGACCCATGCCTACTTATAGCAGCTTATAGGTCTCTTGCCCAATGCCAACGACCCCATGAATTTTGGACATTATTTGTATTGTTTCTGAATGAATTATTGGTCATTGGCAAACTGGCATACGCCCTCGATGTCAACCTACACCGGCTACAAGTGATAATGGACAAGTTGAAACAAACAAGCTTACAAGCAACAGGCGAAAGCGTGACTTAACCAGCAAGTATGCATGATACGAGCCAACATATACGGTTATTCTTGGCTCACATAGTAGACTATTAATTTCTTCGAAATGTCAGCCTTACTTTAAGAGTGTACAGCCCGTAGGAAATTGGCTGCCCGAAATTCAATACTTCTTATTTTTTATGTCATTAACTAAGCATATTATTAAAGATTGGGCTCATCAAAGTTGTAGAAGACTACTTCATCCATAATATTATAAGATATTTTTAATTTCCAAACTGTAGTTTTTTCAGAAACATGCAAATATTTTATAAACAATAACTTTTCACGCATAAACGATTTTATAAAAAAAAACTACAATTTCGAAAACTAAAAATACCTTATTATATGATGCGTGAATAAGTTGTCTTGTACAACTTTGATGAGCCAAATCTTTAATAACATGCTTAGTTAACGAAAGGAGCTGGGGGGGGGGGGCAAGTTGGACCGTGCCCCCCCCCCCCAACTTTACGCCCCTACATCTGTCCCCTACTTATTTAGGTAGGTATAGATATCATTTGTATCTGATGCATCCATGTATCTTTCTTGGAGAGATGAGACATCTTCAGGGTGAGGAATTCCCGGATACAACACTGTAGTGGCTTCCTGCCCTATGTGAGAGCTAGCTCTGTAGCCTTGTTTTGTCTGAAAAGATGGAGAGATATTATGTGAGGCCACGACGCGTGAACCGTAGGCTTTATCCCTAGCATTTGTTTATCACACTCCCTACTGAATGCACACTTCGCAATGGTAAGTTGTTTAATATAGGTTGCTGTTATTAATATTGCTTAATTAAATAAAAATTTCCGTGATGATAAAGCTTAAGAAAAATTCAACTTCAAAAATCGGTATGAAAATTATCAAAATCTCATAATCAAGGAGCTAGATTTCACTTTTCAAATACTGTATTTTTCACAAAATTAATTAGAGTCATTCCTCGTTCCACAGTCGCAAAAATATGTAAATTATTATTGGACGAAAATTTCATAAAAATTGGAAGCTTTACAAAAAAGCAGTCTACGTAATATGCTGACTTAATAAAATTCTGTAATTTTTCTTTATATTCACTTTACCCGTTTTCATTCGAAACAATTTAGCTTAATATTTCCGACTATAGCGAACATTCGCAGTGTGTTTTGTTTCAATTATTGTTTTGAATATTACAATATAAATAGGTTACTGAATGAATTAAATCTGTGTGTTAAACTTCACTTCAATTCACACATTGACAATTTTAGTATGCAAAGTGCAGGCCTAACTTACAAGTGAATCTCCGTTTCGTTATTAACGGGTGGGCTACAGGTAGAAAGTCTTAAGAACTGAAATATAACTTCCTAGTATATAATATATATATATATATATATAAACACTGCTTATACCGACATTAGAGGATAGGCCCTAAAAAAACTGGACTTGGCGGGATTCGAACCCACGATTTACGCCTATCCGGGGGTCCTCATAACCGCTGAACGATGCCCCGAATAGTCGTAGATCGTGGGCTCGAAACTTCGAATCTCCCAAAGTCCATGATGCATTTTCTATATCCTCAAATTTCGGTTACCTACAACGAAGAGGTTACCTAGGTCTTCAACCAAAGTTAGTTTAATGTCAGTGTTACATACCGTATAATACTGCAATACACTACTAATTACAATAAAATTAATAAGATAATAAGTCATATACAGTATAACTCAATTAGGGTAGTTTAATGCCAATTGGATTTAAAAGCTCTGCAAGGGAGCAATAGAAAGTTTCGATCATAACTTCTTTAGAGAAATTAGCAAATTGTTAGTTGTAGATTTCAGGTCTTACCCTCCTACGGACGCTTGTTATATACAGTATACCTATAGCGATATGCGGAAACATCCTTTGTAGATTGACGCGAACAGTTCGCAGCCTGATACTGCCCCTTGCTTGCATGGGTTAAAAATATAAACAGAAATTATTTTAGAGTAACACTTTGCATTCTAAAATTGTCTAGTTTACATTTTAACCTCAGGTTCAAGGACGTAGCCAAGGGGGGGGGGGTCATGGGAGTTCAAACCCCCCCCCCCCCCCCCCGAAATGAAATGGCTTGACACTAGAATCGGATTTTGAGAGGAAAAATAAAAACCACTATGTAATACCCAATGAAATTTCTACCCCCCCCCCCCCCGAAAATATCCTGGCTACGGCCTTGCTCAGGTTTAGTTATAAATTAAACGGCATAGTACGCCCGCTGCTGAGTTTCAAAGAAAAGTGTAGATAGGTACTCCACGTGTAGTTTGGTGCACGCATCAGGGCCTTATATTCTACTCTATACCACCCAGTAAGCAATATATAATATATAGAAGAGATGAGAAATTATTATTATTATAAATAAAGCCTTTATTTTTCATCTAGAAATTTGCATATCATTGTGGCTGTGCAACGACATGTTAATTAGGCATTACTTCTTCAAATTAATGCATTGGCGTAAATAGGGGGCCCTGGGGGAGGGGGGCCCAGTGGCACCCGTAGCCCCCCCCCCCAGATTTCTGGTGACAAAGACATTATGGAGGCGAAAGGCATAGTATCCACAATAACGAAAGGGAAATTAATTCTTGGCATGCTTATTTTACATTAAAGACGTTATGAAAGAAAATAAAGCTATTGACCGAGTACCTACTTTCACAAAAATATAATACTCAAAATGCTTATAACACCAATATTTCAGACCAATATTTATTAAAACTTTCCTTCGGGGGAGACCCCCGTGCTCCCCTCAGTGGTAGGTTTATTCGTCGGAAATATCTCAACTGTACTGCTTGCAAAATGCGCAAAACTCACAATTGTGGACCCATTTATCAATTTTTTTCTCCGGAGGAGACCCCCGGCCGCCCTTTTCAAGGGCATAATGTGCGTAAAACCTCACTAATTTGGGCCTATTTATCAATTTGGTTCCTCCGGGGGAGGCCCCCGGGCCATCCTTTCTCCAAGGTATAATGTTAACAAAACCTTACGAAATTTGGCCTATTTATCAACTTTCTTTCTCCAGGGTATGAAATGCACAAAACCTCACTAATTTGGGCCCATTTATCCATTTTTTCTCCGGGGAAACCCCTGGAACACCAGTTGTCCAAGGTCCAGGGTATAATATGCATAAACCCTCACTAATTTGGGTCGATTTATCAATTTCTTTTTCTCCGAGGATCAAAGTCTTGGGGTCCTAAAGCCCCCCCCCCCCAGAAAAATTTGCGAAGTTACGCCAATGAATTAATGTGAATGCTGCGGTATAACGTAACCAAGATATAAAGTTTGGAGCTCTCAATCGAGAACGCATAGAACAGGACTGTGCGCTGTCGTGCCGCCGACCCTACATGAGGATCAGGTGCAGTAAACGTAAGTACCGTAAGTAAGTAATGCGCAGCCATTCCTTGTTTACAAATTTTTTTAGAAGTCTTTGCCTTCATGCGGTATTTCATCAGAAAACCTGCCGTTCAAAATTATTGTCATCATATACAGGGACGCCGAGTTCTCAAAATTCTTGGGGGGGGGGGGGGCGGCAAGAATTTAGTACTCGGGAAAGTATTAAGAAAATGCATTGGTAAATGGTTACTTAAAATAACTATAATGCAGAAAAGTTCGCTATACGAACAAAATTGGCGCGAAAAAGTTCCTAAAAGTTGATGCAAATTCCAAATTATGAGATTTATTTTTATCTTAATCTTTGAAATATTAAAGTATACAAATAAAAAAACTGCACTAAGGGCTCTTTGCTTCTGGGGAGGGGGGGGGGCGCTGCCCCCCAGAAACTATAGTTTATAGTCTGCGGGGGCAAGATGGACCGTGCCCCCCCCCCCCCTGATCATATAGTAGAAGAGGACATAGGCTAATTATGTATTCTAATGAAGCCCATACCATCACTGGTGAAATAATTATAAGTTCCAGACCCTATAGGACTAAGGTTTGAAATCGTACCCGTTATAATGGTAGCCTACATTGTTACCCCTAAATTTTCGAAACATTAATTATGAAGACGTATTTCCATGGTGATAGCCTTTTTATACGCACCGAATATAGAGATATGCCACATAAATCAAACAGAGAAGTTACGAAATACAGTATAGTGGGATAAGAACCGGCGGATGAAGTATAGTACCTATAAGTATAGTAGGTAAATCAAAGTCGGGTGAATCACTGTATACCGTATACAGTATATGCTGGTTAGAAAGCTTTAATTTTTCATGCTTTTTTTGTTGGTAGGAATGTAAGATTGTTAGTGTAACAGACTTAAATATAAACAATTTATGATTTTAAAAAGGGGTCTTTCAACTGACATTTTGATTAGTCCTACCTAATTTAGGGGTTTGATTAGCAAGGTTGAATTGCATCTTAGGAAGTGTCTGTCCAACACACAGGAAACTTACTTAGTGTTGGTTCCTGGGCTGAGAATATTTTACAAATTCACATTGTTCTACGAAGAGGTGTTCTCTAGACAGCAAGGTCATGGGCTTTATTCTCCTCACAGACCTATTGTTTCGTTTAATGGGCAGTTGAACACGCAGTGGGCTATTAGAATCGCTAATTTATAGGCCTAAATCGAAGATTATAAGTACCTATACCTAGGTACCTATTGGTACTCATTTATAATAATTAAATAAAAAATTAGGCACTTCCGTCAATTATGGCGATTTGGGATTTACATAATACTGGGGTTTATTTTTTTAATAGGGCATATTAGTTAAGTGTCACGTGAAGGTGTAAAAGCATACCTACGCAGGAATTTAAAATTAATAAATTATTGGAAAACAAGAAAATGGTTGCATTGTTTTATAATTGAAGGAAATACTAACAAACATTAAAATGTACAGGTATAGAATTGTGGCATATAATAAGAATTTTAATGTGTCTACATCCTACATCTATAAAGGGAGAAAAATATAGCCGAGGATGAATAACACTAATTTATCAATTTACCCAAATGTGGGTAATTGTCAATCAATAATTTTTAAAACTTTGCTAATGTTCGACAGGTATATATGTGTATAACTAAGGTGACAGTGTGATTCCATTATTCTTTCTACCTATGGTGCCCATTCCACATACGTACAACGTCAATGAAAATTATGAAATTGAAGGTGGTAGCAGACATTAAAGACATACTAAAAATTCTGCTACCACCTTCAATTTCATAATTTTCATTGACGTTGTACGTATATGGAATACCCGCCTATACGGAGTACCTATTTTATTTTGATTACTTTTCTTATCTACCATACAGATGATCACTTACGCGTCATGCTGGTTGTTAAGCGGTGTGGTACTAGTCAACTGTGCAGCCCCGGTGGACTGGATTGAGCGTTCTCCCAATGGAGCGTACGAGCTCGCTTATGCCACAGGAGACGAAGGGGGACACTTCAAAACTGAAGCTGCCTCTGCCGATAACACTGTTACTGGAAAATTTGGGTAAACAAACTAAAATAACAACTGTATTACTCCGTTGACTACTGACATGCTGCATTTATCGTCTTCAAGTGTCTCTTCCATCAAAGATTGGCGATCTTAGGGGCTGTTTAGTCATGATGACTATACCAGGGAATTATAAAGCAGTGGTTTCCCGTTGCCTTCAGCATTGTTATGCCGTTGACTCTTTATTGAGTTCCTCCGCCTTCGGAGCCAGTTTCTCAGCCCCAGAACAAAAGAGTGCGCTGCACAGAAAAGACTGTGTTTTTCGCTTATCCCGGATCAAATTTCTGTTTAGTCACCATTACGCGCTTCCGTTTTTACCATAGGGAGGCACTGATTAGAGCTTTTCGCGTCTTCGCCTCTGAGACATAAGGCATTACTCAAAAGTTCAACTACTTTGATGATATGCTGCTTTATTAGTGACAAATTAATAGCCTAATGCGCTAGAACGAATTGGCGGTAGATATGATAATAATGACAATTCACCGTTGAGTTAGGTACACGTCTAGAAGAAGAGCACATCCAGAGTACCTACTGTATGTAGGTCTACTTCATTTTGAGAAGACATTAAGTGAAGATAATTAACCTAAAGCTATAAAGACACCCTGCAGGATTGGTTATAAATGTATTTAAATGTATTTACTCCTTTATTATAAGGCGGGGTTTCCACATACGTCAATGGTCAATGGTAAATATGGTTTTGGCATGGTAGCAGACATTTTTAGTATGTCTTTAATGTCTGCTAAAACGTCAATTTCATATTTCTCATTGACCATTGACGTATGTGGAAACCCCGCCTAACAGTATCAGTCGACTGTAATTAACAATTAAGTTATTGTAGGTACCGAGATCCAGCATCGGGTGGCCTACTACAAACAACGTACACAGCTGGTCGGAGGGGATTTCGTCCACGAGGACCTCATATAGCAAGGCGAATTAGTTTATCCCAAGCTGGACCCATAAGGTGAAGTATTTCAATGTCCGAAATTAGATGATTTAGGAAAAACTGGACGCCGATCCGGGGCGTCGTCTTAATGGCTGGAGCACAAGCCCGACAAGTACAGTATCTGCTAAATCCTCTACTGATATAATATGCTCTTTGGTAAGTTTTTTCTAAATCCTCCAATTTCGGTGATATCGAGGAGGCTACCTCTCCAACCTAAGTTAGTTTAATGTCAGTGTACAATACCATATAATACTGCAAAATATTGAATATTTCAATGTCAAATATTATTTTATGTATTCAAACGGGCCAAAAATGCGTTTTGAAACATGTGTGTTAAGGTTATCATCATAGCTTGTGGTAATTTGTCCAAGAATGGGTTCAACACTACGAACATCACCGCTGCTGCTATTTTACTCACACCATTGTAAGCTTAGCATAAAATCCATTTCGTGGTCACATAGGTACTGTAGGCACTTAGCAAAGTAAGAAAACATCTATAGCCATATTATGTACAGGGCGAAATTGCCTGCTTCTTTTTCAACTGTATATCCACCATGTCTACTATTCAGTAGGGCTCTATATTAGATAGGTATTGTCATTCGCCATGTTGTATCCTTTTCAAATCTGGTCTATAAGCAAAGCATTGGGTGTTTACCGATTTATTTTTAGAAATTTATCGTTATTTATTTATTATTATTTAAAAGAACCGGTCCGAGTTTACTCGAACATGCTTTCCAATTTATCAAAATTAGTAGATAGAGAAAATGAGTAATTTCATGGTAAATAATTTTCCTATGGTTAAATTTCCGATATCTCGGGGGGGGGGGGGGGGGGGGGTTGTCCACCTGACGTCACTGGAGGTGAGGTAAATTCTAGATAGGTCAGACACATTACCACACAGCAATACTGGCTGGGCACGCAATGCATTTGAACGTGAATTATCTATCATTTTTTCAAAAAAAAACATTTTTTTTACAAAACCAAATGCTTTTGTGGGAAAGCAACCTGTCCGGTTTCGTTACTAAATTTAACACCTAAAACATGCCTGAAGGTAGAAATCATCGATAGAAAGGTTTCGCAGAAAAATTATTTTTTAGTCATTTTTCATTAAAATTTAGTTATTTTTATTTTTTTTACCCCCAGAAGCAACCTATCAAGGGGCAAGCGACCCCCCGCATTTCGTTAACATTAATAACGACTACAATATATGTGAATTTAAAAGAAATCATTGGAGCCGTTTTTGAGAAATAATTTTTTTTGACGTTTTTTTGAAGTTTTTTGAGAATAAAACCCCCCCAAATTAAGTTAGCCCCAAATAAAAAAAATGGTTCCGAGGTATGATTTTTGTGAACCTACATACCGAATTTCATCAACATCGACTTAGTAGTTTGCCCGGAAATCGACGCACAGACAGACAGACAGACAGACAGACAGACATTTCGTAAAAACCACTTTTTTGGGTTCCTGGGACCTTAAAACGTGTAAATCCGTTGAAATCTCGGAATCGAAAATTTCGATCGTCGCAAAGCTTTCCTTATACTACGTATAAATTGGAAAGCAAAAGCGTTCTACCCATTGGGGAAGTGTTTAATAAAAAAAATACAATAAGGAGTTTTAGTTATTTTCAATCTTTTACTTTCTTACAATACCTACGGTAGGTAACCTACCATATAGGAATTATAGGATACACAATGGCGGATGACAATACCCGGGCATATAGTGCCTTACTATTCAGTAAGGTTCTAATGCTCGTTCAATTAAATAACCTGAGAAAACTATGATTCGATTCGTTGTATAGTACATATAAAGACATAGTGCACAGTTGCATAACCAAGAAATTGCAGAAAAGAATACAATAATACTCCAATAACGACTGTAAGCAACAATACTGCTTTGTTGAGAAATAGGCTACACGGTTTTTCTATCTTTCTATATCGTACTGTCACGTAGTATTGATACTACAATAGTATATATATATAATATAAACTTACATTACAGTATAGTAATATGGTATAATATTATACGGATGAGCCATACAGTATAATATGGAATAAATGAGTAATAATAAATAATAAAAATCTGCAATAATCCTTGTACTGTATTAAGCATAATAAAGAATGACTGCCTTCACATAGAAGACAATCCTGACGACATAGAACCTAGAAGACACCCTAACAACGATCATAAATAATATTTTGGACTAACCGAATAAACTGTACAATCTATTTTTGTTATTAATTACCAGGCCGCAAGATGATGGACAGTACCACCCTGAGTTTGACAATGCGGACCCCTCTGAAAGCCAGGCTTATGATTTTTCATTTAATACACGTGATGTGGTCAAGGAGGAGCATGCTGATGAGCGAGGAGATGTTCGGGGCAGGTATGTAATGCAAAAAATGAAATTCAACAAAAAAAAATTAACAAATTAGTATTATCGGGCTTACATTGCCTGTTGTGTTAATTGTCATTAGACGCATGGGCGTCATAGTCATGGAACAATTAGGGCGGAGCCCATTGTCAGGGGGAGGGGGCGAAGTGGGTGCTACAAACCCTTTTTTAAATAGTATTACACCATTGCCATTAATCTTTACCAATTTTTTTAGCCTAATTAGTCATTTCTGTCTATGGACAAATATAGTACGAAGGGCGGTCAGTGAAATTATAGACTAATTATTGAATATTTCTGCATGCGCAACACGTCGTACTCACATGTTTTTTTAATATAGTTCTCATTCTCACCAATTGTCTTGATTCCTCATTAATCTTAGGCGGGGTTTCCACATACGTCAATGGTCAATGGTAAATATGGTTTTGACGTGATAGCAGGCATTTTTAGTATGTCTTTAATGTCTGCTAAAACGTCAATTTCATATTTCTCATTGACCATTGACGTATGTGGAAATCCCACCTTACTAGGCTGTACACTGTACACCTTTTAAACACTGCAAGAAAGAAAGGAATAAAGATTATTATATTCCACATGAGCGAATTTCGGGCTCGTGGCCCACTCTTATTCTTACTAGGCTGTGCAGTGTACACCATTTAAACACGGCAAGATAGAAAGAAAAAAACATTGTCTTTACTTTTCATATTGGCGAATTTTGGGCTTTCGGCCCTCTCTTGTAATTATTAACCCT
The DNA here is from genome assembly GCA_963971405.1 of Psococerastis gibbosa. NCBI lineage: Eukaryota > Metazoa > Arthropoda > Insecta > Psocodea > Psocidae > Psococerastis > Psococerastis gibbosa. The sequence goes on along the minus strand of OZ020487.1, from coordinate 7,075,396 downwards.
TTTTGTAATATCAATTTTCTTCTTTGTGAACGTATAGGTACGGCTATGTAGATGATGAAGGAGTGCGTCGAAATGTTGAATATGTTGCTGGTGCGAATAAAGGATTTAACGTGCTAAATGCTGTTCCTGACTCTTTCGTCCAAGCTCAGAACTCGCCTTTAATTTTTCAGGTAAGCTATAAAAATATTTGTCAGGTTCTCAATAGGTGAGAGACTCCTGTTAGCTAATTTCAAGTGTTTCTTGTTTCTGTTAAGGCCCAATCGGAGTTGTGTCCGACTTTAGAGGTGGGTCTCAATTTGTTAAATTTAAGTGTTACCAATTGTAAATTTGTAACGTTCGTTTTATTGATGAATATAAATTATTCTGATTACGAATATTTAGTTAGTATCCGAAATCGCTTACAGTGTGGAGATGTATAGCTAATCACGCATATAGTATACGGATCGACAACATGTACACGCTGCTGTGTCATCGACTTCGATGGCCAGGTGGTAACGTGCTTGCAATTGTGCGAGTCTTAACACGCCATGCAATCGGAGACGTGTCGTACTCATCACGGGTAATAACCTACAGAGGCGACTGAAAAGGTCAATCGGATACATTCATTAAATTGTTTGTATGCGATTTATCTTTTGTCAAAAAATAAAAATATATTATATAGGGTAGGTAGGTTATTGTAGTCTACAAGTTACTGACCTAGGACTCCACCATTTTAAGCGACATCTGTTTTGATGTTGCAGGGTAAACGGCCGGTAGACAAGATCAGGGGCTTAACGGCAATCCAAAAGTCTCCAAATGGTGCGTATAGGTTCGCAGCGTCGGGACCGGACCACAAACGTGTTGAGGTGGGTGGAAACTATGTAATCTAATATAAATAGTCATATTTCTGATGTTACTAAATATGTAAGCCTACTGTAATATTGTAATTTTACGTTACCTACTCTTACAATTTCTAAAGCTGCGCCCACAGTATGCAGTAATACATTGATTGCATTTCGATGTGTGGATGCAAAACGTCTGATGCAATGCGTCAAGTGTAAAAGTGCATTGCGACTTTGCCATGCAGAAGGGCCGACGCAGATCAAACACTAATTGCGTACATCCTCCTAAAAATATCTTACCTTTAGCTATAAAGCTTACCAGTCCAAAATTAATTATCAACGTATAGTAATGAGATATTATTTACGGTACCGCATACAGTATGTGTATGCATTGGACTAGTAGACTATCCTCTGTCCTTAAGAGTATAAGTTTTCGGTTATACCTGTACGTCTATAATTAAATTGCCTACACTGTTCATAATTATGGTATCAAAATTTTCATTGCAGGTGAAAGATTCTTTAGGAAACACTCGGGGTAGTTACTCGTATATTGATGACAAAGGAAAGACACGCACCGTTGATTATATAGCTGGACCAAACATAGGTTTTCAAATAGTCAACGGCCGTCGGCCAATTCATCCTGCGCTTTTCCCGAACATACCAGAAGTCAGCTCTACGCCTACATCATTCTCCCCCTTTTTCCCAGAGTCAGTCTCATCGATTTCACCCCTATTTCCTGATATCCCCTCAACTCCGTCGTCCTTCTTCTCAGATGTCTTTCCCGATGAGCCATCCAACAGTAAGCCACAATCGCCAATCCAACCACCAACATCAACGACTTCTGGTGGTGCTAGACCAACAGCTGAGCCAGGGTCTTCAGCAGGACTCAACACTCCATCATCATCAGCATCAACTTCTGGTCGACCATCTCCAGCCAGCAGCACTACGGCAAGTACGCCCAGTACACTTTCACCTGACTGGACTTCATCCACGCCTGAGTCTTGGCTTCACGACTTTGGCTCACTTCAGGAGCAGTTGTTCCCGGAAACAGGGAAGGAACCAGCATTTTCATTCAATAAAAATCCCTTTCCGGCAGCTGGAAGGGAACCTTTTTTAACTGACGAGCAATATTCAAAGGGTAATTGTTGCAAAAGCCCGTGGCGCAGTGGAAAACTTCATGGTAGGGCAATTAGGGCTCATGTGCAGAGTATTGATTTAGCGCAGGACAGGCACATGTCCCCTGGAGATGCTTTAAATATGAATTCGTGAATAAATTCCGTATGAAATGAAACAATAGACAATGGACAATAGATTACACAAATTATGTGAGTGCTTAAGTGCAAAACGCAAGTAGCATTACCGCTAGGCTTCAAAAAAAGAAGGCTAGACGTAAACGACTTCAATGGCAAAGTGGTGCTTGTGCTAGTGCGAGTATCTACACGCCATTGGTTTGGAAACGTGTCGTTACTCAACACGGGTACTAACCTACAGAGGCGACTGAAGAGGTAAATCGGATACATTAATTAAATTGTTTGTATGCGATAAATAAGAAAAAAAACATGTTATTTACTTTCGAGTATGCTGCTGTGTGTGATGTGCAGCATACATTAGATTGTTTACAAAGGGTCTTTCAGAATATAGCCTATACCTCAGTATAGCTGTTGTGCACAATGAATCAGTGCTAATGTCATCTCAATTATTCGAATATGCTGACAATATAGGGTATATAATAGATTATTTATTATATATTATTGATCTGATTTCTGAGGTGAAAAATCCGCATGGCTTGTAGTCAAACACGACTATGAAAGGTTTTCTTACGGTAAATTGAGGAGCAAACTTTCAAAACGGCACAAATCCATTTTCGTAAAATATTCAGGAGACACGAAAAACATAATTATTTTGGCTTTATCATAATGGGAATATAAGATTTTAACCCTTCAAAAGACTGGGTTAAAATTTTTTGTTTTTGTTTTGATTAGCAATCCTGATTCAACTCATCTTCAAGATGGAAAATCGATGATAAAATCAATTTTTAATTTTCATGGATTTGTGACGTTTTGAAAGTTTGCTCCTCAATTATCGATAGAATCTGTAGCGGATCACGTACATAGCAAAGTTACTGACTTCTTGCGTATAGACATAGCTTAGGTATGGATTTGCTAATTTTCTAAATTATTTGTAGTTTATAGCACGTCTATAAAAATCAATGTTCTTGTGGTATATTATCGATTAAAATTGGTAGTGTAACACATAGCAAAGTTACTGGCTTCTTAGCGTATTGACATAACCTAGTTAGGTATTCATTTGCTAATTTTTAAAATGTAATTTATGTTTAGGCCTACGCAGTAGTACTGCATATTGTAAATATTATAACAATAAATATTATTGTCAGTCTGTGATAATCTGCTCCTATTTCAATGTCTGTCACTGTCCCCAAACCTTCTATATCCAGGTCAATGTTTAGTTTTTACTTGATTTCTAACTTAAAAGCTATGGTATTTTATAATAGTATTATAAATATATCAGATAGTAGGTATCCGTGGCTTTAACCGCTGAAATGGAAGCTTAAATACCATAATAAAAAGGAACCTTAATGAAATACAATAAAAAAGTAAATGAAAAAATATAATTCTACAAAATAATGTAACCTGCTTTATAGGCTACAAGGCAGTATGAAAGTGGTTATTGTAGTAATACAGCCACAGCTTAAAGCTACCCGCTGGATTAATATTGTCAAAATCTAGCTATGATTTATGATGACCTGTATTAGGCTACTTTCCTAATGGATACTTGGCCCATCCACGCCCTCCTTTAACTCCCTTCGCTGGGGGAGCAAGTGGGGCCTTTCCTCCCTTAGTCGGAGGCACAAGAGGTCGAGGTGGGATCGCTGGCACAAGTGGAGGAAGCACATGAGGTCGGGGTGGGATCGTTGGCACAAGTGGAATATTTCCTCCTTTTGTACCTCCTCCCGCAGTGTGGGGGTTGACAGGACGTTGCGCTCCTGCATTGTCAGGAGGTGCGGCTCCCGGGGCGACTGCTTCGTTGGCGATGAACCCCTCCTCCCCTATAAGTAAAAAATGAATGATTCAAAGCTGAGTGAAAAGCTGTCAGAGGAATGCTTATTCAGCTACAGCTACAGTATAACTAAGGATAGTAGTAGTATCCAAATGAATAGGCTACTTGACAGTTTACAAATATAAAATACGTATGCTAGATAATATAGCTTATAGGCTATCAAAAATATAAAATAAAACAATAATATATTTTTTGCATGAAAACGACAGCGCTACGTATTTGTATGGATGACGTACTCCTTAGGCGCGGTTTCCACCGACCTGCTAGTGCTAAATACAAATACGGTGACGCGGTAACAGACATTCAAGACTTAGTCGGGGTTTCCACCAACCTCGCATTGCAGAATGCAAATGACATTGACGGAAATGTTTGTTTTACTCTATGCCATAGTTAAAATTGATCAATGATCATAGAGTAAAATCACAAACAAACTAAAATTAAAAAATGACTTCATGGGATATGTTAAGTAAAAACATTTTAATACATTTCTATAAAAAGAAAAATTCAAATTTCCGTCAATGTCATCTGCATTCTGCAATGCGAGGTCGGTGGAAGCCCCACCTAAGTCTTGAATGTCTGCTACCACGTCACCGTATTTGTATTTAGCGGCACTAGCAGGTCGGTGGAAACCGCGCCTTATGCCCGGTACACACGGGCAATTGCAATAATTTGTCATTTGAGCAAATGGGAAACCACAGAGTCAACTTCAGAAGATTTCTGAGATGGAGCTGACGCCAGTGCATGGTTTTCAGAAAGTCGTGTACTAGCATCAGCGTCAGAAATCTTCTGACGTAGAGTCCGTGGTTTCACGCCAACCATTCACCAACCCATTTGCTCCAATGACAAATTTCTCTGACGCCGGACGTCCGCGTGTACCTAGCCTCTCTGGAATATCTTACCATTAACAGTGTATGTAACCGTTCTTTTGGCGCCTGCACCGTCGATGTACCAGTATGACCCTTTCACATTTCCTTGGTCGTCAGCGGTCTCTGACTTTCTTGATGTATGCGCGTCATAGTTATATGAGTATGGCTTGTAGCCACCTAAAACACAAAATACATTAAACAATATTATTAGATGTATTAGAAGGGGGTCTGCGTCCTAAAACGCCGCGTAATCGGAAACCAAATTCGGATACCAGCGAATACCGGAGCCAGCGCCCAAGTTTTCAAATTCATGCAATTTAGTCTTCTCTTAGGCGGGGTTTCCACATATGTCAATGGTCAATAGTAAATGTGGTATTGACGTTTAAGCAGACGTTAAAGACATACTAAAAATGTCTGCTACCACGTCAAAACCATATTTACCATTGACCATTGACGTATGTGGAAACCCCGCCTTTTAAATGCCTCTTTTAACAAATAGTGTCGATCATCATGGCATTTTGGGCCCTGCAGATGTCTGCTCGTAAAAGGGAAGTGCTCAGTGCTCGATACTGCCTCAGATATTTCAACCAGCATGTTCTTTTTCTACCGGGTGCCCTCCCTTGGATTATTACATGCAAAAGGCGATACTTTTCGTTCCTCATATGGCCAAAGTATGTCCGTTTCTTAACCGTCAGCAGCAACTCGGCTTCTTTATCCATTCACCTCAGGACTTCAGCATTTTAGCTCATGAATCGATCAATTTTAGCCAAGAAGAGGAAAGACAGTTGGTACCTTCTTCTTGTTGGCCATCTCCATCAGGAATCGCAGGCTGCTGATTATCATCAGGAGGTAAGTTGTTCTGAGAGTCATCAGCAGGTGGCACGTAGCCTTGCGAATCATCACCGCCAGGATTCTGACCGTCATCGCCACCAGGTCCACTGGGCTGGGGTGGTGGCAAGAGACCTTCTCCCACAGGCACGTACCTGGAAATATGCATAATTAATACCATGGTATTATCTGTTTAGGACATCGATAAACTCGAACGGAAACGGAACTGGAAAACTCAACTTTCAACCCTTGTTTCAACCAATGAGTGACCAAAATGTAGATACACTTTCTGAGTTTCTTTTCACTCATTGACAATTGACATTAGCTGTCTGAAACACAATAAGTTGAACGTGAAAGCTGAATGTGACATGGCCAATGACAATGCAAGTGCCGAACAATAAATTTAATTGACTGTAAAAGTTAATCATAGCAAGGTGAATGAGTTACATGGAAGCATCGCACAGGGGCCTTTGCCATCTGAATATACCATCGACTGCATGGTAAGGTAAGCATTGTAATCTAGGAGCATATAGAGTTCTATAATAGAGATGGGACATTCGCTGTCGCTCCCGCCATGGATATTTTTCGAATTCCTGGTCTCACATGCCTCGTCTTCTTAGACCAATTAGTGCTTCGTCGATTGAAACGCCTTCTTTCGGCCAATCAGAGCAAGCCTTGCAGCCGCGACGGGATTCGCTTGTGTTTGGAAGTAATCAGGACTTACGATAGATGACGTGGCAGCTGTGGCACCAGAAATTCAGAAAATGTCCTTGGTGGTGGTGAATGTCTCATCTCTTATATATTATAGAACTCTAGGCATTCGTTTCATAATAAATTGGTCCCTTACCCAGTTCCAGATCCAGCGGTGTAGGTAATGGTGACTACTTTCCCATCAGGTCCCGTGTACGAATATGATCCCTGCACGCTGCCCTGGGCGTCTCCCTTTTCAGAACGGCTTTGATCATCTTGGCTGTACGAAAAGTGGTAAGAGCCGTCTGGGTGGGGTCCTTCGAAGACAATCCCAGGATCGCCGGGTGAGGGCGCAGTTCCTGGACGAATGGCTGGCCTATTTGCTGGCGGTAGGCTTGGGAGCGGATATTGAGGTACTGCAGGGACGTTGGGGCTTGGAAATGAGGGGAAGAGAGGCCGACGATCTGGTACCTGCCAAATTGTGTAGGTTTACATATAAATCCTGTTATAACCACAAAATATTGCTTCGGAATTTTCGTTAGTCGGTCTCAATTTCTCAATTTTCTTTTTATAATGTTTTTAGTAGTGGGCTATATTTATAATAGGCTGAATTTATTACAATTTTATTATTTTTTTTTAAAAAAGTAACCTAAAAATCTTAACCTAAAAAGTAGGTGTAGTATGGTTGAAAACTTTTTAAATTACCTACAGAGATAGACTAGCCTAGCAGATCTGAAACTTTCAGATGCAAGACAAGTGCATTTAAGGAAACTAATCAAATCAATCAAAAAGAAATTTTTACTCGTTCGCAGAAAGAGTAAACAATCCTTCTGGTAGGCTTTATATAGTGTTAATGTACAGCCCAGTTAAGGTGTGGTCCGATGGTAAATGTTTTTCCTAAAAAACTTTTCTTCAACATAGGCGCCAATTACACCGACGTCAATAGTGATAGTACTGGTGATATTGACGTGAGTGTAGACATTTTTAGACTATCTTTAATGTCTGCAATCACGTCAATATCACCAGTACTATCAATATTGACGTCGGTGTAATATGCGCCATATTGCATTGACACAGACCTGCGCCTCATCAGGATCTAGATGAGCCTGTTCTTCGGAAATGTCTAGCACCCGCTGGATGTCCTCCCCACTCTGCTCTTCAAGGGTCTCTCGGCTGACAGCACCCCTCGGTGATACAGCTGCCCCATGGTTGACCCAGTAGGAGTACTGCGGTGATGACACCAGGCCAGCATCCACCACGTAGTGGACCGGCGTTAGGGGCTGCAAAAGGACGTCATGTGCGTCCACTAACGGCCCCGCCAGAAGTACCTGCAAATAAAATAGCTTAGGCTTTGAATATTTTAATAGCAACTCGGCGAAACAATAATGCTGCCTACACTAAACATTATTAGTTGGTTCCGGGAAGAGATGAACGGAAAACACCACAAGACGTGCCAGGCTCTCGTCAGTAGCAGAGGTTCACCAGATTATGTGTTGTATTGGGCTGCAAGAAAGCTGATGGCGGAAGCCTAATGCTATGGTGTAAGTAAAAAAAAAAGTTGGATTGTGTTTCCAACGCCTGCTTTCAGCATTTCAGTTTTTATGCAGTCAGTTTATTAACTTGAGACACTCTAATAAGGGTGGACTCCTTCACCTCAGGGAGAAGGGGAGTTGACTGACAGGGTGAACCTCATCATCAGACATCATGTAGCTTATCCAGCCAGGCATCCCAAATGTGCCTGCAAGGATGTGATTATGCAACTATGTTATCGTTGAAAGTTCAATGACCTTTGAGAATGTTATTGGACACTATTTCTAGTATTTATCATTTCAGCATTATTATTAGAATTGTTATTATTATATTATTATTATTATGTATATACACACATATTATTATCAAATTTATGTTTATATCGAAACAAATTGTAGCCCATTTTCGGATTGGACTGCGTAATCTTTCTTTCAAAGAAACTATTGTATGTTGCAGTAAGTTTGTAATTAAGACCTGCATTTAAGTGCCTCTGTTATGTTTAGTTTGTGGTGAATGAAACAAATTTTACAGGCATAGGACCTAGTACGTTCGCCTCAGTGGAATTCTCGAGGATTTCCATTAGAAATTGCCTTGCCGTATCGTATACGATATCGTAAATATACATATATCGTAAACATGGCGTGTTCTAAGCTGTAGACTAATATTATTGTATATACGTATGGTATTTAAATCAACACTGGAAACCCGTGTTTTATACAGCTAGGTGTTTTCCCATTTTGGTAAGAAAATCAACCCCTATAATTATGGAATTTAGTGTAGATTTTGTGGATGTTTCAGGCACCACACTTTCTTCCCTCTTTCTTTGTCGCTGGTTCCGAGTACAAACAATGCATTTCCATTATATTGCATTATATGGGATGGTATAATACTGACATTAAACTGACTTATGTTTAAGAGGCAACCTCCTTGTTATATATATATAACCTAAATTAGAGGATTCAGAAAAAAAGCAATATGTCGTGGGGTTCAAATCCCGTCAACTCCAGAGTTTTCAAAAAAATACTCTAATTTCGGTTAATGCATTTTCAAACAATATAGACTATTATCAGTATTTAATGAAAGTCGTGAAGATGTAAGCCTAGCATCATATTCACAGTAAAATCGCAAAAAATCATGATGACATGATCCTACAAGGGTTCAGTAAACCTGCGGTACAGACATTCTGATTGTAGGTATCTAGTTGTCCGTACTCCATAAAAAAATTATACTAGGTACCCATCTAGATTTCTCAGAGGCCTGGAAAATTGCGGCTGCATGTATAGTGACAAACTGCAGTACGCCAGGCTATACGATAAAATTTATTAATATTATGATTCTTAATTTAAAAAAAAAAAAAAAAATACAAGTGTTGCGAACGGAGTGAGGACATGAAGAGTACGGACTCTGACTTTCACCCAAAAGGTTGTTGGTTCGAGTCCCACACTGGCTTCCTTTTCCTGCCATGCTTTGGTGGGCATGTAAAGCAGGAGGTCCCGGGCCTTCCTAGTTGTATGTGAGAGAGCTATAAACCTAGCCCTAACTAGGCTAGGTTGGCTTAATAGATCAAAATAGTCAAAATTTATTTATTTTGTAATGGAAAGATCAAGTACCTAGCGGGCCTACTATGCTGTTTAGTGTTAACTTATTCTTGGGGTTAAGAATGTAAACAAAACAATTTTGAATAGCACTGTCCATTCTATTGTACAATTACGACATCTTTTCACATTTTTATCCTGATTAAGATAAAATATAATCGCCAAAGTATCGTTGATAGCTATCGTACATACAATTTTTAATTTTAATTCACTTACCACTAGAACAAGCAGCTGCATCATTGAATGCACAACTAGATCTGTCATCAAAGTACTTATACGTACACGCACATAATATAATGTCTTCGATTGTTTCCTTATAAATCGGTACCTAAGAAACTTTTCCAATTAATATACCGTTATGAAATCTGATAATTACATTAATTAAAAAAGGCTCTTAAGGTACCGTACTTCTTTTGTGATAGTATTGATGTACCATATAACTATACAAAGGCTTTCACGACCGAAGTTACGTGATGAAATAAGTAAATAAAATAAATAAGCATTTATTTATTTAACTTATTTATTTATTTATTTGATGAATCAGTAGAATCCGGGAAAATAGGCCGAGGTCGTTCAGAAAGTTCAGAAAGCTTACTTCCAATATAGTATCATTTAATTGTTCAATTTCTTTAAAATATTAAATTTAAAAAATAAGAATTATAACATTTCAATTTCATATAAAAATATTTAAATTACTTAGGTATATAAAATCAAAACATAAAAATGCTACCCTAGCACGCCGCTATCATGAGGAGACACTTCAGCTTCTGTCTACTTACGTAAAAAACTAAGAAAATAAAAGAATTATTATTATTATATTTCGTCAACATCTGCCGGTGACATCTTCAGTGGATGCTAATACTATAAAACTATAATTACCTATAAAAACTAGGTATCCTTTCTTTTAGGTAGGCTTGTAGGTAGGCTTAGACAAAAAATGTCCATAATTTTAAGTTTATAGTTAACCTAACTTTTACTACCAAATCCTCGTAACCGATCAACAGTACCTAGGCTTACCTAGCTCGGAGGTGACACATAGGTCTAAACGGAGTGGAGTTGAAATTTTTTTTCTGGATGATAGAACGAAATAATTTTTAAAGTCTGATACTGGCTTCTATGATAGAAAGTTCCTCAAAATTCACTAAATTCAAGACAAAATAATCTTTTTTTTATAAAAATTTATACTAGATAGAATGGCCCATTAACTCCCTGTCCGGTTTTTATGTTTTGAAAATCTGGCAACCCTAGTGGAGGTAGGTACCGTAAGTTAGCTGCCTGATAATTTCCTGTTATTAGTGGATATCTTAAAAAATTGTTGTCTAATTCATTAATTATGAATCGATTGCTGCGGTGACGGATGATTTCAAGGCAAGTCAGTTTGCTCATCCCAAATGGAGAGACATACTCGTATTCCATATCTAGACATTTTTTCACACATTGTGAATTCCAAGCTTCCTGACGAAGCAATAAACTACCCACGCAGAAATTCATTTTCTATCATAAATCCTCCTCTTCATTTCTTTGACAAGCTCACGAATCTGAGGTAAATAATAACTAATATACTGTATAAGGAACCACTCATATAGTTGGGATCGGTATGATTGGGGGCCCATAGGCTAGTTCCTCCTTAACGAAAGCTAAAGGCTTCGAAATTATATATATTATATATATTGTACATATTTAACTATATTTAGATTATAGTCCATAGATCCTCCTTATTATTTTTCTTTCCAATACTCGAAGTTTGTTTGTGTCATTCACAGTAATATTCCAGGTGTCCAGGTTCGGTACGACCAGGGGAACTATAAATAGTACATATTGAAAACTGAAGTTGACTGAGCCATTCTGGTTATCCAAAATTGAGTAGAAAATTGATGGATGTAGTAATTCTTGACACCTACCTATTGAACAGTCATTACAAGGTACATTACCGATCCTAATTATTTTTTTAATGCAGCATTAACACCCTAATAAGTGTATACAACATACTAAAAAATTAATTGCGTTGTGTTTTGCAAATTTAATGTCGATTTTGACTGGCCAATATGTTGAAGTATACGATTTGAATCTGACTTTAAGCATTACACTTTCCAATTTTTTGCGGACTACTATGAAAATGCTGCTAATGAATAGGGACACTGCCTGTTGATAAATAGGGTGGTTCATACCAGTATACTCCGCTAGGTTGGATTATTAAAAGAACCAAAAAAGTACTTATTTATTTATTTTATTTATTTATACAGAGGAATGCGGTGCATACCTTGGAGAGATGGTGTCCCTAATGCTGAGACCCTGAGGCGAATGGATACAGAAGCCGATTTGCTGCTGATGGTTAAGAAACAGAAACTAACATACTTTGGCCATGAGATGAGAAACGAAAAGTATGACTTTCTGCATGTAATAATCCAAGGGATGATAAAAGGTGGAAGAACATTCTGGTTGAAAATAGTTGTTTGGTAGGAGCACGACTTCCCTTTTAAGAGCTGCAGTCTTCAAGGTCCAAATTGATTATTGCCAATCTTAGATAGAAGAGGCATATGAAGAAGAAGGAGAAGAAGAAGAAGACGATGATGAAGAAGAAGATGAAGAAGATGATGATGGTGATGAAGATGATGATGGTGATGAAGATGATGATGGTGATGAATATGATGAAGATGATGAAGAAGAAGAAGCAGAAGAAGAAATATCAACCAACTTTTATTAAAAACGCTTCGGTTACTTGGTGCAGAAGCCAGCAGCAGGTGTCTATATGGCATAGCAAGATACAGACCTGGTCTACCCCGGTTGTAATTCCAGGCAGGGAATGAGAAAATGCCAAAAATGAAATGTCATAAAGATAGGCGTTATGCGTTGCGGATTCTTGTTTGAGGACAGGTTTTGGGTTGAGGATGAGCTCGTGACATGGTCTGTTGTTCTGCGCGGCCGTCGTGTGACATTTGAGAGCAGTCCATCCAGTTCAGGTTACGTCAAAGTTTAAGGTCAGAGTGGTGTTCAAGGACACTGCTGCCCATCTTTTCACATATCGGGCAAACATGGACTGGATCAGTTTGATAAAAATTGAAACAACCAATCTTTTGTTTGAACGAGTTCTGTGCCTACAGAGGCGACTGAAGAGGTTATTCGGATACATTCTTTGAATTGTATGTATGCAAATAACATTTTTTTTAAACAAGATAAAAAGAGCTAAAAAAGTTTGACAAATAAAGTATTATTTAGCCCAGTACACACGGACGATTCATGCTGTCGCTTTTATGTATTTAACTTAATTGTAATAGAAGAAAACATTTTAATTACAGTTAAAGAACAATACTGAAGTTAATTTTATTATTTTTAATGTTTATTCCAAGTCAACACAAAGAAAGAGTAAAGTCCTCCCAAGCCAACGAGACAACGATCCTTGTATAGCCGCACTAACTTTAAATGGAAAATACTTTAAGTGTTAACAGACGCAATCTGTTGACGTCTCCTACGAATTCCGATACGTGAGCCAAAGAAAAGTGTAAACTGAAAAAGAACAAAGTCCCCCAAAGTTTTATTAAGTACATTATTTTTTGTATATTATAAAATATTAATCGCATACAAACAATTTAACGAATATATCCGATTGATCTCTTCAGTAGCTTCACTAAGTAACTTTAAAGTAGGCCTACAAAAAAAACTTCTATTGAGTTACGACACCCATCCGATCACATGTTGTGTAGATATTAGTAATTATAAGTACAAGCACGTTTCCACCCCAGCACCAACGCCGATTGAATCCTATTACTCCCTTCATTAACCGAAATTAGAGAAAATTGAAAAATATGGACTTGGCAGGATTCGAACCCACGATGTACATCTAACTGGGGGCGTCATCTTAACCGCTGGACCACAAGCCCCGACAAGTGCAGTCATCTCCAAATCCTTCTACTTATGCTCTTATTGACAAGACTCGTATTGCTTGACAGGTTACCACAGCTACACAACTATCGAACCGAACAGGTCTGTGTGCTTATTTTATTGCATAAAGGCAATTTATTCAATTCATTGCAGTATTATATGGTATATATAACATTGACCTTAATTTAACTTTGGTTGAAGAGGTAACCTCTACACTATAGCCAAAATTAGAGGAAATTGCAAAAACTGGACTTGCCGAGATTCAAACCCGCGGTCTTTGCCTATCCGGGGCGTCGTCTTGACTACATGACCACAAGCCCCGACAGTCATCATGAATCTTGTCAATAAGAGAAATAATAGAGAATTTGGAGATGACTTCACTTGTCGGGGCTTGTGGTCTAGCGGTTAAGAAGACGCCCCGGTTAGGCGTAGATCGTGTGTTCGAATCTCGCCAAGTCCAGATTTTTCTATATCCTCTAATCTCGGTTATAACGAGGAGGTTACCCCTTCAACCAAAGTTGTGTTTCATATACGATACATAAAAATATACTGCAGTGTATTCCCTCCATTATGAAAAGGGTATTGAGGAAAAAGATAGTAGTAATATTCAGCCGGGGGTGCAATAGGCTACAGTTCACTTAGATTAAGTGCATGCGCAGAAGCGTACCCGAAAACAAGAAACATTTAGGGTAAATTGTGGCTGCAGGCAATTACTTTGCAATCAATTTAAAATGGTCTATACCCGTGAATTAATAAAATTTACGCTATAGGTAGAAAATGAACATGCCATGAGAATATAGGCCTATGTAGGCGTCTCCTGAAATTACGGCTGGCAATTGCGAAATTCGCATGGGAAACATGGGATGCGACTGTGTGGACCTGATTTTATGGGTTCTTACTGCCAAATATATCAGCTAGACTGGCCTCGCAGAAAAACCGGGTAGATTCCATACCTGAGCGAGGGCTTTTAAATGTCACCAACTTGAGGGCCCACGACCAAAGGTGCTTTGTTGCATTCCTTCCCATGGGAAAGCTTTCGGAAAATTTCGAACAACTTCGAGTTCTTCAATACACAAGGATTCACATCTTATTAGCCTACATTTTAAATAGTCCAACCATACAGGTATAGTTGTATTATTGGTATAAACTATCCATTATATTATATAAAAAATAACTTCATACAAATATTGCATAAAATTTTAGATACATTTTTATGTAATACATATATTTTGCAATAAGTTATCTCTTTTATAATATGTTGAAATTGAAATTTAAAAACGACTTTATTGAAAACAAAGAAACAAAAGGCGAACAATAAGACTATAAAGTCTTCTTTTCATACTAACCCTATAAAAAACTAAAATATTGTATTATCAATAAATGTTTAAAATTAAATAGAGGAGAAACAAGAGAGGAAGAGAGGAAAAAATGGGGATGGGGGGGGGGGGGAATCCATTGTCATCACCATTACAAGACCGGAGAGAGTTTCAAGCGTTATCTAAGATATATTGTTTAATTATTTTCATTTTCATTTAATTATGTTCAAAATATTACATTAAATACGTATATAAACTATCGGCGACCTCCGGCAGGGCAACCAGACAGCCGCTGACGTGGTCGTTATTTTAAAATTTTGAATAACTTGGACACGAAAAATTAAAATTAAATTAAGAGCCTTTGATGGCATGACTTAAGGGTAGCTTGTTCGTACTTGTGCGAGTCTCTACACATCATGCGGTTCGAGACCTGTCGTAACTCAACACGGGTAATATTCCA
This sequence comes from Psococerastis gibbosa, assembly GCA_963971405.1. Lineage (NCBI taxonomy): Eukaryota > Metazoa > Arthropoda > Insecta > Psocodea > Psocidae > Psococerastis > Psococerastis gibbosa. Next base: position 7,060,333 of record OZ020487.1, on the reverse strand, counting down.
ACACTGGCTTAATCCATAGAGATTATTTGGATGCATACATTAAATTGTTCGCATATTCGAATAATCTCCTTTTTAAGGATATCAAAAATAATAATAATTAGCCTGTGCTTTATTAGATAGATTATTCCTCAAGTTACAGCAGACTGGCCGGTTGGCACTTAGCAGCAACTTGTGGCATCGATGCCTCCACTCCCCTCGATCCTGGCACGCCCTCTTCAGCTCCACGTATGTATTGGCCCCTACATCCTCCATCACTTACTGCTGATATTGTTTTACACTGACATATTTTATATTGGTTGACACCTTCTATGATTCCTTCTTTGGTGCAAGTGAAGAAGTTCTCGTGTCGTAGAAAATGTCCAATCCAGCGAGCTTTCGCTTATTCTGGTTAGAACCTCATAGATTAATATTATATATCATTATTGTTATTATTACATGCAGTCTAAGACTTATTGTGGTCTGAATTCAAACTATGTATCCATGCATCCTGACAGTCAAATATAATTTTCAGCTGTATCCGGCTTTAGTTTATCCTTGTACCTACTTCGTATAGGCTATGGTGTTTAACTTCAGCTCAGCCTGAAGTTGTTGTAGAGTGGGTTCAAATGAACCTGTTTTCAGCTTTGTGTCTACCTTATTGAAGTTTAACTTAACAGGAAGAGCAACTTGGAAGTTCAGAATGCAACGTACCTTTGCACACCTTAATAATTTTTATGCAGTTGTTGCACCAAACGGCATAGGCGCACCGTTTCTGATGGATGAAGGCGAACAACATCATTTTTTAAAAAACAAAGCCAATTAGTGTTGCTCTTGATGACACTTGGTTTATAGCTAAATAGCATAACCTGGCTAGATTTTTTCAAAGGCGACATTTATGGTGACTTCCAGTTGCGTGCTATAATATCCTACCACGCCACCTGACGAACTGAGGTAGAACCATGTAAAAAAGGCTTCTTTTCTTAATTTTTTTAAACAACTTGCATGCTCTGGAGCTAAATCCATCCCTGTAGCCTTTTGCCCACACCGTCCTGCTATAGGCTACCTCAAGTACTTAAGAGTGTACGTCCCGTAAGAAATAGGTGCCTACCCCAAAATCCGTTGTTTTTATAAACTTATTATTTTTTATTTAATTAACTAAGCCAGGTATTAAAGATTTAGCTAATTTATATTGTAGATGACTGCTTCATGCATCATATATAGTAGGGCATTTCTAATTTTTGGTACCGTAGCCTTTTAATAGTTATTTAAATAAAAAATAAGAAGTATTCAATTTCGAACTGCCAATTTCCTACGGGATGTACACTCTTAAGCGAACCAATGCGACATAATTACAAAGGCTTTCACGGCCAGAGTTACGTGACGAAGCAGTAGAATCCGGGAGGGGGGGTGGTCGTTCTGAAAGGGTACTTTGATGAAGCAGTAGAATCTGGGAAAATAGGCCGTGGTCGTTCAGAAAGTTCAGAAAGCTTACTTCCAATATAGTTTCATTTAATTCTTCAATTTCTTTAAAATATTAAAATTTAAAAAATAAGAATTGTAACATTTAAATTTCATATAAAAATATTTAAACTACGTAGGTATATAAAATCAAAACATAAAAATGCTACCCTAGCACGCCGCTATCATGAGGAGACACTTCAGCTTCTGTCTACTTACGTAAAAAACTAAGAAAATAAACGAATTATTATTATTATATTTCGTCAACATCTGCGGTCGACATCTTCAGTGGAACTCCGCAGACTTCTAAGATTGTATCTCGGAGGCTGAGCAGCAACTGTTGAAACAATGCGAGCCGAACAAGACTATAGATTCATTAGTATTTGTCTACTTTGAACTAGAGACATTAGGCTTGATTGGAGTCTTAAAATTAATGCTGAGGGCATTTGTTATTTGTTCTATATTTATTAAATGTCTCGAGGTATCTGCAGCCTGATCGAGGCGATTATAATACCGGCATTTATTTAATCCCCTGGTGGTAAAAATGTAAACAAGATAATTTTGTAATGGAATGTGCTATTCAAAATTTGTTTGTTTACAGTTATAATCCTAGGGTATTTATTTAACCCCGGTATTATAATCGCCTCGATCAGGCTGCTGGAGCCAGAAAGTGTTTTTTTTCTTCTTTTTTTTTCGAAATATCTGTCGGTACTACCCGACCGCGATTTCATGACTTTTGGAACACTTACAAAAATCAAATTAACTCAGTGTTCCACTTATGCAAGTTTTCGAATAAACATTGTGTTCCAAATGCCATCCTATATCGTGGTTGAGTAGTACCAATAGACAAAGTATAGGGGTTAACTTAAATCGGTTCTTTTAGATATGGGCGAGTTTAACTGCCAACCGACACTCTTAGGGTGGTTCCCATCATCGCTTGAAAAGTATTTGTAGGGATTACTGCTCGGCTCCGCCGGTAGATGGTAGATTGCTGTCCAGTACCATTTCCATACAACAATAATAATAATAATAATATTTTGTTTTTGTTTTTAATTTACAAATTTCCATGTCCAATATTTCCTGGACATGGAGCATATATTACAAAAATACAATAACTTACAGAATAATACATCCCGCATCCCCAAGCTATAGCGCTTATTTGGGACAAAAGACTCATGCAGTGCTGCTAAACAAGGCTTAATAATTTATTTTTGTTATTTATTTTTACTTGTTATTTTAATTTTAATAAGCTAGTCAGTTTTTATTATTTTATTTTATTTTTTTAATAATAATGATAATAATAATGTCCCGAAGGACTTTTTATGGACCAAGACCTACTCTTCTCTTGTCCAATGCCAACGACCCCATGGATTTCGGAAATTATTTGTATTGTTTCGGAATGAATTCCTGGCCATTGGCAAACTGGCGTACGTTCTCGGTTTCAACCTACACTGGCTATACAAGCGATAATGTACAAGCTGAGACATGCTTACCACTGACGAAATGAAACAGGCGAAAGCTTTACTTAACAAAGTACAAATACGAGTCCCACTTCCTGATACTTTTCGAGCAATGGTGGGACTGGGTCGAGTGAGCCTGCAAATTTAGGCTCACTCCCCAGAATCGTATCTGTACTTGCTGACTACTTGGTTAAGTCATGTTTTCACCTGTTTCATTGCGTTAATGGTAAGCTTGTCTCAGCTTGTCCATTATCGCTTGTAGCCGGTGTAGGTTGACAATGTCCAAAAATGCATATTGGAAACAATACAAATAATGTCCGAAATCCATGGTATCATTGGCAATGGACAAAGCACATATGGGCCACTAGAAGTAGGCCTGGGTCCATAAAATGCCCTTCGAAAAAAAAATACAAACTAACCTCACTCCCACTTTGTGTCGGATACCCCCTTTCGTAAGTTCACCAAAACATGGTGGAAGTGGCCCTTGCGTGCTCTAAAGCTATCTCAGAAACTAATCAAAAAATTCAAAATATTCAAAGCCTGGCTGGGCGCTGGCAGTTGCCCATTGGCCGTTACTGAAGCTCCTCCGCCAAGGACAACCAGAAAGCGAAGAGGCTCTAAATTGTGGCACCATCAAATTTGATTTATAGTCGGCATAAAACTCTGTTATTTCACGATGGACGAATGAATTGTTACAGAGATTCGATGCGAAAATTATGAACCTGATTTTTTACTCCAGCCGGCAGCCATTAAAAGTTCCAAAACCTATCTTAAAATCTAAAATATAAACGTAGCTTAATGTAGGTAGATAATATGATACATAATCGCCCATCATCTTCTTCTTTATAGGCTAGATTGTCAAATTTTCCGCAGTAGGGACATATTTTCAGGCAGTTTTTGTCATCTAAGCTTTTTTTTATATATTTGATTCCTGACACATCATAATTCAGGTACTATACCTTGGTATACCTATTACCTTTACATACATACAATGTGTAAGGTCCTAGCTGCTTAACATAAGTCTATAACAATAATTGAGCCCTCTAGTAATCAAAATTAGCAAACTCCACTTTTTTAGTTTTCGAGTTATGCATATGGTTGGATTCCTTGTGAAAAAACGCTTCTGATGAAAAAAGTTTTCCGTGTCAAAATCAACATTCTGGTACTAAAAATGGCTAATAAAAAATGACATTAGTATCAAAATGAGCAGAGCTGGGTGACAGTTTTTCGTGGTTCCTGAAAAAAAGTGTCATAGTGGAAATTGCCGATTTTGATACTAGAAGGCTTATTATTCGGAAATTGTACGTACGCTAAGTACCTATGTGTATAATTAGTAAATATTGGTCAGAGAGAAAAAATAAGTGTGACCAGAACTGATCAACTTACGATGTAGCGCGCATGTCAAGTTCCTTCACATCCCCCAAAATAATTTGTTCTATTACGGTACAAGTGTATCAGGGTTCAGATATTTATTTATAATATATTTTATATTATTAATATATTTATTTAATTATATAAGTGCGAAACTCGATTCCTTTCGGTTGAAAGTCGGAGTCTGTACCACTACTCTAGGCTACATGTCCTGAGTATAATTAATTTCACCATTATTGTCAATTTGCTATTTCTTTATTTCTAAATTTAAATTTTATAAATAATATGAGTGTATATTGTAAAATTACCGTTCACAAATGTTCCAAAAATAAATTTTCAACAAGTTACAATTCAATTAAATTATGTTCCCATTCTTTAGGTTTCGTGTAAATTATGGGAGCATGAAAACGTACCCATCACATTTAACTGTTTAGTACGGTAGGTATTACTATTTATAGTAGGTACGTAGTCGCCTTCAGTCTATTCATCTTAGGGCTTAATATTGTAATTAGACCTGCCATTCACAATAGTCCCATTATTATTAACTTTGTATAACTTCATGTGACTCACTGTCAGTGGCGGATCCACGGAGGGGGTCTAGCGGCCATGAAGCTCCCCGAAGGCAGCCATAATGAGACAAATATAGCAGAAATAAATATTAACTACTTAGGAAAAAAATATGTAACAAAAAATAGGCTACCGTAAACGCACTAATTTCGGGCATGACCCCCCTCAAATAAAAAGCTGGATACACCACTGCTCATTGTTAATAAAAAAAGTACATGTCAGTCATTAGTATGGTGTAAAATTTTACTAAGTTATATTCCATTCACAATGACCTAGGTCCTATAATACAAAGACAAAAGAGTCTTTTAGTGCTGGATTGGTAATGAAAGTCAGCTGAATAAACAGAAAGGAAACATTTATTATTAATGTAAAGTTATCGATATGCCTACAATAACAATAATTTGGAAACACAAAATAGGTACTTAGCAGTAGGCCTATGATATTACGCTATTACGCTTTTCTGAGCAAAGTCAATTTTCACAGGAAATATAGATGGTCAAAAATATCTGTTAAATTAGCAGAAATACTCCTCGACATTTCGATTTATGACATGTGGTTTTAACAATCAGTTTTTGAACTCATTCCTTGGGACTACCATACAAATAGTGTTTTGAACATTTCAAATTCAAAAATTGCAAGCAATCTCAGTTAGAAAGAGGTAAACATATCATGTATAACAACGCTGAGAAAAATGTCTTCTATTTGTTCTGATATATTTCTGACACCTCTATGAGATTGATCTTCCATGAGATACTTACATTAATTATACTTATAATGCTTTCCTCCTTCTGATTGTCAATTAAAAAGTACAATTTTTATATGGAAAGTACTTAAAACTGGCACCGGAAAAATCGTCTTTTTTATTGACGTTTTATTTTTTAGAAGCCTGCGGATTGATTGATCACAATCACGGATTCACAACAACAACAAAATAGTGAAGTCGGTCCAGCCGTTCACGCGTGATGGCGTGACCAAGGGAAATAGGGATTTATTTTTTTATAAATAGAGATTTTATATTTGCTAATCAAGTTATTGAAGATTTAATCTAATCAATTTGTAGAAGACTATTTAGTTATTCAAACATCCTATTTTAAGTTAGGTTATACAATATATATATATATATTGGGACTACAGTTCCTTCATGAAAATGATAGAGAATTAAATAAATTAAATAAATAAAACAACAAGTACCTACATATTAATTAAATTCATTGAAAAACCACAGCTTCCTAAATTAAAAATAACCTATAATATTGATCAATGTATAAAATAGCCTTCTATAGCTGAATAAACCAAATCTTAAATTGTTTGCGCATAATACATTAAATAAAAATTAAATAAAAAATAAAAATAATAAGGAAATTTAGCTATTTGGGGAACCTACCAATTTTCTAGTACATTTTACTATAGATCCACTTAAAAAAATGCTTGAAAATATACTATACAATACATACCATTGTACAAAAGAAGTTACAGTATCAAATACAACAGTCAGATTCAACCAGATAATTCATTATGCACGTCCTGCAGTATAAATTTATTCACACGTCAGCCAGTTGAGTTGCATTTTTTTTATTATACAGTAATATACTGCATCCACAACACAAAAAAACCTAGCCGGGACAGGTCTAGTTGAAGATGCGTCCATCTATTAGGCATTGAGGTTCAAATGGACATTATGACCAGGTATAAAGCCGGTAACCGGCAAATCTTCTTCACTTGGCTCCAGCGCTCCTTCAACATGAGATCGGTAAGTGCCTGTAAAATCAAAAGTATTCTACAATTATTTACCATCACCTACACCAAAATCCGAAAAGCTATTTTGAAAACAATATAAAACGCGAAACACACTGCAGGAAAAGTGTCTAGCAAGAATCTACCCTCTCACAAAGTCTCTGTTGCTTGTAATCATAACCTTTTAAGCTATAGTCTAGTGACTGAGGGATAATACAATATATGTTATCCATGTAAAAAATACCATGGTGGGCGTATCTTCCACAAAATTTGAAATAGTACCGTACCTTGAATCAACCCATTAAAAAAATTAAGCGTCGCATTATAGTTTTTCTTTGGCAGATCTACTGCACCAGAACTGTTGGGAGATCTGTTATTGAGGCTAATGTGTTGGTCTAAAACCACAGAGATTTTTTCTGCTGAGGTACTGTTGGTAAGGCACGGTTTTTGGGTCATATTTGAGTTTGCGTGACAGTTGTAAAAAAATTTTATTAAAGTATACTGAATCATTATATTATTTTCAAATAAATAATTTCGACAAAGACTTAACCTATTTGTAAACAATTTTTTCTATCATTGCTGGGTTAAAATTAACGACCCGAACATTTCAAACTATTTGTGGCTATAATAAATAAAAATAAAAACAATTCGTGTATTTCTCAAATGATTGTCATAACAAATTATTTTGTAGGCCCCCTTAACCTGATGGTGTGCGGGGTACCTACCAACTCAAGTTGACAAAATTAATTAATGAAGTAATACATACAATAATACATTCTTAAATACCTATGTTGGATGGTATAAATATTACGTTAGGGTGTGAACGCTGTACGCACTACGTTATATGAGAGTGCAAAGTAGCTTAATGTAATACGAACCGAACATGGTACCAAGTGTATGGGTTACTTAAACCGCACAACCTATTATGTTTCGTATGAACAAGCAACCGAAGTTTAATGGCAATATTATAGCCTAGATAGCTACAGTGCTGTACCAAACTGACTTTTTTCATTTGTAAAGCTTAAAATAAGTTTTATGTGGGTTCTACACATGCTGGGCAATTCTATTGAGACAATATTTCCATTGAGCAATATTCCAATTCCTTGGGGCAGGGGCAGAAACAATAGCCTCTTAAAGGGAAAAGGGATGGTCCGAGTCCCCCTTAAAATGTTGATGAATAATTCCTTAGGATAGAATCACTGTCAATGATCACTTCGAAGACATGAAAAGCATGAGCCCTACCTAGATGCGATATCTTGCATATTTCCAAGCTCAGCGTTGTATGATCGAGGTGGCTGATCGTCAAAATCACTACAATATGCCTGCCGAATTTGTAGATGGAACGCTTGTTTCTTTAAGTTCATTCAGCCCAAGCTTTTGACGTCCGATGAAATTTGAAGGAAGCATACGAGCTAACTAGTTCAAACTTTATTTTTACAGCTTTGCATTTTACTTTTGATCGCCTCCGCGACTGTCGCCAAGCCTCAAGATAATCTTGACGTGACCACAGCCAATGGTCTTGAATCCACGACTTCTTCGGGAAATCTGCTTGAAGAGGATGATAGTATCGCAACTGTGGGGTCTAGCCTTCCAGTGAGCAGCTCCTCATTGAACGCCAACGCTGCTGATGTCTCTGGCAGAAGCAGTTATGCCGGTTCCGTAAGCATCCTCGGTGCTAATGGACAGGTAAGCTTTTGAGACAAAATAGAGAAACCGCGTTTCCTTATAACCCTTTTAGAATCCGTGCAATATAGCGTTTGGGCTACGCGATAATCATTTATGCAGGCTATACACTTATAAGGATTCACAGTTCAATATTTATGAAGGAGAGGAAAATTGTAGCGAGAGCGCGATTGGAATGCTACACTGTAATTTCAAATTAATGAAGTCAAGAAACACAGTGTTTCCATTCTTTTAATTCGTATTGCGGTGTGTGACGCACGCGTGAATGTAACTAGCACCAGCGTATGCAGTAGAAAATCTGTCAATAACTTAAAATGGCTAAAAAATTAAATTTTCAAAATTTCAGTACTCCCTCGGCGACAGCAGCTTCAGGTCTCTGAGCTCTGGCCTGTCTTCCTCTTCTCCCATCCTTGGCTCCGGAATTTACTCCTCTGCTCTTCCCGCATCTCTCTCTTCTGGAATCAGCTCTTCTGGCCTGACTTCTGGACTCTACTCCTCTGGAATTGGCTCCTCTGGCCTGTCTTCTGGACTCTACTCCTCTGGAATCAGCTCCTCTGGTCTGTCTTCTGGACTCTACTCTTCTGGAATCAGCTCCTCTGGGCTTTCATCTGGGCTTTCTGGATTAGGCTACTCATCGGCACCTGCACTCAGCTATGGTTCTTCACCCGTCATCTCGTCAACTGGTCTTCGTAGTGCTGGACTTAGTTACTCTTCTCCCGCCTATAACGGTGCTGGATACTATGGTCTGTCATCTTCCCCTGCTGTAGTTTCTGGTCTCAGTTACGGATCTGGTCTCGCCACGTCAGGCCTTGCTACATCTGGCCTCACCACTTCTGGTCTTGGCTACAGCAATGCTGGTCTTGTATCTGGTCTGAACTATGCAACTGGCCCTGTTGCTGTTGGTGCTCTACAAACTCAGACTGCCCATGTGCCGATTACTCAGACAAAAACACATCTCCAGCCAGTCACCACGACATCCATTCAACATCAGGCCGTTGATTCCGTCCACCACGTCGATGTTGACCGCGTTGTACCTGTTCAGGGCTACCGCGTTCAGAGTGAAAAGGTAAGAGAATATTTTCAGAAAGCGTTATTTTTTAATGTAGATTAGTGAATGACTCAATATGGCTAATTAGCCTATGGCCGACGATATTTTAAACGGAAATTGATTTTAAAATCCTCAGACAAACTCTACGACCTACGTAAGAAGTAATGTGTAGATTTAAGGTAACTTATATTACTAGTAGGTACTTTATAAATTATATAGGCTCTGTAGAATTTATGCTTGTATAAGTACTGCAACCACCATGTCCGATCTTAATGTACCGTAGCTGTATACAAGCACTTGAGGGTTAATAAAAAGTTGAACATTTTCCATAACTTGACGTAGCAGCAGGAAGAATAAATGTCAACTGTAGCCTATTCCCAAGATTTGTAAATCCGTTTTGCTTTCAGGTGCAAGTACCAGTCCAAAGGTACGTCCAGAGCGAGAAGGTTGTACCCGTCAAGTACGAACAGGTAGAGCCTGTAAACTCTGTTGAGAATGTTGCTGTTCGCACTGCTGTCCCCGTCAACAAGTACTCCGTCAAGAATGAGGAAATCGAAGTCCCCTATCAAACTTTAGTCCAATCTGAGGAAGTTCAGCAATTCCGCGTAGAGACCGTCACTCCTATTAACGAAGTTCAACGATTCCAAGTATGTACCAATACTGAACCTAAATCTTCCGACTTCTAAGACTTCCGATGTATTGTCTCATGTCACCTAACGTACCAAAACGGTAATTCTGTTCAATATCTAATTAACATATCATTTATTTCCAGGTACAAAGAGTTATTCCAGTAGTAACCCAGGAAGTTAAGACCGAAGAAGTAGAGGTCCCTGTACAGCGTTACGTCAAAAACGAACAAGTTATTCCCGTTCGCATTCAGAAAGTGACCCCAGTTCAGCAGACACAGCGAGTCGCCGTATCCCAGGTCGTCCCCGAGCAACACATCGAGTACCAGACCCAAAACGTCCAGGTCCCCGTGCAAAGGCTCGTCAAGCAAGAGAAGGTTCAAAACGTTCGCGTCCAGTCGGTCACCCCTGTACCTGACGTTGAGACCCACGAAATCAATCACGTCGTACCTGTTCAGTCCCATCAAGTAGTCAAGGAGAAGGTAGCTGTACCAGTACGTCAGTACCAGGCCGTGCCTGTCCAGAGCACACATCACGTACCTGTCACCACCCAACAGATCAGCCACGTCCCCGTCCAAAGCTCAGCTTACTATCAGGGCGCCACCTACGGCCTTAATGCTCTCCACGGCGGAGCTATTTATGGCTCTGGTGCATATGCTGCCCCTGCTCTGTCTGGTGCCGGCTTGTACAGCTCTGGATCTTACGCCTCTCCTTCTCTTTACAGCTCTGGTGCTTCCCTCTCTGCTCCCCTTTACAGCTCTGGTGCTTCCCTCTCTGCTCCCCTTTACAGCTCTGGTGCATCCCTCTCTGCTCCCCAATACAGCTCTGGAGCACTTCTTAGGTCCAGCGTACCTGCTTCTCTAGGTTCTTCATCCCTTGGATCAGGTGCCCTTCTTAGCGGATCTGGTGCCCTCCTTAGTGGATCTGGTGCCCTCCTCAGTGGATCCGGCGCCCTCCTTAGTGCCGGTAACGGTTACTCTAGCTACTCTTCTCCCCTCGTCAGCTCAGGTGCTTACTCTACAAGCAACTTGGGAGATTCGTCTCTCCTTTCTTCCGGTTATTTCGGATCTTCCACGGCCGCACCTTTGGTTTCCACCACCGCAGCTCCCCTTCTTGCAAGGAACTAAGAAACTGCCCCATATGGTAAATGGAACAAGACTGTGACAAAACTGCCGCCTCTCCATGCTATTGGATACCTGATAGCTAGGAAGAGGTGTATTGAATTGAATGAAATTATGCATTGTACTCTTGATAAAATGTGTTTCAATGAAAACAAAAATTACAATTTGACTGATGAGTATCTATACTTGATAATGATTATTTTTCTCAATTACCTATTTCAAGTTCATTTATATAGGGATTAGGGAATATAGCAGGCTTATAATACAATATATATACAGTATATAATAAATGTATTATTGAACAATACTTGCATATAATTATCATATATGAATCATGTATTGCGCAAACAACAGTGAAGAACCGGTAGGTGAGAACACGAGCATACTATCCTATTGATTAATAATTATAGTAGAATAGATAATTATGAATGATTCCATTCATCTATGGTAAATAATGGTTATAATAAGAGAAGAGAACGGCTTGATATATTTTTTTTTGTTGCAACGATTTTTTCTTAAAACATAAGGAAACCATATAAATAATGTCCAAAATCCATGGGGTCGTAGGTATTGTACAAGGGACCAATGGGCCATAAAACATCCTTCGAGACTGGCAGCAGGTGGGTTTAGTCTGAAGAAAAATTAAAAAATTTTGACTCGACGTTATATTATTATACTTCGATGGCCAGGTGGTAACGTGCTTGCACTTGTGCGAGTCATTACACGTCATGCAATCGGAGACGTGTCGTAATCATCATGGGTAATAACCTACAGAGGCGACTGAAAAGGTCAATCGGATACATTCATTAAATTGTTTATATGCGATTAATCTCGAGAAAAAAAATGTAATTTATTGGATGGGGGTTATTTTTTGAAAAATTTCAGACTTGATAGATTAATACAATAGTTTTACTTAATGAATTTTAAATTATTTTCATTTCAAATTTCTTTATTTTATGAATTTCAATTTATTAACTTAGGCCCTAAATATGCTGTTTGAACTGTTCAAATTTGCACGTTTTCATTCCAGCCAGTGTCTGATTACTTACTACTTAGACTATATATACGCAGCTGCATACAAGAGCACCTATTCACTTATCAAGTTTATTTTCAAATCGTGAAATCGGTACCTTTCGTAGAGACCTAGAATTAGTACCTATAAGTTATACTCTAGCTTTCTAATTAATGAGGTAGGTACCTAAACTAAATGTACCGTACATAATAAAATCAGGATTATATAGGTCTATCTAATAAATGGATAGCAAGGACAAGAAAACAGGAGAAAGGACAATTTTTCCATAAAAAAGAACAATCTAATTGTCTCCTGCAATAAAATAAAAAATAAAATTGAAAGTTGGAGTCTGTAACACTACTTACTATACGTCATGTCCTGACAATAGGCAATGGGCTAATTGCATTGTACACTGGACCTATATTTCTACAATATATAGAAGTACTGGGACATTTGAGGGCCCGAAAAATATTTTTTGAATCGTTTGGTTCTGGGGCAAAAAATAGATAAGACTCAATTTTTTTTAAAAATGACTGAAAATGTGCATTTTTTTCTGCAGTACCTTTCTATCGATGCTTTCCATCTTCAGGTATGTTCTAGGTGTTCAATAGAGTAAAAAATAACGAACAGGTTGCTTTCCCAAGCACAGTTTTGATTTTAGATAAAACATTTATTCTTGAAAAAATATTGAGCCCCAATACAATGTCACAATTACTTTGTTGTATTATATTGGTCAGCCCGTTCTAGACCGTGCAATCGTCCCATCGATCCATTTGAAAGTTTTGGGATAGGGAAAGTCGAGGCAACTGAAATTTAACCCTTGGAAAATTATTTATATTATTTATCTCGGTACCTATCCTAATTGTAAAATGGGAAAGCACGTACATCTTCACTCGTACCAGTTCGGTAACAAAGGGTTATTAAATATGTTTTAGTATTATATGGTATATATAGTAGTAGTATGGTTTGACACAGTCCCAGGCCACGGTGTGGGCCATAGGACTCCAGTGGACCTCCTGATTATAGTGGATTCCGAACCACTTGGGAAACACAGTGAAGTCACACGATTAGTTCGGAGGTGACCAGGACAAGTCCTACCATGTTTCCCTACCGGCACTGTGCACACGACCAATTTATCTGCAGCTTTGAACCTGCTCTGGTCCGCTGGATTCAACTTGGTATGGCGGCCGGCTATATGGTATATATAAATCGGTTGTATTTTTATGCCTCAACAGTAGTAACTAGATCTAGACCCCTTTTCTATCAACCACCTAGCCGGGTGGACATTACCTTTCATTCCACTGTAACCAGAATTACAACTCTGCTCAACAAACTCTCACACTTAGACCCATTTTTTGATAAACTAACAGTCCACAGAAGAAAGTGTCTTAATGTATTTGCTTGATTGCCTCTTTATAGGTATTTGTTTTAATACCATTGCGTCAGCATTGAATTTATTGTTTCTATTAGTTAAGTTACATTCTACTCTCAGAAGAATTGTTTTATATTATTATTAATTTAGATTATTGTACAATGTATATGGTGAACACTGTTTTTGTACAATTAAAAACTTATTCTATTCTATTCTATGTAACACTGACATTAAATTAACTTTGGTTGAAGAGGTAACCTCCTCGTTATAACCGAAATTAGAGGATATGAAAAAAACTGGGTTTGGCGGGATTCGAACCCAAGATCTACGCCTTACTGGGGCGTCGTCTTCAGGGACGCCGAGTTTTAAAAATTCTGGGGGGGGGGGGCAAGAATTCAGTACTCTGGAAAGTATTAAGAAAATGCATTGGTGAATGGTTACTTAAAATAACTGTAATGCAGAAAAGTAGGCTATACGAACATAATTGGCGCGAAAAAGGTTCTAAATGTTGGTGCGGTGCAAATGCCAAATTACGTGATTTATTTTTATCTTAATGTTTGAAATGTTAAGGGAGACAAATAAATAAACTGCACGGCTCTTGCGCTGCCCCCCAGAAACTAGTCTGCGGGGCAAAAAGGACTGTGCCCCCCCCCCCCAGTCGGCGTCCCTGGTCGTCTTAACCGCTGAATCCCGTCAAGCCCAGTTTTTTCCATATCCTCTAATTTCGGTTAACAAAGGGTTAGTTTGACGAACATTACCTGTTGGATTAGTATCAATTATAGAGGCCGGGACCTCACAGTCATCGTACAATTACGGTGGAGCCCGTTGTCAGGGAAAGGAGGCACCGTTTCAGGAGTGATATTCCTATCATCAGGCTTAGTCCTGAGACGGATGAGACTGATGGCTTAGTCCTGTTCATTGGAGTAGCACCCAATCCCGAAACTTCACCCCCTTTCCCTGACGACGGGTTCCACCTTAATTGTTCGATGACTGTGAGGCTCTGCCTCTAACGACTAATAGTATAACAGTCAATGTGAGTCCAACTAACCCTTTGTTAAAAAATACTACACCATTCCGATTAACGTTTACCAATAGACAATATACATACATATATTTTAAACACCTACTAAACTTATGGCTTCATGAGAAAAAAACAGAATTAGAAAACTTACTATTCCATGTAGAACAATAAAAATATATTTTCATCAACATTTTTTTTTTTACTCAACTTAAAGAACAAAATTTATATTTTCTATTAACTCTTTTCTAACATATAGGCTACACTTTTACATATACGTAACACATACCTGCACACTGTCGTAACAAATAAACATAATAATCTCCTTAGTAACTTTGTAAAACTTGCTGTCACTCATTGTTAAAATTAACTTTGTATAGTTTTAAGAATTTTGTGAATTTTTAATTTAATTTCATTCGTAAAACTACACAAAGTTAATTTTAACAATGAGTCGTAACAAATCTGAGTTAAACTGAAATGCTGTGCTGGCCCTAGCACGTGGAAACACAGTTGGGCTGGTTATAATTCCTTGTAAAGTATTGAATATAGTATAACTTAATTTAATTTAGCGTATTTAAAGTTAATTTTAATTTTTTCATTTTATGTATATCAATCAATCAATCAATCAATCAATCTTTGTCCATGACTCACCAAGGTGGGATAGACGGCGTCTTGTTGAAAATTTGGAATAAATATATTTGATTGATTGATGTCCGGTACACCACCCAATAGGCTAACTTTCAATTTCAAAGGTACCACAGCCAATCACAAGCACGAATGGTTACACAATCCTCTCGCTTGACCAAGCTGTTATATTTGGAATATTGTGGTCAGCAACCTGCCCAGCAGCCTCGCTTTCCTCTACCAATGAAGGTAAGGTACCCATTAGTGTGGGGTGGACCCGGACTCTATATTATTTTCCTATTATACTCGAGTCTCAGACCTCGATCATCCGTTTCATAGTTTTAGTGCAATGAAGGACAAACTTTAAGATTTAAGGCACTCGCAAATTCAGGAATTTTGTGTGAATCGAACCACAAGGACAATAATTTATGTCGCAACTAGGCTACACTACACACATGCTGATTAATATGTATTAGGTCTGGCAAACATATTATATTGCCGTATTATTAAATTGTTGTAGGCCTATATGATATTTCTGAATGAATGAGGAATGAAGTCATTTTATAGACAATCAATCGAAGGCTATCAAGTGAGACTCACAAGACCGCTCTGATAACTACAGATGATGGGATTTGATGATGTCCAAGTTCTTGTTTGGAATTGCTGCGAGACAGGGTCATCATGCTTTCAAGTCCCATTTAATTTGCACAAAAAATCAAGTTCAGCCCAGTACCGGGTGAACTGATTAACGCGATTTAGGCCTATAAAGGAATCTTGGCTGGTTTTTTTTTAATGAGAAATCCAATAGGCTCTAGCGCCCCCCCCCCCCCCGCTTTTAAGAGCATTAAGGGACCTAAACTACGAAATCTCTTAACAAAATAACGCATTCCAACGCGTATTTGATGGCGTTTGACCAGAATTTGACATTGAACATCATCTAACAGAAATGAGAAATATAACGACTTTGGTGGCAGTGTGGTAGCGTGCTTGTACTTGTGCGAGGGTCTACACACCTTGCGGTCGGAGACGTGTCGTAACTCGACACAAGTACCTATATTATAGGTGACTTAGTGAGGCGACTAAAGAGGTTAACCGGATACATTCATTAAATTGTTTGTATGCGTTTAACCTCTTTTAAAAGAAGAAGAAGAGTCATTCTTGGATAAATTGTTAAAAAAGTTAAACGTTTCAATGGCTGGTCGTAAGAGAAATTCAAGTGTTTATTTTTGGCGGGAAGCTAATATCCCGTCTCTCCTATAAAGAACTCTATTATAGTCCCACCACCGCCTATTTTTGGTAATGTAAAACTGGACGGTAAATACATCAGTACATCTAGGCCTATACCAATTCTGGGCCGAAAATGCCGAAACTTTTGAGGCGATGATGGGAACCGCCCTAAGGCGCATATTCCACCGACCTGCTGGTGCTAAAAACAAATACGGTGACGTGGTAGCAGACATTCAAGACTTAGGCGGGGTTTCCACTGACCTCGCATTGCAGAATGCAAATGACATTGACGGAAATTAGAATTTTTCTTTTTATAGAAAACTATTAAAATGTTTGTAATTATAACATCTCCCATGACGCCATTTTTTAATTTTAGTTTGTTTGTTTGTGATTTTACTGTATGATCATTGATCAATTTTAACAATGGAATAGAGGAAAACAAACATTTCCGTCAATGTCATTTGCATTCTGCAATGCGAGGTCGGTGGAAACCCCGCCTAAGCCTTGAATGTCTGCTACCACGTCACCGTATTTGTATTTAGCACTAGCAGGTCGGTGGAATATGCGCCTTAAACAATCAAACTTTAATTATCGTAATGCATACAAATATTTATGAACAAATTTAACAATTAAATATCCATATTAGTGATTGCATGGAATGGCCATAATTACGATGTGTCGTTCATATCTCCACCGTTAAAATTCAATACCATATAGCCTACACACTAATTGGCGCATACTTTACTGTAGCCTACTGTAGACGCGATGCCTCTACATATATTATATACAAGGGTGGAGGGGGGTCAGAGGGGGGTCAGAGGGTCCCAAAAAAAAAAATGAACTTACAGCACTAGATAACAATGGGTTTACAGTGGGAATTAAAAATAATAATTTTTTAAATCCACTGAATTAAAATCCACTGAATCTGCCCACTGACCCCCCCCCCCCCCTAAATTGGAGTCAAAACCCGCCCTTGATTATATATCTGACAAACATCCCCGTTTTCTTGTTTTATTCAAACATAAAGTTTAGTCACTAGAAAATGATATCCAGCATACCTACCTATTCATCTATTTACACTATATAGAAGTGTCGGCTTATGATAAGTAGCCTTTTGCAGGAAATTTGTATAGTTGTATATACGTATATATAGTAGTATTTAGGTTTCTTCGAGTACAGTCACATAAGTAGCCTATATAACACTATTGCAATATTATATGGAGTGTATATGTATATAACACTGACGTTTAAATTAACTTAGCGGTTAAGACGACGCCCCGATGAGACGTAGGCCGTGGGTTCGTTCCCGCCAAGTCCAGTTTTTATTTATCCTCTAATTTCAGTTAGCCTATATAAAATATACTATCCAGTAAGTTAATTTATATCGCCCGCACCTAAGCAGTAGGCCTAGTACTTCTAATTTCTATAGTGAACATACGCAAATAGTAAAGTAAATCTTTATTATATGAAAAAGTAAAGCATTAGGGATTCAGAAGGGCGCCGTTAGGATTTTCCCGTCGATGGGCCCCTCAATTACTAATATGTAAACTAACTTAAAAACTAATATAAAGATCTACATTTTGTACATTTTGTTTATCCTTTCGAGTTTCGATATTGCTTCAAGCAAGTTGACCGGTAAGCCGGCCGCCATACCAAGTTGAATCCAGTGGACCAGAGCAGGTTCAAAGCTGCAGACAACTTGGTCGTGTGCACAGTGCCGGTTGGGAAACATGGTAGGACTTGTCTTGGTCACCTCCGAACTAATCGTCTGACTTCACTGTGTTTCCCAAGTGGTTCGGAATCCACTATAATCAGGAGGTCCACTGTCCCATGGGCTGGCATAGGACAGTCAAGTCGGGGTTGCTCTATAGGCCCAAATATGAGGCCTAAGTCGTTATTAACCCGACGAACACTACTAATACTACTACTACTAAGTTGACCGGTGGTTTCTGAATTGCGTTATACCCAATCATAGCCATGGTGTCGCCAGTACAGAACCTCATATATAGTTTATTATGTTGTTATTAGCACCTAAGTTAATTTCGAACGGAGCACATTACCACTCTTCATTTTTCAACAATTCGGTTAGTCTATACTGTACGTACGAGAGCCCATAACCAGGAGGGCTGCGATCCTATAGTATGTAGTGAAATGTCGCAAGTCTGGAAAGTTTAATTCATTCTAGTGTAAAGGCAACGGTTACGGGCCTGACGAATGGTATACTATCCATCCAGTAGAAGGCCCCTGCTGATTACTTCTTTATTAATTAATTCAAAAATTGTGTCTTCGAAATGGGCTAGTATAGGCTACGGCAGCCATATCAAATACAATTTCTACCCACTGTAAGTAATCGTATATCTGTCATAGTGGGATAGAAATCTAGTTTCCAAAAAATGTACTGTACCGTTTACCTGCCATACAATGCTATAATATTTATAACTACATACGAAATTGGAAGTGAATACTCGAATTTGAGAGAAACTCGTATATTACAGAATTTTCTTTTGGTTCCGCCGAATCATTTGTAATGTCCCATTGAAATGTAGTCAAAATCGCTTAGTAATGAAAAAAGAAAAAAAAATAACTCTGTTATAAAACACTACCTAATACATAGACGGATACAGGTGGGGGGGGGGGGGGAAGCTGCCCCCAAAATTTAGTTAATCCAATTTAAACTAATTTATTACAATCTTATTTAATCGGTACTACATAATATGTTTTTTCTATTTTAACCCCCAACTACCCCCCCCCCCCCAAATTGGCTGGATCCGTCCCTGACCTAACAAGACATTTAAGTTACCCGGTTTGTAGAACTTTTTTGAGATTTTACATGCTTTGAAAAGGAATCAAAAATATAACATACCGCACCACATATAGCCTACTTTCATTTTTTTTTAATTTTGGAAATGGGTTTATATCAGCTGTTAATTGCCATATCACTTATTTCCTATATTATCCGCCAGAAATCGAAGTAACTGCCCAATAGCTCGAACTCACCTCAAAGTTGGAAAGGGCTAGTTCCGAAAGCACCTGGCCATGAGACAGCTCAAAATGTACTAAAAGTAGGAGGAAAAACCAAATAATTTCCAATTAATGTAGAAGATGGGCCTATAAAAGGGCAGCCAGATAGTCAGGTGATTAAGGCCCAGGATATTAAGATCTCCAGGTATAAAACGCAGGATCTGCTCCAGAACGTCACTTGGCTCCTGTTCTTCGCCGAAATGAGATCGGTAAGTCAACTGTTATCAGACTACTTGTTGATTTAGGGCACCTTGAGACATATGGTATAGGCTACGCCCGGCAGAGGTTCTTAAAAATTTTTTCGTCGTGGACCCCTAAATGATATAAAGTTGCATCGCGACCCACTAAATTCTATATTGCAACTTTTAGTTCGATTTTCTTCAAAAAAAAAATAAAAAAGTCTTACGCAGGAATAGGAGCAGGGGGGGGGGGCAAGCCAGGGGTCGATCCAGTGACCAATAAATATGAACCTCGCCTTACTACCTCCCCCCTCTCCACCTAGGCATTATACCATTGGTCTAGCGATCTATTCTATTTAATATCGTTGGTTCCCGCCAATTTTTCTATTATATATCTTTGGTTAATATAGGACTTAAATTGAAAAAAAGCTTGTCATTCAATTCAATTCTACATAGTGTAAAACTGGCAGACGAGAAGACGCCGCGACCCGCTTGGAAAGTTTTCGCGACCCACACTTTGATAACCCCTGGGGTAGGGCACCAATTCCCCATATGAATTTTGTCATTTAAATTTTATAGCTATAAAGACACTGGCGCCTATCCAAAAATTTGGGGGTGCTGGGATATCGAACTACTTTAGCTTAGCAGTTTGTTATTTTATGTTTGCTTAAATTTAGGTGATATACAGCATTCTTTCTCCCTTTTTTGCTTTATCCTGTTCAATCTGATTTGGCAAGGCTATGCGCCTACCTATCAGGAACGCAATGATCAAGGATGTTGCCCAGGGACCGTCTAAACCCATTTGCCTACCGCCATGCCACTTTTGACCGATCTTATACCGGTGTCCCGGTATCACGGTATCCCAGTGACACCGCCGACGCTAAAACAGCCGGCTACTATAGTGATTTCAGATTAACTTAACACCGGGAATAGGATTAAATAATTATTGTAAATAAACCCCAAGGTGTCTCGTGACGGTATTAGAACCATTTAATCATTAATGTATCAGCGGGCCCACTTTTCCGTTTAATGTTAATTTAATGCAGGGGTTAAAATGTAAACAAAACAATTTTGTGTAACTTTAAAAATAAATAAAATAAATAAGGACTTTTTGGTTCTATTACTAAGCCAACCTATTGGAGTTAGGGCTATAAAGCCCTCTCTTACACTCAACTAAGAAAGCCCGGGACCGCCTGCTTTACATGCCCTCCGAAGCATGGCCAGAAAATGTAGGAAGTGTAGGACTCGAACCAACAACCTTTCGGGTGAAAGTCAGAGTCCGTACCACTACTCTACATGTCCTGACAACTTTAGCACTTTTCATTCTAAAATTAACGCGTTTACTTCTTTAATCCCAGGTTAAGTTCATACTAAACAGCATATTAGACCCACATATAGGCTAATTATCAAACATAAAATATGAAATAAATATATCGAGATACCTACAGAATTTTATTTTATAATTTAATTTACAGTTGTTTGCACTACTCCTGGTGGCCGCAGTGGCTGTGGCGAAGCCTCTGTCTCTGGACATTGACAACAGCAACGCCGCGGTAAGTCATATAAACTAACAAAACCTTAATGTTTTATTAAATTTAAAAATACAGTTAGTAAAACCCAAATAGTCGTTAGTGTACTGTGGGATATATATGGACATATATGTTTTATAATATTTTTTTGTATGGTCCACGCAAAATGAGAAAAATATGGACATGGAATGTTTTGATCCTGTCCAACACTGTAAAAATATTCTTTGCACAATTTTTGTTATGCCTTGCATCCAATGCAAAAAGGTAACCCAAAATGGTGCAAGGAATATTTTTACAGTGTTGCACAGGATCAAAGCATTCCATGTCCATACTTTTCTCATTTTGCGTGGACTATAACTATGCGCTTCATTTTCAGTTTACAGTACCGTACAATAAAGCATTATAAATAACTACTGTAGCATATTGCTAACAATGTCGCTACATTATGTTTTAATTTATTGGCTATATACAATAGCAATAATATATCATAGCCTATTAATAAATAATAATAATAATTCGTGTACCGTACCTTTCTTAATTATTTTACATTTGTGGATATAAGCTTACGTGCCCCCTCTTGCCAGGGTAGCATTCTAAATAACTAATTACTGTACACTAAAATTATGGCTTTCTACTAACTACAAACTAATTTTTACAACTCCAACTCCTAAAAATTATTAAAAATATATATGTACAATATAAAGGGGCACTACAGGTTGCCATTGTGTGTTTCCAACGCCTGCTTTCAGCATTTCTGCTCTAAGCAACCCCGTCAGCCTGGCGGGGGGAGTGAGTTGGCTGACAAGGTGGACCTCCTGTTTATAGTGGATTCCGAACCACTTGGGGAACATGGTAAGTCACACGATTAAATCGGAGGTGACCAGGACTCGACACGCACCTAGACTAACTGGTATCAGCCGTTATCAAGTCCCACCATGTTCCCCTGCCAACGCTGTGCACACTACCAAGTTGCCGCAGTTTGAAACATGTTCTGCTCTCATGGAATCAACATGGTAAAGCCGCTGGCTGCCATTGTACATTCATAATAATATGTAAACCTAAATAAATCAGGAATAATATTTTGTGTATTATTTTTCTATGTCAGATTTCCTCTTTCGGTCTTTCAACTTCCAACACTGGCTACTCCTACAGCAGCGGCCTGAACTCCGGTGCCGTCAGCTATGCTAGCCCCGCTGCCTATTCCTACAACAGCCTGAGCTCTGGTGCTGTCAGCCAGGTTGCTCCATCCTACTCTTACTCCGGTCTGAGCCAAGCCAGCCCTGCTGCTTACTCATACTCCGGTCTGAGCCAAGCCAGCCCTGCTGCCTACTCTTACTCCGGTCTGAGCCAAGCTAGCCCTGCCTACTCATCCCTGAGCTCTGGCCTCGGCTACTCCAACTCTGCTGCATATGGCACTGGCTACTACTCCGGCTACGCTGCCGCCCCCGTTGCAGCTTACGGTGGCGCCATCCACACCGAGACCGCCCACGTACCTGTCGCACACACCCAGACTGAGCTCCACCCCGTGACTACCACCACCCTTCAACACCAGGCTGTTGACTCCGTCCACCACGTTGACGTTGACCGTGTGGTTCCCGTCCAAGGCTACAGCATCCAAAAGCAACAGGTGAGTGGGTTTGAACGTTTGGATGGCATTCAGGACACCCAAATTGGCTGACGATTACTGGAAACTATGACCATTTTGGATTAGCCAGTTGAGTTTTTTGCGAAAGTTACAGCAGTTGTTCGATTGATTAAGCTTTTTAAGAGTAGGTACAACACATTTTGTCGTTTCTCATCGGCCTATAGGGTGTACCACTGACGATTTTCTCTTCTTCTTCTTCAATAAATGCACTCATTTTTTAAAAGCCTATAATGAGCCTGTTCCGTGTAAAAATCCGCAGGACGCCAACATTATCATGGACATCAAAGAGCTCCATTTTTTTTTTCAAATTTAAATTTAATAATTTTAGCGCGAAAATGAGAATGTTTTTTTTAAACCACTTGTAGGCTATTATTTTCAATAAATTATTGGCCATTTTCAATATGTTTGAGGACAAATTTAAGCAATTTGAATAAATAGTTAACTTACCGTAGCTTAAGAAGCAGAGCAAATTATTCGAATCTATGTTTTGGTTTTGCTATTAGTTTATTTTTCGCTGACCCTGGTAGACAACTGTGGCTTCTTCTCAAACACAATGATTTTTTTTTTTAGGTGCAAGTACCCGTTCAGAAGCTGGTCCAGACTGAGAAAATCGTCCCCTACAAATATGAAGAACACACTCCAGGTAATTTGGACGCTGTCCAGGTAGATGATATAGTATTGTATATGGGGAGCACTGGCGCAGATTTGAACCAACTACTCAATTGCTGTATCGATTCCAAAATAATAATAATATAGAACCGATTCGATAACTTAACGATCGAATCACTCCTGTATCTAAACTAAAGGCTCTATTTATCAGAATCATTGCTTCTCGATAGGATGTGTGTAACTGATTCTGTTGACTATGGGAATTTACTCCCATATTTATTTTCTTCCAAATAGCATCATTCTAGATGTCAAAGGTACATGATAGCTTCAATGTGACACCTTTTTCAGTTCAAACTTATGAGACCGTCGCTGTCCAGAAAGCCGTCCCCGTCAACAAATACTCCGTCCAAAACCACGAAGTCGAAGTACCCGTCCAGAGCCTTGTCCGTTCTGAGGAAATCCAGAACGTACGCGTAGAATCCGTCACCCCTGTCAGCGAAGTTCAACGCTACCAGGTGAGAGGGCAGAATATTATTCCAAAAAAAAAATCTACCTAACAACATCCCGAAAGGTCTACCTAGAGATTGCTTTTCAAGGAGTCTGCCCACTATACCGTATCATACCATGACCGTGCTATGAACGCATCAAGCACGGAAAGCAATACGGTACGGCTTGCTTTGCCCACTGAAACGAATCGACGGCGTTTAATGCCCGTGTGATGCCCGTATGATACCAAGGGGGTAACGCAGTTTCTACCGCGCGGAACGTATCGGCACCGGCAAAATATTCTCGTCGACAATTCTTAACGGTTCGTGCATGGCACGCGACGGTACTGGTCGGTGACGGAACGGTCTAGTGGGCCTGTAGTGTCATGCTTTTCTATACAAAGAATATTTTTTTGCCTGACACGTTCCTATTACGGTCATGGTATGATACGGTGTAGTGGGCAGACTCCTTTAAACTAATGAGGCAGATAGCCTAACTTAAAATTTGAAGGTGCGCTCACTCGAAAAGTTTTCGAAAAGGTCATTCACCTACAATGGTTTGTTAGTTGCCTAGCCACAAATTTGCAGGCGTGAGTTATTGCTAACACCTAGAAGAACTGCAAGACCAAGTCAGAAGTGGGTACACCTACTGTGACTCAGTTAAAACATTTTTCGGGCCCTATGTTGCTGTAGGGCAATAATCCTGGTAGACAACCGGTTACCAATTAGGCTAACTCTATTTTCAGGTCCAGAGGGTTGTCCCAGTAGTAACTCAGCAAGTTAAGACCGAAGAAGTTGAGGTCCCTGTTCAGCGTTACGTCAAGTCTGAACAGTTAGTGCCTGTTCGCATCCAGAAAGTGACTCCCGTCCAGCAGACAAGGCGCGTCACCGTCTCCCAGGTCGTCCCTGAGCAACACATTGAATACCAGACCCAAAACGTCCAAGTCCCCGTGCAAAGGCTCGTCAAGCAAGAGAAGGTTGATCACGTACGCGTCCAGTCTGTCACCCCCGTCCCTGATGTGGAGACCCACGAAATCAACCAGGTCGTGCCTGTTCAGTCTCATCACGTAGTCAAGGAGCAAGTAGCTGTGCCAGTACGTCAGTACCAGGCCGTGCCTGTGCAGAGCACACATCACGTGCCTGTGACCACCCAACAGGTCAGCCACGTCCCTGTGGAGACCTCTGCCTACTACCCGTCTGCCGCCTATGGCTACAGCGCTGGACTGTACGGTGGCGCCGCCTATGCTGCCGCACCTGCTCTCAGCTCCTCCTCCTTCAACTCTGCCGGATCTTCCCTCTACAGCTCTGTCACACCTTCTTCTCTTTTCTAAGCGTAAAAACTCAAATACAGTAAGCATTTCTTAAAACAGTGTATTATTTTTGTCAGCTGTAGTAGGTACCTAACTAAAAAAACGCTGACACGAGTAGGCAGCGAAGGCTCCCAGCAATAGTAACCTGGCCTGTTTGAAACGTACCTGTATCATTAGTACGAAAGCTATAGGCTAGTCTCAACTCTCCGTTTACCCGCCGTTTGTTTACCTATACACCCCCATTAAACTAAGGTAACTGTGAGGAATTTCGAAATGCGGTAAAAAAAAACAAAGTCGGATTCAAAGTATCTTTTGGTTGAGTTTGAATTGAAACAATTTTGGGGGGAGTTGGTGGTATATTTCCCGGAATTTTCAAATGTTAAGATTTGTCATGTTATACATCAAATGGCAGCTCTGTTTGAGGCCTTAAACTTGGTAGGCTATACTAAATATGAGCGTAAACCTTAAGGCAGTATAATAGGCACAAACATCTGAGTTAAGGTTGTGCCTTCCCATTCTTAATGTGTAACATGTTATACGACAAAAACATAATAGTCTCCTTAGTAACTTTGTGAAACTTGCTGTCACTCATTGTTAAAAATAACTTGGTACAGTTTTGCGTAATAAAATTAAAAAAAAAATACACAGCCGGTTTCGGCTTACGCCATCGTCAAGTGCAATTGAAACGATGGCGTGAGCCGAAACCGGTTGTGTATTTTTTAATTTTATTGCGTAAAACTGTACCAAGTTATTTTTAACAATGATATACGACATACGTATTTTTACAATTGAAAATTCCGAGAAACTCCAACAAATTGTTTGATTCTAACAAATAAATATGCTTTCTCACCAAATTTTTACCACACTTCGAAATTCTTAATAACCTAGATGTCTGGAACAACTTATACGTGCATAAGCTCCATAAAAACAAATAGCTTTACGTATTATGGCGGTATGAGAAATCGTAGCCTAACTACATCCCTTTTGCAGTTCTACATATGCTGGGTGTATGAGACTAGAATTCACTTGCAGAAATGTAGGCCTGCAATAAAGTACTTTCTTTGGGTAGGTACTCAATAAACATAGTAAATATAAAAATAAATAAAAATTCAACGGCAACAAATGCTGCATTTAATAAGGCTAAATTTTGAATTCAATAAGACAATGAAAAAGAAAATGTGAATGACACCAATGAGGCAAAAAACATATGTTGGATAATAACTTAGTTTTTACCTATGTCACTGTGAATGCAGTTCCTAAACAATGTATAAAAAATATACAATATTTAATTTTTCTAATTACTCTTATACGCTTAAGGCGTATTTCGTTTTAAAATCAAATGCATGTGCCAATCAATTAATACTGTTTCACTTTCTTTGGCCATTTTCTTGCAACAATCTAACGGAAGGCAGCATACACTTTAATTCTTGAAAGTAAGTTGCAAGTAAGCATTTATACTGTAGTACATTTTTGTTCGTATTGATCGGAAAAATAATCCAATTAAGTAGTCACTTTACAAAATGCATAATCACGAACATAATACAATATTATATTCGATGTTCATATATATACATATATGGCACATATACTGTTTCAAAGTATCTTCGATACAACAACAAAAGGCGGAAAACTTATGTTGAATGGAGTACATTTCTGTGCTGCCAAAAAAATAAATAAATTAAAATGTTCACCATTGTTTCACTATTACTAGACCAATTTAGCGGAGCATAGACCCTAAAGCCTTTTCTTATACAAAATCTCCTTTAGATGCCCACCAAAGCAAAAAATATATAATTAAAAATGTTTTTTACGTTCGGAGTCATACCACGAGGCTGCCAGGTATAGTCCACGCAAAATGAGAAAAGTATGGACAAGGAATGTTTTGATCCTGTGCAACACTGTAAAAATATTCTTTGCACAATTTTTGTTATGCCTTGCATCCATCCCGTGGTTGGAGACCGTTATCAATATGGCTGCTAGTGTAGCCTGCACAAGAGAAGTACGCAATTTGGCGGGGAAACCCAGTAATATGTGTAGGCTGCACAAGCTAAGTACAGAGTTTTTGACCGGGTCCAGGTATCCGTTCTACTATGCTGCAATGTGTAAGACTTCGATATTTTTTGCGTTGGTACTTATCTCTAATAGTTGGCTAATGGTTAACGGATGCCTCGTAAGGCATATTATGGCTCCCGCCCCTCCAGTTAATGTATCTTTATGCTTGCATCCAATGCAAGGTAACACAAAATGGTGCAAGGAATATATTTTTTACAGTGTTGCACAGGATCAAAACATTTCATGTTCATACTTTTCTCATTTTGCGTGGACTATACTAAAAGAGTACTTCCAAATATTTTTCTAAAGCTACTAATTAAGGTTATAACTTAAAACGAGGAGGTTGCCTCTTTAACATACAGTGAGTTAGTTTAATGTCAGTATTATGTACCATATAACGCTGCAATATAATTCACATGGCTGTCCCGTCAAAAACCTTGTCTAATAGCATCCCTAAGTTTTGAATTTTAAATACAAAAGCTATCTTACGAAAAACTAACATTAATGACAGGAGGGCACAGTAAAAAAGGCCAATATTGTAAAACTACTGGCCGCAGAAGACAAAAATTAACGCTGGTGATTTGGAAGCAGACGCTTCAAGTTAAATGGTAAATGATAAACTATGAAGGATACCTTCAGTTCAAGGATAGGGTGCAAAAATGATTTGACACCCATCTTGGGGTATATTGGGGTAAATTAAGATAAGCATAAGTTAAGATTTGCATATTATTGGACTTTGCCTGTTTGTAAATAAATGGATATTTTATTTATTTATTTATAGAGTATACACTCAGCAGGCCACGGCATTAATGAAACCTGGGCAGAGTTACTGAAACCAGAGGATTCACATGTTATGGCATAATGACGGAATACTTTTAACAACCGTGCAGCTTGAAATAGGCTATCAATTTGAACGAGGAGGCTCACATATAACTTTTCGTTTGATAAATGATGAAAGATAAACTATTTGTGCCTTAATTATACTCAGCACCTTTTCAGTCAATGTTTTCCTTTTGAAGTGTAACTTCTTATGGCGGGGCTCTGGAAAGCTGGAGTGTTATCTTTTCGTGTGACGCACGTGCCGAATAATATAAAATAGAGGGAGGTACAAGTACATTGAACATATAGGACTACCACGTGGTCTAGAGCTGATATCTTGTTTGATTAGCAGGGTAACATAGTATATGAGGTGCAAGTACACTGGAGCTGTTAAGAATTTGAGATCTATTGTTTTTTAGAATATAATTGTTCTGCTTCATGTTTGTGTAAAATAAAATATATGGCTTTGCAAAAGTAAACATCTTTAGTTTTTTAGCAAGATTAAAGGACATTTGTGGCAACTGTGGCGTCAAGTAACACTTCTTTCGTGTGGTCAAAAGCACACACATTTTTTTGGCCCCAGTCTGTAAAGACTGAGCCCTAAGTAGGATTTTTTTTGGATATCAGCAGATTTAGTAAGTAAAATCGGTCGGTGTTCAAATCTTACTCTTTACAGCTGTGCAAAAGTTCTAAAAATATTGGGAATGATGTGTTGTTGCGAAGACAGCCTACATCTAAAAATGTAGTATTATAATTTTAAAAGTGTGCATAGCATGACATAACCCCCTTAAAAGAGATAGAATTTCTCAATCGACAACACTGAATATTACATAACAGACTGATAAGCAGCCAGAATATTTAAGTTGACATTTACCTAACTATATAACCTACACTAAAAAATACTATAATATTAACTAAGCTAACAATGAAGCGTGTAAATTTACCCTTTAACAGACATCCAGCGCTAACGACAACACACAGCTGTTATAGTCTAATTTGTTTGCAATAGCGAGCTCTCACTTCTAATATTTTATAAGTTTGTTCGGCATTCTTAGTTGGAAGCAGATGTAATGCCATCATAGTTGGCAGCTACTGGCGTGGTAGGATTGCTGGCACCATATGATGATCCTTTGCTGATTTGTGTCGCACCTATTAATCGGTTGAGGAGGTACAAAACTGAAAAGAATAAAAAATCATGACCAAATGAGATTCATGTCAGATAAATATAGAGCAAACTAGAAACATACAACAAAATCAGACACTACGAGAGCACTTACAGTAAGTGCCAAGCTTCCAAATCAATGTGATTCTTACACGTCAATCGTCAATGAGAAATGTGAAATTGAAGGTTTAGCAGACATTTGTAGTAGTACGGTTTGAAACAGTCCCAGGCCACGGTGTGGGCCCATAGGACTCCAGTGGACCTCCTGATTATAGTGGATTCCGAACCACTTGGGAAACACAGTGAAGTCACACGATTAGTTCGGAGGTGACCAGGAAAAGTCCTACCATGTTTCCCTACCGGCACTGTGCACACGACCAATTTATCTGCAGCTTTGAACCTGCTCTGGTCCGCTGGATTCAACTTGGTATGGCGGCCGGCTTAGCAGACATTAAAGACATACTAAAAATTCTGATACCACGTCAAAACCATATTTCTCATTGACGATTGACGTATGTGGAAACACTGCCTAACTTGGTAGATTACGAAAAGAAGTCGGAAGCCATTGAGATTTGGTGTTATAGAAGAATGCTAAACGAGTTCCAGCCATTTTTCTCCGATATTATAAATATGGGGGTCATAGGTTTCGCGGATTTAAACCCTCCTCACGCTGCGCAGGCGGTATTAGGACAGATGATCACGCTACCCAGACCTTAGACCTTTCAATTGAGGGCCTTCCTTGGCATGGAGGTAGCGTGCTCATACTTGTACGAGTCCCTTCACACCAGGCGATCGGAGACCTGTCGTTACTCAATCATGGGCATTACCAACAGAGGCGACTGAATAGGTTGATCGCATTATCAGCTTGTATGTGATTTTATTATTCCTTTTTTTGGAGAAAGTTTTGAATATATAAATAAATATTGACTCTTTGTTCTATTACTAAGCCAACCTAGCGGAGTTAGGGCTATAAAGCCCTCTCTTACACCCAACTAGGAAGGCCCGGGACCGCCTGCTTTACATGCCCTCCGAAGAATGGCCAGAAAATGTAGCTAGTGTAGGACTCGAACCAACAACCTTTCGGGTGAAAGTTGGAGTCTGTACCACTACTTTACATGTCCTGACATCTGAATCTTGAAATCGACTTACATGAGTACACAATTAATCCGCTAACAACTATAGTGATTGGATTTCCAGATAAAATCAGTCCCACGAAGAATTTGCTCAAAGGTATTAAAACCACAGCCATCCAGCACACAGTATTTATCACGGGCCACTTGCGAGGGAGCACTTTACTGCCGGGCAGATCGCTGACGCCACTGTTTTTCGACCAGCTGCCAGTTTTTAGGTAACTATCCAACATGGCGTCCTGAAAAAACAAACTAATATAAAAATCACGGTAAGCTGACTGAGGCATACTGTGAATGTGTTGCGCGAAAAACGGTCATCTTACAAATGCCAGAATATATGCGACCTGCACTTTTCAGGCGAACCCACCTCGAACAAATTCTATTGATCTCGTAGCCACTAATAGTACTCTGCCACTAGCTAAGACCTTTGCACCTTGGATCAGCAAAAAAAAAAAAATATATTACCATGGCTGAAGGTCCTAAACGTCTGCAATATGCAGGTCTTCGCCCCACGATTGGGGCAATGACTCGCACATGCTGTCGCCCACTGTCGGTTTGACCAGCTTAAGTTTTTCGTCATCAAAGTCATTTCAACTTTTATGATGGATTTCAATTTAAGTGCTGCGCTAAATCAATTTTCCCCTTTTTCAATTACGATCGTGAATCCTATACTCAATTTAATAAATTTAGAAGTTTTAGCATGCTAAATACCAGATAGTGGGGTACTACAATATCCCACCTTCCTTTCATAAAGTTCATGAAGCCACTTAGCAGCACCTGCATCGTCTTCTGGGACCTGTTCCAATGGGATGCGTTCAATGTACATGGAAACATTGACAGTCTTTCCTGCCAGAATACTCATCATGGTTGGTGCAGACTCTTGCCTAAAAGAAATTACCACAATATTATAATAAATTATTATAAGCAAATATAATAAATGTAAGCCAAGTCTAGCGAGGTTAGGGCTATAAGACACCTAACTATGAAGGTCAAGGACCAGCAAATGCAGCAAGTGTGGGATTCGAACCAACAACCTTTTGGGTGAATGAAGAGTCCGTACCACTACTCTAAATGAGTTAGAAGTGTGAAAAATACACAAAATGTTATAGTGCTGGGCAGCCGCGCTAAGGAAAAAGCCCTAACTTTAATAAACGGAATTTCACCAAATAGCTAACCTCCCAAGGGTCGGCGTTGACTAGTAAGTAAGTAAGTAATAAACGAAATTAATGAGACGTAATTAAAAGACTACTTTCTGTTTGAATCTAAAGGTATAGTTAGGACCAACCCTAATTGCCATATTTTTCACATAATGCTTGGATAGTCGGATCCCTTTGATGCCATGAAAAGTGGTGTCTCGCTTATCCGAAAATGTCCAAAAATCATTTCGGAAATGGGTGAAGTTTCCTTGGCACGGCAGTGGGATCCTAAGACAAATTTTTCATGAAATATCTACATTTTGATGCAAATGTGGCCGTCACTAAAACCAATCGGCCACAATATTTGGAGCTCTTTTGACCTGACATACTCAAATGCTGAAACAAAAGTGTCTTGCAGCTTGTCTATTTCCATTTACCAACGTAGTCAACGGCTGCCAATCAAGTGTAATAATCCTGCATGGCTATTTTTACATGACTTAGTATTAGGAAAAGTTAAAACAAAGTGTAAACTGTAGCTAAAACTAGAAGCTGCATTCTGTAGGGGTTAACTTACCTAGGGATGGCAAGATTTACGTTGTAGATAGCAGGAACTTTGTTCCTCAGATATGGCAAACTGCTGGTAAACCCGCGCGTTCTTGGTGTAAGGTGATGTTTTAGAACAGGTAGACCTGTAAAGAAAATTGCAATGTTCAGCAAAATCTATTGTCCATTAATAGAATACTGATAAATGATGAAAATGTCTGTAATAATTATTTCAGTTTCATTACTGCTAGATTGGGAGACAACGTAAATAATAAAGCATTAATTTTCAGAACATATATACACATATTTGCGAATACATATAGGTCACATCTAAAATTATGAAGCATGATGCCCTTCACTCATAATTCATTAATATTTAAGAAAGTGTTTTATTCACTAATTCATAAAAATTCAAGAAAAAATCGACTTCGGTGGCAAGGTGGTACGTACGCGTGCTTGTACTTGTAGACGCCTTGCGATCGGAGACGTGCCGTAACTCGACACAAGTACCTATTAGGTTACTTAGTGAGGCGATTGAAGAGGTTAATCGGATACATTCATTAAATTGTTTGTACGAGATAAACCTTTTAAAAAGCACATAAAAATGGTCCATATGCTAGTTGCCATATACTGTAGGTCTAAATGTTTACCTTTTTCTTTGGCAAATGCGACACTGGCTACGTGTTTCTCCGGAGTAAATCTAAAAAAAAAAAAACAATACGGCATGAATTAATATTTTTATAATTACCTATAACGCTAGGTGTTACAGTACTGTAAGTGTTACACACAGTAAGTACACATGTATATACAGCACATACAGTATGCATATGCAGTAGGATAGTAGAGGATGATATGATCCAACATAGCCCATCATATTGGAGAAACGCGTCACAGTAAAGGCGCAAATTACACCGACCTCGCATTTGATAGTGTTCCAGATATTGACGTGGTAGCAGACATTAAAGACAGTCTTTAATGTCTGCTACTACGTCAATATCTGAATCACTATCAAATGCGAGGTCGGTGTAATTTGCGCCTAAAGTGCAATGCAGTGCAGTTCAAGTAATTTTGTTAATCTCGTTTTAATGAGCCTTTGGTTGTATTTATTTATATTAATTACAAATATAAATATAAATATATATTATTATTATTGGGGGTTAAGCTCGCAGAATTCCGAAAATAGAGTGTCATGAAAGACCCGGACACAACGGGACTCGAACCGAAGATCTATGCCTCGGAAAGACATGAATTGCAGGTTCGAGTCCTGCAGTGTCCAGTTTTTCCCTGATTCTCCGTTTTCGGGATGAGTATTTATTTTCGGGGGATGCATTATAATGTTAGAACATCCCTTCAATTATCTCCAGCATTTTGGTTTGAAAGCCTGTATCTCAGTACCTCATTCTTATTCTTCGTCTGGGTCTACAGCCTCGACAACACCTCCAGTCATTTGTACAATGCTCAATGCTCCACCATCTACGGACTCCCAACTCGCGAATGTCAGTTTCCAATTCATCCTTCCAGCATTTTCGAGGAGATTTTTTAAGGGTATTTATTGTCCATCATAAATCTACGCCCACAGTCAACCATTGCAGAACCTCGAGTCATTGACATTCTCCCAACTGATCCGACCATAATAAGCAACTCCGACTCCGACTTCCATAACAAATCCTATCGACTACTGCCGATATTGAACAGAGAGCTCCAACGTTTGATTCTGGGGTACTCTTGGCTTCAAGGTCGTACCCGTACCCGTACCCCCTAAGCCCCTGGGTACGGTCTTGCTTGGCTCTGTCTAATTTCTGTTAGTTTATCTAATTTTGTATTTGTCATATTTACCGGCTTACATTGTAATATTTGATATAATACATTTTACTAAACCCATGCATGGTAAGTGTAATAGAAAAAAAATATAGTATAATCAGAAAATATAAGGAGTAGGCCAAATATTGGAAATGAGCAGGAGGAAACATGATTGGGATCCATCTTGGCTGAGCTTTGTTGTTTTCTGATTGTGTTGCAAATTTTAAGGACGGAAATTAATTTTTTATGGGCTCCACCTTTATTTTTCTTTCGGTAAATGAGATAAATAACATGGAGTAAGAAGCCCGGAGAGATTGTGGGGACCACCCCTTGGTGGGGACCCGAACGTGAGTTTTAAGACATTGCCCGAGGATGCAGCAGGATAATGTACGTGGCAGATTTTAAAGCCTGGGCATCTCTAGTTCAACGACGAGGGCTGGACGGACGGACTGGGCGAGTGTTTTAAGAGGTAGTACTGAACTACATGTCTTCTAAATAAGGTACAAGTTTCTTTTCTCAAAGGCGCAGAATAAAGGACCCATACATTACCATCATTTTAAAACAGTGTTGTTACTTATTTGTTTAATTACAGAGCCACTACCTTTTCATCAATTTAGTATTAATTGTATAGATATCCAGGATGCGTCTTACAAATAAATATTCCTAATTACTGTTCGTTAAGCACAAAGATTTTATAACTTTCATTCTGGTGGCGCTTTATAAATAGAGTTTGCTTAACTTCGGTTATTCAGTATAAATTAAGTTGTGGCTCGTTTCATTATCTTTTGTATTTCTAACCGTATTTAATGTTTAAAATTTGAGTTTCCGATTCACTATACTATACACTTACCTTTTCACACTACACACATATTCTGATCACCTGTTTTGTTTTGTATTTAAGAAATATATTTTCCATTTCCTTTGATTAAATAAGATGAGCCAGTTTTGTCAATACAACCCTGAGTGCGAGAAGAGTCTACGGTGAATCTTGGCTATTGGATAACAATTCTGCTATATAGTTTATGTTTAAGTAATGTTTAGCCATGCTGGCATTTATTAAGTCAGGGATGCTATTTGTTCCCCGGGGCTGATATAGCCTACAGGATTCACCGGAAATGCTGCTGCCAAAAGTCGTGTGAGGTTGGTCATCTTTTTTGAGCTAGTCGTGTTGGGCATTTAACACCAGATGGACTCTTCACACGATCATGGTAAGGAAATAACCTTCTACTTTTATTTTACATTACTTTTATTTAGAACAAACTCGTAAATATTACATAAGTTAGATCGTTTGGCTATACTAAGGTTGCTGCACGGTAAAGTGCTGAAGAGCCGACTATACAATCGGCAAGTCTTCCTACCTTAATTCTTAATCTAATTTCAAATATTACATAGGCTACGATTTATTCGAACCGCCCCATGCTTGTGTGTGGGAGTGAGTGTGTGAGTGAGTGAAAGTTTTAGTCTTAGGGAATTTTTGATTTTTTCTAACCTTGTACTGCAATAGTACTGTAATAGTATACTGTTTTTGTTGCTGACCCCTAGTTGAGTGTAAGAGAGGGCCTTATGGCCCTAGCTCCGCAAGGGTGGTCTCAGCTATAATAAAGTCATTATTTATTTATTTATTTAATTCTGTATTTACCTTGTTCCCTCCGCTGTCAAGAGAAGCCACATAGGATCAGGGTACTCGACCAACTCTCGAAGCTGCCTTCCAATAATTTCCTGGTCTTTGTCCCAATTTCTTTCCAGAAAAACACTTTCTCCTAGCTTCCATGCCCAACCCATCGTCGGTATGTACTGTATCGACTTTTTTCCATAAGTCTTGCAATTCTGAAATGAAAAAAATTAAAATCAATCGGCTGCACGCTTTTAAGATCTGACATAATGTGTTTGAAAATTATTTTAGGCAATACATTTAGAAATCGGAGATCCTAATGTCACTTTGTCACTGGGGATAAAGGCTGAAATTTGAAAGTTTTTGGTCATGGCTAAAAAATGGTTTGTGCTTCACACTTGAGTTCTATATAGGAGAGATGGGGCATTCCTTCCCGCCAAAAATCGTTTTGAATATCTGGGGCCACCCACCACGGTTGCTAATACCAGCCAAGGATACAAAAAATATTTTTGGCGCGCTCATCTCTCCTATATAAAACTCTACACGAGACGTTTCGGCCCTGTCCGATGTGTTCCTAACAATAAAATAACCTATTACCCTGTGGGTGCCATCAATTTTGTTGTGCTAAAGACTCTCGTATACCCGATAAAAAGAGGATAAAAAGAGGACTATCTGTCCGTTTTTAACAAATTCCATCTTTTTATAATACATCCGAAAATAGAGAATCAAGAAAAACTGAACAGTAGGGGATTCGAGCTTACGATCCATGCTCTTCAGGGGCACCATGTTCACCCCAGAATTCACTCGAGCCCTGAAGTTTCCGGGTTTTTTCATGTTAAAAACGATTATATTTTCTACGTTTATAAAAGCGCAACGCATAAGATGGCTGGAACATGTCGTAAGAATGTCAGACGACCGCATGCCGAAAACGATGTACAAAGCAGGCATGAAAGGAAGACGACTGGCCGGACGTACTCGAAAACGCTGGAAGGATGAGCTGGAAACTGACCATGGCGAGTTGGGAGTCCGTAGATGGTAGAGCGTTGCACAAAACCTATACGACTGGAGGAGTGTTATCGAGAAGACCAAAGCTCATCAAGGGCTGAAGAACCAGAAGAAGAAGATTTATGTTTTCTACAGTAGGCTAGTAGCTACACCTACAAAGAACTGAAAAGGACCGCACAAAACAGACAAGAGTGGAGGAGAAAAATACAACATTCGCTGCAAACCAATCCTTAGATTGCAACTCAAGAAGAAGTAGCTACTTACACCCAGCACTCCGATATCGTCGCAGTGAATCCACCCAACGAGCCAGTCAATTTCGTAAGTATGGTTCATGAGCAGGTACCCATGCTCTTTTCCAAAATATTTTTTAAATTCGTCAGGATCTACGTGTAGAGTAAGGTTGATATCACCCCAGTACTGTGCTAAAAATACAGTTTCTGAAAGCACACAAAAACATCCGGCATATTTATTGCATGCATTGTAGCTACAGAGAAGAAGCATTACTGTCGATATTATTATTATTATTTTTTTTTTTTTTTGGCGTCGGCGATGGGGAGCTAAAGCAAAATTTTTTGTAAGCAAATGGAAATTAATTAATACCTCGCTCTGCAGCGGCAAAGATTTGAAAATAGTCAGCTGAAAAGTTCCTAAAAAATACATTGGAAAGACTACTGCCAAGAATTTTTCTATCGCCTAAATACAACATTAAATATGCTTCAGTAAATAAGTACAAGTACAAGCTTAGGTAAGCTGCAACGTCAAATGGGCCATAGCGTATTGAAAGCTGCAAGGTTTTAGAGTATATTTACGACTATGCACATAGCATTAAGAGTTCTTAGTTTTAAACAATTTATGGGCTTATTAATTACGTTGAGATAAATCATTGATAAGAATGCATATACGTATACTATTTTAATACATAATAAATGCTTATCAAAATTGATAAGCCTCATCTTGTTTTCAAGACCTTTTCGTTACCTTTGCCATAAATATACGTAACTGCAATAAGCTATATATCCGATATCGGCGAATTTTCAGTCAAGCTGGCTAATGAATAAATAAATAAATAAATAAATAAATATTGACCTTTTGTTCTAATACTAAGCCAACATAGCGGAGTTACGGCTACAAAGCCCTCTCTTACACTCAACTAGGAAAGCCCGGAACCGCCTGCTTTACATGCTCTCCGAAGCATGGCCAGAAAATGTAGCCAGTGTGGGACTCGAACCAACAGCCCTTCTGACGAAAGTCGGACTTTGTGCCTCTACTCTACATGTTCTGAATCACATTTGAAACAAATTCACGGGTTCATTCTAAAACTATCTAGGCTAAATAAGTATTTTGACATTAGACGGTAGAGTATTCGATAGTTCATAAATTAAAGATTACTTACGAGAGAAAAGTGAATAATTTACGTAATAATTTAATTTCCGAAACAATCGTCTGTTCCACGGTCTAACCAAATAATACAGTAAAGCTTGAATGACATTAATGATAATGCCAGAGCTCAGAAATGTAATAGCAAATAATAGGTGGAATATCCGCCATTGTTTCCATTTGCCGGGCTCCATCTGCAAAAAAAAAATAACAATAATAATACCATATCAAGTAAGTTAGGGTAATTATAATAATCTACGGATGAGCTATTGGTAATGGTTAATGGCAATGGTGTAATCTTATTTAACAAAGGGTTAGTTGGACTTACATTGCCTGCTGCGTTAATAGTCATTAGAAGCATGGTCATCGAACAATCAGGGTGAAGCCCATTGTCAGGAGAAGGGGCGACATTTCGGGAGTGGGTGCTACTCCCACCATCAGGCATCAGTCCCCCCTTCTCCTGACATTGGGCTCCACCTTATTGTTCGATGACTGTGAGGCCCATGCCACAGCAGGCAATTTAAGTCCAACTAACCCTTTGTTAAATATTATATATGGATAAGCTTTCTGGCTGATTCTGAGTTACTTACCCAGAATCCGTGTCACAAAACGGAAAATAGCTGCAACTCCACAATATTTTTAAAAATTCGTTCAGTGGCACACGTACCAGAGAACACTCAATTACCTAGATAGCGTATCTACCCCTAGCCTCTGGTCTCTGGATAACTTCT
Organism: Psococerastis gibbosa; assembly: GCA_963971405.1. Taxonomy (NCBI): domain Eukaryota; kingdom Metazoa; phylum Arthropoda; class Insecta; order Psocodea; family Psocidae; genus Psococerastis; species Psococerastis gibbosa. Next base: position 7,021,888 of record OZ020487.1, on the reverse strand, counting down.
TTTGATAAAGATATCAGCTGTGTGCTAAAGTCCACGTTTGGACATTGTACCTTCGATTGAGCACTAGGCAGAAGTCATCCGAGCAATAACTAATTTATGAAGCAAACAATTTGTGATTTACAGTATGTATATGCAGGTGAAAATACACACCATATTATATTTTCTAATTTGCACTTCAATTTTACAACCACACGCACTAATATGTCAAAGTCTCTACAGTACGTCGTAAATAAATAGTATCACGTCACAATTTGGGCTATTTAACACACGAGGACGAAGATCGAAGGCCGGAATGGAACTGATAGTATACTTATAAATTATGAAGGAAATCAACAAAAGATAGGAAATCAGGTCGATTACATTTCGGTCATTAGCTCACTTGGAGGTTTGTAGCCGGTAAGGTGCCCATTCCATTGACCGGCTAGGGCTATTTCCAAAAACGGTGACGTGGTAGCAGACATTCAAGACTTAGGTGGCGTTTCCACCGACCTCGCATTGCAGAATTGACGGAAATGTTTATGTTCCTCTATGCCATAGTTAAAATTGATCAATGATCATACAGTAAAATCACAAACAAACTAAAATTAAAAAATGGCGTCATGGGATATGTTAAGTGCAAACATTTTAATAGATTTCTATAAAAAGAAAAACTCTAATTTCCGTCAATGTCATTTGCATTCTGCAATGCGAGATCGGTGGGAACGCAACCTAAGTCTTGAATGTCTGCTACCACGTCACTGTTTTTTGAAATAGCCCTAGCCGGTCAATGGAATGGGCGCCTTAGTGTTTCTTCATAGATACAGCCCAAAGCCTTAAGTCCAAATAGATTATTATTATTATTAGCAATATTAGCAGTTCGGTATCCGCAGGAAATAGTCTAATTGGCAGTTTTTCGTCATAACGCTGGTGTCATAAACAGGGAATATTCCTCCTGGCCGAAGAGAAGGTTTTCGGAGTTTATTCGAACGGGTCCTACAGCCTTGTTGGCATAATCTGTAGTCTATTTTTTTTAAACGGGGCTTATGATGAGATTCGTGCAGGCTATCTGCATTGTCGATTGGAAAGGCGCGGTGTCTACCGACCTGCTAGTGCTAAATACAAATACGGTGACGTGGTAACAGACATTCAAGACTTAGGCGGGGTTTCCACCGGCCTTGCATTGCAGAATGCAAATGACATTGACGGAAATTTGAATTTTTCTTTTTATAGAAATCTATTAAAATGTTTGTACTTAACATATCCCATGACGCCATTTTTTAATTTTAGTTTGTTTGTGATTTTACACTATGATCATTGATCAATTTTAACTATGGCATAGAGTAAAACAAACATTTCCGTCAATGTCATTTGTATTCTGCAATGCGAGGTCGGTGGAAACCCCACCTAAGTCTTGAATGTCTGTTACCACGTCACCGTATTTGTATTTAGCACTAGCAGGTCGGTGGAAACCGCACCAAACATCAGGCTACCAAGATGCAGGTTGTTCGATTGTCACTCCAAATTTTTTACTTTTATTTTTGAAGTTTAAATAATCGTATTTATTTAACATGACTGACTGCGTTACGCTGTGCTGGGCGGTCATTGCCTAATAAAGGTTGGGGCTTTGGAAATTTTTTCTCTACGCTTGCCCACTATCCGCCGTGCTTAGCTTATTGTCAGGCACGATCTATTTTTTTTTTTCGTTAGGATCACTTTTATATATTTGTAATTTTTGTATAAATCGCTCATGGAAGTGAGAAAGATCTAGACACAAACGGGTGGTAAAGAAAATACAGGTTACAAGACACATTTCCTCTGAATTCCCATGTAGCAATTTTGCACGTCTTGATGAGGAATAGGAATAACCTACCCTACTTTTACAATATTTTGTAATCATTGATGACAAAATCACGGATAATCATATCCGATTGACTGTAATAGTATGTCTGCCAATGTTACGTCTTCACAGATAAAAATAAATCAATTCACCATAATCATTTTAGACTTGCCTATTATTTGAATGTTATTGTGTATATTAGAAAATATATTAACGTACTGTATACACTTCATACTCTCAGCAAATTAGATAAAGAGAACTACATTGAAAACAAGAACCTCTCCAAACTCAGTCTTCAAACATTTGAACAATCAGGATGATGTATTTTCTTAGATCCTGGGTTGTTTTAGGCCTACCCAGTAGCAGTATTTATGTTTGACTCGATAAAGGTAACGTAAGTTTAAAAGGAACTTGGTTGAAATTGGCGAGGGCCGTGTACGAATGGTTAGAGAGCTTGCATTTCAATCGGGAGAATGGAAGTTCAAATCCTCAAGGGGATCGGATTAACTCAATAATTCAGAGAATACAAGAGCAGTTACTCAATCGTCCAGAAACCATCAGTCCTTATAAGGACTAAACCATTAATCCTTAAATAAATAAATAAATATTGACTTTGTGTTCTATTTCTAAGCCAACCTAACGGAGTTAGAGCTATAAAGACCTCTCTTAGACTCAAGTATGGCCAGAAAATGCAGTAAGTGTGGGACTCAAACCAACCGCCATTCGGGTGAAAGTCAGAGTTCATACCACTACTCTACATGCCCTGACTCCTTTTCAGTAGTAAGCCTGATGGTGGGAGTAGCACCCACTCCGAAACGTCACCCTCCTCCCATGGCAATGGATTTCGCTCTAATTGTTCAATGACTGCGAGGCCCCGGTTTCTAATGCCTACTAATACAACAGGCAATGTAGTTCAACTTTGCTCACTCCTCGTTAAATAGGCTAACCTACAGTAAGTATTAACAACACCATAGTACAATATCTGGTCAAATTTACCAAATCATGATAAGGAGAGTCAACAACTTTGCCCATTAATTGCAATGATCTCAACCACTTTACGGCAATCTACAAAGTTAATTTTTTGAATGTTATCATTTTGCCACAATTCGGGTCATGTACCGATGGAAACACGATGCTTCTTTGCAATACGCCTGGGTTAGGCCTAGTACACACGGACAATTAGGAACGCGCGAGTCATGGACGATATTTGTCATTGTAACAAATGGGTAGTTTGAAAACCTGAGTCAACTTCAGCAGATTTCTGAGTCTGGCGTTAAGGCGGGGTTTCCACATACATCATTCGTCAATAAAAATTATGAAATTGAAGGACATTACAATTTTACTCTATGCCATTGTTAAAATTGATCAATGATCAATTGATCATAGAGTAAAATCACAAACAAACTAAAATTAAAAAATGGCGTCATGGGATATGTCAAGTGTGTCAAGTACAACTGTTTTAATTAATTTTTTTTTAAAACAGTTTTCATCCATTAAACAGATCGGTGATGGTCGATCTTCGAACTTCGGATCTCCTTCTATTATTAGGTTTTATTAAAAATAATAAGTGTACGAAGAAAACAAATACAAACAAAATTTCAAAAAACAAATGCAAACAAATTTCAAAAATTTGGCGCATACGTTTCAATAGAAAATTGTCAATTTTTGAAAAAACATGTGGAAATGCCGCCATCAATAAAAAATTGAAATGTCCTTCAATTTCATAATTTTCATTGATGATTGGCGTATGTGGAAACCCCGCCTAAGCCGACCGCACACCAGTGCACGGTTTTCCCTCCCTCAGAACACGCATCACTATAAAAAATCTACTGAAGTTGACAGTGTGTAATACAGTTCAATACATTTCCCGGCTTGGGCATTAAGAAGTTGGGTAAATAAGTCTCACATCAGTGGACTGGGCCCTAAAGGTTAGTCCATTGTTAGCAAAGCCGCTACAGATGACCTCACTTTCAGGGGCTTAATTTAAATATTTTTCAGGCGGGGGGAGGCAAGATGGTAGTGGAGTGCAATTAGACAAAAACCTCGGAATCCAGGGACAGCCCATGAATATTTATAAAAATTTTGAAAATGTGTTGTATATAGAAAAATGTTAAAAAAAAATTTTGCCCGCTCTCAATTTTTAACTACAGGGTGTGGCCGCATAACATCCTTTTTTTGTAATGCACGCCATTCGGTCGGTGGATGTCGTAGCGAAGTGTTTATGGTCTCGTTCGAGAGGTGGGACTATACGCTTTTGTCTTAGGCGTACATAATTCCGAAGATCAAAACATTTAGATCACGTCCCCCATTCTCGATGCAGTGAGTATTAGTGGAGTACGGAAGTGTAAGCCAAAAGAACCGGTCCGAGTTTACTCGAACTTGCTTTCCAATTGATCAACATTAGTAGATAGAGAATATGAGTAATTTCATGGTAAATAATTTTCCAGTGGTTAAATTTCCGATATCTCGGGGGGGGGGGGGGGGTTGTCCACCTGACGTCACTGGAAGTGAGGTAAATTCTAGATAGGTCAGACAAGACATTAATTACCTCACAGAAATAATGGCAGGGCACGCAATGCATTTGAGCGCGAATTTTCTCATTTTTTTCAAAAAAAAATTTTTTGTGCCAAACCAAATATTTTTTTGGGAAAGCAACCCATCCGGTTTCGTTACTCAATTTAACATCCAAAACATGCCTGAAGGTAGAAATCATCGATAGAAAGGTTTCGCAGAAACATTATTTTTTAGCCATTTTGCCTTAAAATTTAGTTATTTTTATTTTTTACCCCCAGAAGCTGCCTATCAAGGGGCAAGCAACCCCTCGAATTTTGTCAACATTAATAACGACTACAACATATGAGAATTTAAAAGAAATCGTTGGAGCCGTTTTGGAGAAATAATTTTTTTAGACGTTTTTTTGGAGTTTTTTGAGAATAAAACCCCCCCAAATTGAGTTAGCCCCAAATAAAAAAATAGGTCTCGAGGTATGATTTTTGTGAACCTACATGCCGAATTTCATCAAAATCGACCGCATGGTCCGCATACCACCTCTGAAAGGCGGAGACTAGGATTCAAATCCCGTTTTCGTCCGTATTTCCCATCTCTTCCTTTCTCTAAATCTTCACTCAAAATAAAAACAGTGGTTCGCGGCATTTATTTCCTGGAAAGCCAGTAGGCCTATTGGTAGTATGGTAATACACTGTTAATTGCAGATGATACAACGTTGTACAAGAGTTGGGGTAGCCCGGAAATGGCGATGAGTGACTCTGTCTTGCTTTTACTTGAGGCTACAGTGTGGTTTGTCAATAACAGAATTAAAATTAACAATGATAAGACACAAAGAATTATCTGTTCCTTGTCTAGTAGGGCTACTGTACATCAAACTGGTGCAGTTAAGCTGTTGGGTTTTATGATTGACTCCAAACTATCCTGGGAGGACCATACTAATAGCATCTGTAGTAAACTTGCTAAAGTTGCTTTCTTGCTACGTAAACTTGGTAGACTGGTGACGGAGCAGTATCTTTTGATGGCATTCCATGGTCTGTTTCATACCCATATAAATTATGGTATTCTGGCATGGGAGCACTCTGCAGGAGTAAGCCAGGTACTCTTACTACAAAAACGAGCTGTTCGCATTGCCACAAAAGTTCGTATCTTCCTCACTGCAGACCCCCTTTTAAAGCCGCTAGAGTCCTAACTGTGCATGGCCAGTATGTCTTTAATTGTCTCATCGCCGTTAAGATGAATCTTGGATTGCCAGCGCGGAGTACAGTGCACTCTTATAATACTCGATCAACGAAAGGGTTTGATATGCCTAGGTGTCGTCTAAACAAGTCGAGGGATTCTTATCCGACACTTGCAGACCGGCTTTACAATAAGCTACCAATTTTAGTAAGTTAGTTGGATCCAGCTTCCAGTTTTGGAACATACATTAAGAGCACACTTATTGACGCCTCACTATTATTTGGATGAATACGACCCCAGGAGCTGGAATATTTAAGTGCCTCCTCCTTTTCTCGTGCAAAACCATCTCAGTTGGCTATTTTTACTTGACACGGTCGATCCGGCTCTGGCTAGTCAGGGGCTCTAATTTTTGTATTGTATTGTACGGTACCATAGACAGAACACCATAATATATTATGTATATGGCACCCTTTCATAACTCAATGTGTCCAATGTGCTTTTCATCGTCGGCCAGTACTATATCTTGACAATGTTTCGTTCACCCACCAGTCAGCGGCCAACGCCTGCTCAACATAGACGTCATTAGACAGGAAGACCCGGTAAGGTAGCGAGTCAGATGCTATATACGCGTGGCAAATGCATTACACCACGTAGGCTATTGAGCATGTTGTTATGAGTTATGCAACCTTGATGTTGAATGTCAGTGGACGGTTCACACGTGCGATGTAAAAAGTCCTAATTATAGACAATGAAGCAATTATGGATTTAATTCAGTTGTTGATAAACAAACACGAGTGTTCAGCTTGGAAAGGAGAAGCATACGAGTGCTGGTCTCCAGAGGCTACATGGAAGACTGCAGAGAAGACTTCATCTCACTTGAAATTTTGACACTGCCCAGTGCCTACATACTAAAATGCCTGTTGTATGTTTTTGATTAACGAAGCTCTTACATAACAAATTCAGAAGTCCATAACTATAACACCAGAAATGCAGGAAATCGTCAGGTGCAGTTCACTAGAATAAATAGAGTCAAATGTTGTGGAAATTATTGGGGCATAAAGTTTTTTAATTACCTTTCAGAAGGCACAAAGGCACTGAGCAGGAGCAATTTCAAGGTTCGGGTGAAGAGGGCTCTCATACGGAGGCCATACTATTCCCTGACCGAGGCATTGGAGGATAGGCTGGGAGAATTATAATTGTGTTAATACTTGACAAGGATCTTTATCGGCTTGTATTTAACTTAGGACATAATTGAAAAAATGACGTAATGTATGCCATACATGGTTCTAACATTTAAATACATGATTGATTTGATTTGAAACACGCATAAGTTACAGGACTATTAGAAGCTACTAATAATAGGGGTTAATAGGTTCCATAATATAGTACCAGATAAATAGGAGTACTGTTTGGTAAAGATCTAGTTAAGCTGCCCCTAATAAAGTAACAAAACTTGGTTATTTATCGTTTATTTAGCTAGAGGGAACCCATTTCTGAACGAATTAAGTTAAAGGTCGGCGAAGAATAGTTATTTACTTACAGCCCATATTATTATTATTATGTCGAATTTTTGCATTGTCAGGTATAGGCACATTTGACTTGTGACAAAGTTTATGGTAGAAACATGTCAGAGGCATGCAAATAAAACAATCCTTCCTTAAAATATAAATTATCTTGCCAGTGGTACGTAGTATGCATTTCCATTCGACTTTTTAAACCGCGGGTTATCTGTTTTGTTATATACCTTAACTAAACAGTTTCGTGCCTAAGCCTAGAGCTAGCTCATAAAGTGTATAGAAAAAATACGCAGTTGAGCAGTTACCGTATCGTACCGTTAACATTAGAGCAACAGTTGCTTTGTATCAAGTTTCTTTCATCACCTAACGGGTTGTATAAAAATTAATGATTACAGTATATGAGCCGCATATTATGTTTAAATAAGTAGGCCCTATAATAGTAAACAAAGCTATCAACATGTAACTATTTGCTTGGGCAATAAAGGCAGTCCAGTCTGCCTAATAATAGAGAAAAGGATACTGTAAAAATTAAAGCGACTAAATAAATTCAGAGAGCGACGTATTACATTAAAAAACGTTAAGAGAGCTTACTCACAGTTTCCAATCCTTTCGTAAGTGGTAGAGCAATGCAACAAATTCTATTCACAATTATATAATATTATTATAAATAAATTATGCAGAACAGGTTGCAACATTTGATTATATTTTCATTTTGTTCTGTTTTCTAACATCAGTCTCTTCAAATACAAATAAGATTCTGTTTCCTTTACAACTTAAGAACTATAAAATAGTCTTCTTACAAAGTATTAGTGATTGTCACGTATTACTTCTAAGAAGACGTCAATATTGCCCTCTAAATATAACACAGTGGATCATTTAAGATATCAAAGGCCTTTAGAATTAAGCAGAAGAAAAAGCTATAAGCCACGACAGAAATGGCCGCTGTTTAGAATATTGTATTGTGACACGTTTAATTTTAAAAACATAGAAAAACAAAATTTGGGTTTAAAAAATTGGATAGAAATTGTAAGTTTTCTTTACTTATTTTTTATTTAGGCAGGATCAACGTGCTCCTGTGAGTTCTGCAAAGTTTGAAGGCATCTACAAACATTACCACGTATCAAGTAGGCATGTCCTCTTTACTTCGATTTACTTTGCTTACGACATGAAATTTCAAAGATAACATACTTTGGAGGAATTATATTATATTGTAATATAATTATGAAGCTCCCCAAATCTAGGGATGGAATGACATGGGTTAATATTATTTTGTTTGGTTCTAGATGTTCTTCAGTCTATCGGAAATCTCGCGGTGGCTTGGGCTATCAATATTAGAGATTTGGTTCAACATTGTGTCCATTTTTGCCCTAACCATTCTTCTTGCTTGCAAAGACGCAAATACGTCTTGGTGGGTTGTCTTATTTCCTCTTTTTGCTGCGGACGCTCTCAATTGCTACCTCTGCGTTATTCTTCTAATTCGGACGGCACTCGCCGGCCACGCTCGCAGCGGACTCTTTCGGGCAAGTTGGAGCCTCACTCTACTCACATTAGTCTTCGTTTTCAAGTTTCTGCTGGGAAAGAAGCTTTCAGGAGCGCTTGTTGTGGAACATTCTGAAGTCATTAGTCCCATTTTCATTCTTGTTCAGCTTTTTGCCGCTCGAGCTTGCCAGTCACATTAGCACTTAAAGGTAAGTTGATCTTTTCACATTTCACATTTTGAGAGAGTTCAAAATAAGAATTTCTTTCGAAATCAGGCGGATGACATGGATATATTGTACAATGGTGTGGCAAAAAAGTGGTGACTAAGATTAAGCTAATTACAGTTTTAATCAAGCTATTTAGATTGCGAGTTGTTAAGTACTCATAAAACGTACTGTGCTGGTCCAGTTATCAATTATCAAGCATACCTGCTGGATTGTATATTTAATTTGTTCCTTAAGTTGTCGCAATCTTATTTTATTTTTGCTTTCCAATTTATACGTAGTATAAGGAAAGCTTTGTGATGGTCGAAATTTTCGATTCCGAGATTTCAACGGATTTACACGTTTTGAGGCCCCAGGAACCCAAAAAAGTAGTTTTTACAAAATGTCTGTCTGTCGGTCGGTCTGTCTGTTCGTCGATTTCCGGGCAAACTACTCAGTGGATTTGAGTGAAATTTGGCATGTAGGTTCACAAAAATCATACCTCGGGACCATTTTTTTTTTTTTTTTTGGGCTAACTCAATTTGGGGGGGTTTTATTTAAAAAAAAACGTCTAAAAAAATTATTTCTCAAAAACGGCTCCAACGATTTCTTTTAAATTCTCGTAGATTGTAGTCGTTATTAATGTTGACAAAATGCGGGGGGTCGCTTGCCCCTTGATAGTTTGCTTCTGGGGGTAAAAAAATAAAAATAACTAAATTTTAATGAAAAAATGACTAAAAAAATGCGAAACCTTTCTATCGATGATTTCTACCTTCAAGCATGTTTTAGGTGTTAAATTGAGTAACGAAACCGGATAGGTTGCTTTCCCAAAAAAATATTTGGTTTTGCCCAAAAAATTATTTTTTGAAAAAAATGATAGAAAATTCGCGCTCAAATGCATTGCATGCCCTGCCATTATTGCTGTGTGGTAATTAATGTGTTTGTTTGACCTATCGAGAATTTACCTCACTTCCAGTGACGTCAGGTGGACAACCGCCCCCCCCCCCCCCCCCGAGATATCGGAAATTTAACCATAGGAAAAATATTTGCCATAAAATTACTAATTTTCTCTATCTAATAATTTTGATAAATTGGAAAGCATGTTCGAGTGAACTCGGACCGGTTCTTATATTGGAACCCGACAAACTCAGTCTTTTGACATTGACTTTGACATTCGCCGCTTTGACGTTTCACCACTATCGGCCACGTTTAGGTTATGTTAGGCGCCATCTATGTGCCGACATTGTGCAATGAAGACCGAGAGTGGATGGCACATTCTCGGCTTTCTCGCCGAGTGCCATACGATCTGCCGCCCAAGAGTGGAACATCTGGGATGTACCATTGCTACTGACTGCTGGGCTCCAGAAGTCCGACCCGTGGCCATGGCGAGATTCGCTGAAGCAGTGGGGCTCGACTAGTGCGACTGCGGGACCTATTGGCCCAAATTGTGGCCTGGGTCCCGACTAAATACTACTACTACTACTACTAGGCGCCATCTGTGCTGTATCTTTTTTATTTTTTTAATTGACTCATTTTTGTGAATGATGTCTACTCGCTGATCCTTGTAAGAGATGGAAAAAATAAAACATTTATGGTTTTTGTACTCGAGTCTTCAAAGCAATTTTCCCATCTTGTGAAACTACTAAACTTTATCCTACAAACATGATCATTCTTCTGCATATTCCCTCGGGACACATAATATAATGGTATGGCTCTTCACCCGAAAGGTTGTTGGTTCGAGTATCACACTTGTACCATTTTTTGGCCGTGCTTTGGGGGCATATAATACAGGCGGACCCACCGACCCGTGCCATCTTTGTTGAGCGCAAAAGAAAGCTTTATGGCCCATAACTTTGCTAGGCTGACCTAGTATTAGACCAATGTTATTTTTTATATTCTATGGTAATCTTAAAAAACCTGCATGCCTATAATTTGCAAGTCCGTAAAATAGCTTAATATACGTTTCCTACAAACCATGGAATGTTATGTCAAATTTGATATCTTGTTAATTACGACCGATATTTCCTGTGAAAATAGGCTTTATACAAATCACGCATCTAGTAGGGGAACACTGATTTGCTTACAGCCCGTAGGAAAGTGGCAGCCCGAAATTTAATCCTTTTTGTTTTTTATTTAATTAACTAAGCATGTTATTAAAGATTTGGCTCATCAAAGTTGCACAAGACTACTTCATGCATCATATAATGAGGTATTTTTAGTTTTCGAAATTGCAGTTTTTGTGTAAAATTGATTATACGTGAAAAGTTATTGTTTACAAAATATTTGCATGTTTTTGAAAAAACTACAATTTCGAAAATTAAAAATATCTTATAATATGATGCATGAAGTAGTCTTCTACAACTTTGATGAGCAAAATCTTTAATAACATGCTTAGTTAATTAAATAACAAATAAAAAGTATTAAATTTCGGGCTGCCGATTTCCTACGGGCTGTACACTCTTAAGGATAAAGGTAGGTACTCCACAACTACTTGGGGATATGTGACAAGTATTAATATTTAGATTTGTGCTGAATTGGAAAGTTTCATTTCTGTTTGGGTTCGACAAGTAGTTCCATAGCTTCACCACCAGTACCAAAAAGGAGGAAGAAAGTGTGTATTTTAAGTCAAAACTTACTAAATAAAATTCAAATTTTATTAGTTACTCCCTGGTTGATAAATGTCCAGTAAGCTCCCATGCCTAATGCTATTTTTCACTTTATAATTCGTTCTTCGCACCCAACCGTAGATGCTTTTTAATTCTCTTTAAAGACTTTTTATGGACACAGGCCGACTTATAGTGGTCCATAGGTCTCTTGTCCCTTGTCTGCGGCTAAAGCTCACCTAATATAAAGACTTTTTCATTTAATTTCTTGTCCAATGCCAACAGATTTCGGACATTATTTGTATTGTTTCCGCATGAATTCCTGGCCATTGGCAAACTGGTATACGTCCTCGGTGTGAACCTACACCGGCTACAAGTGATAATGAAGAAGCTGAGACAGGCTTACCATTCACGCAATGAAACAGGCGAAAGCATGACTTAACCAACCGTATATGCTTAGTAGCCAACCCAAGAATTGCCATCTTGTGACAATTGTTTATTTGAATTAGATAGGTACATATTTGTTTACAACACCTGTTGTGGTACCTTAGTGTCTGATCGAGCTGCAGTTGTTTCGTTGTTACCTATCTCGCGATCGAGCAGTTTGAGGTAGGCTAGTTGTAGGAGTTGACTGGTTGTGTCGGTGAACGGAGTAGCTCACTTTCATCGGGGCCATCTGTCTGGAAGGTGACGACCCAGTCCCTGCACAGGGGCTAGTAGTGTCATGTCAGGGGCGGCCGATGCTGAAAAACGTGACGAGTGCAAAAGGTTCGTTGTTGGTCTGTAGATTAGGATTTCTGAAGTGAGTTGTTGTGGTTGAGTAAAGTAGTGAAAGTAACCCATATGTTACGTTACTTCACATTATTTCAGAATGAATTTTGCGTTGCCTTTCTATGCACAAAAGCGGTCGATGCTCAAAATATACAATATATATTAACTATGGCATTGCTTAAAACTCAACATAATAACAAAGTACCTAATTAATTTGGCGTATTAAGTTCTCTTGGGTTTTTGCTCATAATTGTCTTTATTAACCACTAATGATTTAAGTCTGTGCTATTGTGGTGTAGGTGCTTTTTGCAATGGGACGGAATAAGCTTTACATGAGTATTGGTGTTTTAGCGCCATTGTATCTTAAATGTGATCAATTCAATCTTAAAGTTTTTTTTTCTAAACTGAAGAGGCGAGAGCTTGTTTTAAATAGCACAAGTTAAAAATGCATTTGGTACGCCATAAAGAATCTTTGTGGCCCTTTTGCTATTGCTAATCTTAGTCTTTATTTCAAATAAAGCAAACGAAGACTAGACACTAGCGTTTACACACATTACTTACGAATTACTTCTTAATGTTAGGTTAGACCTTTTTCCAATTGCATGTTGCACACGGGCTGAGCCCTGCGGCATGTTTTAATTGTAATAATTGTAAAGAGTTTTGATGGAAATAATAAAGCAGGCTAATAGTAATAATAATAATAGGGTAGATATTTTTTATTGTTTCTCTAGGAAATCCGTGTAGGCCATGATGCCACCTTTCTAGGGTCCTAAAATTTTCCCTGCTTTTATCTTTAACCTCGGGCAATAGGCTATTTTGCATTGAATGACCTCCCATCATCCACTTAGGCAAGTCTATTATTTATATCTCATTGGCTTGTCCTTGTCTTGTAAGACAACACATGGTAACACTTTCGAGAGCTCGTCAGCCTCTTAGTTTTAATCAACGAACATTGCCCCTAATCATATGCTAAGTCTTGCCAATAGTGGTGAAACATAGGGGGGCAATGGCAAAGCAAGCGTTTCCAGGTTCTGTAGGGTTCCAACAAAACAAATTTAATAGTGACAAACATTGAACTATATATATATACACTGGAAACACACCAGGAGCGCTAGGGATGTCGGCAACGGACAAAACCTGATATCTTGGATATTATGGCAGAAGCGTTCCATGCCATATACACTTACGTGTAAATTTGATGTTTTTCAATAATTTTTTTAATACGATTTATTGACATTTTCTGCTTTTGTAATATTTTTTTATTTATTATAGAACAATATTCTATGGTCACACACCGGCATTTATGAAGATTTATTAATATTTAGCTAGGAATATGTTACTAAGGAAATTGTGTCAAGCAGCAATTTAACAAAATATAGCCGAACTATTTAGTCCAATCTAACCATGTTCGTCTATTTAATTGCATTGGGACTAAATTTGAAGTGTTCAACTTCCTAAATTTAGGCTCCTACCTAAACCAGGAGTAGATCTAGCCCATTGGGGGCGGGGGGGGGGGGGGGGGAATTTGGCTCAAAATATAATAAACATATGTAGTATCCTTTACATTATAACGTAATAAGTTAGGCAACTTACAACAGGCTAGCTTATAAGATTTTAGGGGCAGCTCTCCCCTTCATCTGTCCTTGACTACACTTCACTAGAATAAGCAGAATATAAAAATAATAAGTAGTCACTCTGGCTAGACCCCATGGACGGATACAGGGAGGCAGGTTCCCCCCCTGGATCCACCCCATGGACGGAGTCAGGGGGGCGGATATCCACCCCCAAAAAAAAAAATCAGTAAATCTATTTTATAAGTTAATTTTTATAACGCTCTGATTTAATCAATACTACATAGGTTTTTCCTATTTTGACCCACAGCTACCCCCCCCCCCCCCCATGATGAGCTGGATCCGTCCCTGATCCACCAACACCGGCATTCGAATTTTTAAATCTCATAGCCTACTTATTATGCTTACACGATGTGAATATTCTGTGTGCTATCATCGATGAAAAAATATTGCAGTGTAGTAGGCCAATGCTGTTGATTTAGGGATGTCAATATCAATAAGCCTAATAATTTCTAGACATTTTGCAGTACGTGTGATTTGCAAGAAAGCCACGAAATTCGCCCAAATGGGGAATAAAAACACCTTTTTCCTCTGTAAATTCGCCTTATAGTGTTTCGCTATTTTTATTCACTATCAAAACTTAGGTTCTGCAGGACTAGGCCTACTAAGGCTGCTGGAATTATCAGCTTCCTAAAATAATTTAAAACTTGACTAACTAAAAAATGCCTTGAGGTTGAAACAATAATAATAATAATTAGTATTAAAATTATACAGGACAATCAAGGCCGTAGCCAGGATTTTTTTTTTGGGGGGGGGGTTAAAATTTCATTGGGTATTACATACTGGTTTTTCTGTTTCCTCTCAAAATCTTTTTGGGGGGGCGGTGGCCCAAAAAATATCGCGTTTCCCTTACTTGAGCAATAATTTCTCTTAATTTCCTTCAAAAGCCCATTCTAACTAGAATAATGCTATTTCTCTCGAGGGTGGGGGCGACCACCCCCGCCCCCCAAGGATCCCCCCTTGGCTACGGCCTTGAGGGTAATTGAAATTGTGCAATTTGTTAACATAATGATTAAGAAAACTGAAATAAACCCATAAATGTTGCCTCAACTAATGACCAAACCATGCGAACACTTACTTGTGAAAAGTAATATTTTCCCCCGTTTCTCGACATATCTTGAGCCTATTAGTGCATTTATAAGCAGAGCAAGATATGACCATTATGTCAAACCAAAGAAAAACTCAATAAATGGGTAAATAGATTAAATAACAGGCAATGAAATACGACTAAATCGCATTGAAGGCAATGGAGTCAACCACTTCTTGCCATAATATCCCTTTTTGTCACGTGACCAAAAGTGAAGACATTTGTTCAGCGTGGGCTAGGTGCCGTGGTAGCAATCCATGTATATCAATATTCAATGGTGACAAATAAAAAACAAGTAAACAATTCAACAGGCAGGGCTGCCAATTGAATACAAGCGCAGTAAGCTCTGCGCACTCGGCATTGGGTCCCTGGCAATCTAAATAGCTTCATTTTCTATAAGTAAAGGTTAATGGCAATGGTGTAATACTATTTAACAAAGGGTTAGTTAAATAGCTTCATTAGCTTACGGCGAGAGCCACCCGCTTAGACTATGAAGCAACTTTTTACCGCTTTACTGCATGCGCTTTGGATGGCCATCCAACTAGTCTGGTTTCAATTTCAAAATTTTGCGGGTGTATACCAACATAGACTATTCGGAACTAGGTCTTAATCGTTGCTCTTTGCCCTTTTTACCCTTTTGGTCTTCATCGTGTTGACCTGCGTGGTCTATCAATGAAACTAATCATTATATTATGGACCGAAGGTCAGCGACAGGCAATCTGCTTCACGGTTCTGGCACACATAGTTCTTAATGTAAACATATGCCTGCAATCCCTCAATCCAAGAATGCAGTAAGACTCTGTGCACAAAGAAAGATCTAGGCCTGCTGGGTGATAAGGAGGGACTTGTTTTTTGTTCTACTACGAAGCCACATAGCGGAGTTAGGGCTATAAAGCCCTCTCTTACACTCAACTATGAAGGCCTGCTTTACATGTGATCTGTCATTGAAATAAATTACTGTATAGTAATTGGCAATTTTTTCTCTGCTGAGTTACTGCTGATGCAAGTTTAAACCCCATCCATTTCCCCCAATGACAGATCTTCCAGCTGCACTGTTGCAGCAGTAAAAATGTGTTTATGCACAAGAAAAAAAAAAAAATTGTCTTAATTTTCGATATAGGCGAATTTACCCAAAGAGTGAAAGCCTTGTGAACCCTAGTTTGCCTAGTTTTGTTTGTTTGACAATTTGGTTTGGCCGTTGGTATGCTAGGCTCTCACCAAACCCCCACATCAAAGCGAGGAAGCGGCCAATAAGGGTTAAGTTTGTTAAGTCGAGTTAAGTTCACACTCGTGGAAACGGAAAAATAAGCTAACCAGCGTGTTAGTGAGTTAAACTGATAATAGGGGTCTTCACAGTGTTCGTGTTATCGAGTTATACCTAGTTAAGTGTGTTATATCAAGCTAAGTTAACACACCGATAACCCGATAACCAAGCTAACCAGCGTGCTATCCTAAACGCACTTCCAAGTTAGTTAAGTGTGTTATTTGTCATTGTATATGTGGCATTGCGATCGATACCTGAATGGAATGTCAACTGCCGCCATATTTGTTTATCACGATGAACCTGCAACACTAGTGAATCCAAATCCGAATTTCGGAATTCCGGAATTCCGTCATATTTTGAAATTTTAAAAATCCGGAATTCAAAAACGTAAATTCCGGATTTTTCGAATTTAGAAGAACTTTTACTATAGATGGCAGCATTGTGTACTTTCATTGTGGCAGCATTGTGTACTTTCATTGTTATAAATTCATATTTCATAATTCATAATTTAAATTTTAGTAGGCTACCGGAATTCAAAAACGTAAATTCCGGATTTTTCGAATTTAGAAGAACTTTTACTATAGATGGCAGCATTGTGTACTTTCATTGTGGCAGCATTGTGTCATTGTGTACTTTCATTGTGGCAGCATTGTGTACTTACATTGTTATTTTTTTAAATCCCAACCCAAGTATGGTAGATAAATCTGAAGAAACTTTTATGGACATTTCAAAAGAAAGCTCATCAAATTCAGTGTGGAAATATTTTCTACGAGGGAAAACAAATCAGGTGGCGAAATGCATGCAATGCAAGCAAGTTTTAAAGATATTGGGTGGATGTACAACTCCCATGCACACACATCTTCGTTCTAAACACAACACAGTTTTGAGCAAGCGAAAGTTTGATGAAAATACAACAGCTTCTACATCTGACAGTAACGATAGTGTTGTGAGCACAACCAGAAAAACGAACACGATCATTGATTTTTTCAAGTCAAAAAAAGATGAAACTTTTCCTGCCGTAGTAGCTAGAATGATTGCTTCTGATGGTTTACCGTTTCGTGTTTTTTGTACGTCAAACGATTTAAGAAAATGTTTAACAATGCGTGGATTCGGTGATATTCCAAAATCACCCACCAGCATACAGAAAGTCGTGATGGATTATAGTAAAAAAATTAAACAATTGCAAATTGCTGAAATTAATCAATTAAAAAAGAATTTATGCTTTAGTCTAACATTGGACGAGTGGACGTCCTCTCGAAATAGACGTTATATGAATGTTAACGTTCATGGGTCGAAAAATATCTGGAATTTGGGTCTTTCTCGAATTAATGGTCGATTTGCGTCTGAAAATTGTGTAAAATTGTTAGAGGACAAGTTAGAATCATTTCAGTTAAATATAAGGAACGATATTTCGTGTATTGTAACTGATGGTGCTTCTATGATGCAAAAAGTGGGTAGATTATTACCATGTGAACAAATTTTGTGTTTTGCTCATGCAATTCAGATTGCAATTGTAAATGTGATCTACAAACAAACAGAGAAAGAGGTAGATGAAGATGATTATGAGAGTGTCCTAGATCTGGACTCTGATGAAGAAGATTTAAGTGATGATGAAGGAATGCAAGTGGGGACGAGAAATGAATGTGATGTAGAAATTACTGAAAAGTTTACTTTGCGAAATGTAATCATGAAAGTTCGGGTAATTGTTCGAGTGTTTCGACGTTCCCCTTTAAAAAATGAAGTGTTGCAAAAACATGTGAAGGAAGATCATGGAAAGGAATTGCAGCTATTGCTTGATTCGAAGACTAGATGGAGTAGCCTGATGTCCATGTTAGAACGTTTTAATCTTTTGAAAAGTTCAATAAAAAAGGCAATAATTGATATCAAAGCGGATACATTTTTGAATGATTCAGAATGGAATATAATATCTACAGTTTCTAGAAATTTGATGCCTATAAAATTAGCCGTAGACGCGTTATGCCGTGCTGATGCAAATTTACTTTCTGCGGATGCAACATTTACGTTTGTGTTAGAAAATTTTGATGAGAATGAAGAAATTGGCCGTGAAATGAAAAAAGAGTTGGAAGTTCAAATTAATCGAAGAAGAACTGTCGTATCTGATGTTCTTCAATATTTGCATAATGGGGGTAAAACCAAAATTCACAAGAACATTTTGCGTCGCTCGAAAACTGAAATTAACAAAATTATCATATCCCTAATCCAGAGACTTAATGGTGAAGTAGCATTAGAAATAGACCCGACAGTATCTGAGTCTACTGAAATGGATGACGATAAACCTATCGAATCATTGGAAACTCAGTTATCCTTGCAGCAAATTCTTCAGCAAAAGATAAACGAATCACTCTCGGAATCACGGTCAAAAGTTCTACAAAAATCATCGATTCATTCCGAAATTCGCAGTGAAATGAAATTTTGGGATGAAGGGGGATCCCGCGGACCGCTTTTGGAAGATCTTTACAAAAGTTTATTAACAATTCCACCAACTAGTGTGGAGTCAGAGCGCGCTTTTTCCGCTGCAGGAGCATTTTCAACAAAAATTCGATCAAGGCTCAACGACAAAACATTGGATACTTTGTGCTTTTTAAGAAGCTTTTTCAAAAATCAAAATGAAAATTGAACTTTCATTTTGCAATTTTATTTATGTAGTTCAAAAATATTTTAATATGAAATATTTCCTTATTTTGTAATTTGTTTTAATTTTATTGTTTTGAACTAAATACATTTATGTTAAAAAATAATGTACTTTCTTTTCTTTATATTTTTTAAATTCTTCTATAATAATTCCGGAATTAAACCGGAATTCCGGATTTCATCTCCTGTAATTCCGAAAATCCGGAATTCAGTTTTTTACAAAAAAATGGATTCACTATGCAACACCGAAAGGCCCACTCACTTCAGCATTGTGAATACCCTTAAGAGGACACGCTACGACGAAAATTACGGTACCACCTCAAAATTTATTGTTTTTATTGCCCTTATTTTTTATTTCATTAGCAAAACAAGTTATTAAAGATTTGGCTCATGTAAGTTGTAGAAGACTACTTCACAGTGGCATAAATAACACCCCCGCACCCCCCGCGGCGGGCGCACTTCGGCTCCCAAAAATAATAAGATAATTGAGAAATCTACGTAATTAATGAAAATTAATATTAAATTTCAATTTGTTATCTATGTTGACTATAATTATGAAATTTAGGAACTTCATCTCATTTAAAACTAAAAAGTTTCTTTCCCGCCAATCCTGCGCTTCACCAGTGATAGCTGCAGCAGAATGCACTACCAGCAAAACCAGACAGTAGCTAGTTCTGGTTCGTTTTCCATTATTATTTTAACTACAAACTGTAAATTATAAACTTTACTGTTGTTAAAATCGTTTAACCCCACTATTTTGGGCCTATTTTTTCAAAAATTTTCACCCGAGGGAGACCCCCGGGCCCCCTGTCTGCTACAGTATGAATTTGTAAGCTTTGTAGAAATCTATACTTTACTGTTGTTTTAAAATGCGTAAAACCCCGCTATATTACACTTATATTTTCACATTTTTTCCTCGAGAGGGCCCACTCTTTGGATGCAATATTATTTCTATACAATCTAAGTCGTCGTAATGATAACAACGATTTAGTCCGCAAATACCCAAAATATTAACTGGTTGTATCCGCACCAAATAAGCTAAATCCCCCACTAAATTGACATTTTATGTGCCTGTGCTATAATATTATACAGGTATACAGCAAGTAACACCATAACCTCTTAAGAATACACTACATACAATTGATTTCTCAAGAAAAAAAATTTACACTAGATAGGATCACAATCGCCACAGCCAAAAAAAAACTTGGCCACGACCTTGCATTCCACTATTGACTATCACTCATAAAAAAGAAAAAGACAAGGTAGGGCGGAGCAAAGGTCTTGGGGGCGGGGGGGGGGGGGCAGGAAAAGTCTTGCGGGGGGGGGGGGCGCAGCAGAAGTTATTTACGCTACTGCAGTACTTCATGCATCAAAAGTAAAAAATACCCGATAATATGATGCACGAAGTAGTCTTCTACAACTTACATGAGCCAAAATTTTAATAACTTGCTATGTTAATGAAATAAAAAATGGAAAGTATTTAATTTTGTGGTGCCAATTTTCAACGTAGTACAAGTATATCCTCTTAATTAATACTTTTTTTTTCAATTCATTGGTGTGCTCGGGCAAAAATCCTATAGCCTAAATCTTGGAGGCCTCATTTATTACAAAAATAAAACGGGAAAATCGTGTTTTAAACCTGCCTTTGGCAACTCGATGATACTTAATAACAATAGATTGATGAAACTAGCAAAGCGGTTTCTTGTTTTCATGAGCGAGTATAAGTACGCGGAACTCGGAGGTAGAGACCTTGAGAAGGACGGGCGTGGTTGCTTGCGCGTAAAAAAAAAAACACAAACTTACGCTTCTTGCGCATTTTTACAGGACCATCTAAATTGATATCTGTAGAATTTTCTTATCTGCGGGTCCTCTGTGGCGATTCTTTCTTATTCGTCTTCTTCTGCTGGTACTCCCCTGCGCCGAAGGAATATATTTATAAATAAGTTATCAGTACTTACTTTACCGGTACCGTACTACTTTCAGATTGATAAGAAAATGGGAATCTAACAGCAACCTGATCATGGCGATTTGGGATTATTATACAACCGGGGTTAAAGTATTTGTAA
This sequence comes from Psococerastis gibbosa, assembly GCA_963971405.1. Classification (NCBI taxonomy): domain Eukaryota; kingdom Metazoa; phylum Arthropoda; class Insecta; order Psocodea; family Psocidae; genus Psococerastis; species Psococerastis gibbosa. Next base: position 7,001,115 of record OZ020487.1, on the reverse strand, counting down.
TTGTTAAACAAATGAGTGCAAAATGCGCGGGAAATTCAAATATATAAATTAATATTTTTGGTGCGTTTTCATTTTTTTCTCCCTTAGTAGACACATTAATTAAAATTCTTGTTATATTTCAGAACTCTACCTGTACATTTTAGTTTTGTTTTAGTTTTTTTGAGAATAAAACCCCCAAAATTGAGTTAGGCCAAAATAAAAAAATGGTCCCGAGGTATGATGTTTGTGAACCTACATGCCAAATTTCATCAAAATCGACCGAGTAGTTTGCCCGGAAATCAATGAACAGACAGAGCTACAGACAAGACAGACAGAGCGACAGACAGACATTTCGTAAAAACCACTTTTTGGGTTCCTGGGACCTCATAATCCCAAATCGCCATGATCGGGCTGCAGATGTCGCAAATTACCTTTAAAGAGAATGTTCAAAGCTAACTGAACCATAGTGACAATGCTTGATCGGTTGTTTCTAACCTATCTTTCACGGTTTCTATTTTCTGAATTGATTCTTACAAACGTGACTTGTCCGTCGAACAGGTAGTCTATTCGTTTTTAACGGATAGGTAGCTAATTATGGGCATTATCACCAGTTTCAGGCACCGACTCTAGGTTTCTTTGCAATCACATATTTATGGTCCATGTGAGAATGTCACTGATTTATTATTAGGGTGAATTATTATGGGAGAGTTGACTCGCACATGTTGTTTAGTGGTTCCCTTCTCTTTAGGTTCTTTTTTTCTTCTTCCTCTTCCCTCTTGGTGCCGCGTGCGCAGCGTGAAGGGGCCGCCTCGTAGGGGCCATTGAGGCCATTTCTTGAACTCGCCCCGGTCGGACGCCAACGCCTTGAGCTCGGCCATTGTTATCCCTCTTGCTCCGGCGAGTAATTCAATTTTTTCCTCGAGGGTTGTCCTCGTTCTGCCGATGCTTCTTCTACCTTGTGGCCTTGCTTCCGCCAACCTCCGGGTGGTTCTATGCTCATCCGTCCTTTGGACGTGGCGTTTAGGTTCTTTTTAATCGAAAAAAAACTTATATTCTTAGTAACAAGCCTAATCCTGAACCTACGGATTTTCAGAAATTATTGGTATTGTCCTCGATGTCAACCTAAACCGGCTGTAAGCGATAATGGGCAAGCTAAGCCAAGCTTACAAGTGTAACAGGCGAAAGCATGACTTAACCAAGTTCAGATACTTAACGAATAATGTACAGTGCTGTTAACCACTGCAACGCTTCAATACAAGTCAGTTCAAATCAATACGCTATGGATTCAATTCAGTATGCTGTTTTTACAGAGTCATACCCGCAGTGAACATTCAGTATGCATGGCAGTATAAGTTAGAAAGTCACAATGTGCACCATCATTAGGTTCTATATACACAAGGTGCTTGGTTATTTGGCACACACCAGCATGCCTTGCACGTGCTAAGAAGGGTAACTTACCATGCGGTTTAGTGCTAAATTACTTCTTCTTCATCCCTCTTAGTGTCGCATTTGCAGCATGAAGGGGGGGGGGGGTTGCCTCGAGTCCATCCCTTTCTTATACTCCACCCCGTTGGTTTTCATCACCTTGACCTTAGTTTTCTTTTTATTATGTTGGAACCCTGCAAGCTCAGTTACCTTTCCTTTCCCCACCATTTCCTTTGACATGCCCCCTTGCATTTCACCGGTACTTAGCTTATGGTTAGGTTCCATCGATTCTATTTTATATCTTTGGATTATGTATAATCATGCAGAAAACTACGACATGAATTTTAATGAAAAATATGTAAATGGGCTTTGTAATGCATATATATATATATTTTTTTTTCAGTGAAGGCGATGGGCTGGGACCATCGTGGAAGGTGTGGCGCCGTCGCCGATACATTGTCGCCCTTCTCGCCTTCTTCGGGTTCTTCCAGGTGTACTCCCTCCGTGTCAACCTCAGTGTCGCTGTTGTCGCCATGACAAGCTACTATAATGTCACTCTAGCTAATGGCACTGTTGTTCAGGTACACACACATTTGCTAAGCAAAGGAAGATAATTTACTGCAATTCTTTTAGTGTTAAATGTTATGTAATGCGAAGTTAAGTGCAATGTAATACCTTGGGGTTTTACTGCCATCTTGTACCAATATTAGGTACATTCCTTGACGATAAATAAATTAATAAATATTATTTTGTTTCATTACTAAGCCATCCTAGTGGAGTTAGAGCTGTATAGACCATCTTGGAAGACACGGGACACGGGAACCATAACTGGTGTAGATGGTATATTATATGATATCTTAAACATCAAATTAGTACTTTTGCGTAAAATTGCCATACATATGCAACTAAGAATTATAGAATAGTATCCCAAGAAAAAGTGATTGAGTGGGATTAATCGCTCTTTTAGTTTTATTTCCCATTAAAATTAAATTGAATACGTTTCGTTGGCGACCAGTCTATTGCTTGAGAAATGTTCCTTTAATAGGCCAATTCTCTTTCCATGACAAGCATATTACAATCGCATGACCATCTAAATAGGCCTATAAATGAGGATACTTTTCAAATTAATACAAGCTTTAATTGACAATAATGGCAGGAAATAGTTACCATTGTCTGACTGACGAAGCCAGGGCCGGATAAACAATCCACCGTCTAACCGCATTTAGCAGGAATATTGGCCTAAAATGAAGTTATTCTGATAATTTTGATGTTTGACTTTATTCCAGATTTGTCAATGTAGTTACGTTTATAGTTATTAATAATAATTATTCAAATTTATATTAGAAAGTAGGCCTAGTAATGGCCTATACAGAATATGTCTTTTACACGGTTAATTTTTTTTCTCTTTAATTGCTATATTATTTTACTCTAAATTGTTATAATCGAATGTAATTTGTTAACGCATCTTTCTTTCTTCTTAAATTCTCTTAGATTGTATACTTACCATGTATATATTATATATATATATATATATATATATAATTTTTTCACTGACCATTCGTGCATATGCAGAAAAATTATGTAATGTACATGGTTGTAGAGTTATGAATACCTCCTGGTATTCCGCTCGAAATGGTGTATTTTGTTGTGAGATTCCACTGAAGTCATGTAAATTGATCAATTAGGTGCCCATTCCATTGACCGGCTAGGGCTATTCCCAAAAACGGTGACGTGGTAGCAGACATTCAAGACTTTGCCGGGGTTTCCACCGACCTCGCATTGCAGAATTGACGGAAATGTTTATTTTCCTCTATGCCATAGTTAAAATTGATCAATGATCATACAGTAAAATCACAAACAAACAAACTTAAATTAAAAAATGGCGTCATGGGATATGTTAAGTACAAACATTTTAATAGATTTCTATAAAAAGAAAAATTCTAATTTCCGTCAATGTCATTTGCATTCTGCAATGCGAGGTCGGTGGAAACGCCACCTAAGTCTTGAATGTCTGCTACCACGTCACCGTTGTTGGAAATAGCCCTAGCCGGTCAATGGAATGGGCGCCTTAGTATTATTATAAAAATCTATGAAATTGATCAATTATAACAAAATATACGATTTATTTATTTATTTATATTATTTCAGGAGAGGGACTTTGATTGGGATTCGAAACAAGTGGGCCTCGCGCTGAGCTCTTTTTTCTATGGCTACATATGGACGCAAGTGGCGGGAGGTTGGTTTTCCGCTCGTTGGGGAGGAGATAGAATTTACTGTGCGGGTATAGCCGCTACTGCAATTTTGACTCTGCTGACTCCACTTGCTACGAAACACAGCTTTGCTGCGCTGATCACCGTACGGATCATTGAAGGTTTTTTTGAGGTAGGTAAAGTTACGAAGTACATTTATTCATATATATATTAATATTCCTAGACAAATTATACGGATGTGAAACATGGACAGATTAGGAACTGAAGAGGCTTGAAGCGTTTGAAATGTGGTGTTCTAGGAAGATAATGGATCAGCTGGAGAGACCACGTGACGAATGAAAGAGTGCTAGAGGCTATAGAAGAAGAGAGGCAGGTGCTACCTCACATATAAGTTTATAAGATAGGATAAGATAGTAGGGTAGGATTTATTAAGACACGAAAATCTGGTACACACCATCATTGAAGGTGCAGTGGAAGAAATCAATAAAAGAGGACAGTCGAAGAAGGAATTCATGGATCAGAGGAGACACCTGATTATGGAGAATAAACGACAATGGCCATTTTTTAATTAAAATTAAAAATTATATAATAAATTGTATTTCCCAATTCTTTTATTTTAGGGAGTGACATTTCCTTGTATGCACGCCGTTTGGGCAAAGTGGGCGCCTCCATTGGAACGGAGCAAGTTAGCTTCCATCGCTTTTACTGGCAGTTACATCGGTACTGTTATATCAATGCCTGTCACTGGAGTTATTGCTAATACCCTCGGATGGGAAGCCATTTTTTATATTTTTGGTAAGCCATATGCTATTATTACATGCAAGGTACATGCTATAGTCTGAATTTCGTAACCTTGACCATCCAGGGTCTCTAAGGCCCGGTACACGTGCACGATTTGAGCGAAAGTTATCCTCCCAATTTAAAAGTTAACAAGCATCTTGCCCCTTATGACTGTAACAAAGAGAGGCAGAGTGTTAGGCTACATATGGGTTAGAATAAGAGACTCACAGTTGGTCAACGTTATGAAATTCTGATGTACAGTATACAATTGAATTTGACTAAGGGGAAAACAAAACAAAATATGGTAGAAGCAGAAACTAAAATTAGGCGAAAATTGGGGTTATGGAACAAGTCTCATATAGGTATAGTAAGAAAATTCTTATATACTGTTCTCGATTAATTATTTATTGCCATATTTTTGTAGTAGTAATGAGAATGCTTGCCATTTGCTTAATTGCTTCGGTTAATTACTTGTATTCTCTTTTTCAGGAGTTATTGCTCTTATATGGTGCTTAATTTGGACAATAGTTGTTAAAAGGGATCCAAAATTGGACCCTTATATTACACGACAGGAGCTACAGTTCATTGAATCATCTATTGGGGACCCGACACCAAACGTGGTAAGGCAAATAATTGGGGTGATTCATAGCCCATAATTCATTCTATTTTTTTTTTTTTTTGTACTTTTTTGCGAATGGGGCAAGACAAGAAAGAAAGCATAAATTGTCCTGGGCCGTTCTCTTGAGTTCCAAGTAGCTTCCGCATCTCAGTCAAGACATAGAGAGAGGTGGTACAGGCTCTGACTTTCACCCGAAATGTTGTTGGTTCGAGTCCCACACTTGCTACATGTTCTGGCCATGCTTCGGACGGCATGCAAAGCAGGCAGTCCCGGGCTTTCCTAGTTGAGTGTAAGAGAGGGCTTTACTAACTCCACTAGGTTGGCTTAGTAATAGAAAAAATAGTCATTATATATATTAAGTACGAACCCAAACCTTCCAGGAAGATGACAAAACATCAGTTTTATGTCTTCAGTTACATTTTAACAAATATAATTAAATAACCTACCTGATGTAATTACTTTTACTATAGCTGAGTACTTTTTAATTATTTCTAGTTACTACGGTATAGAGGAAGTACATAATGTTTCTATTCTGTGCAGTTAGTAGTTACCCAAATCTAATTGGCTCCCTCGTTTCAGGAAGTGATACATCCATGGAAGTCAATCGTTACTTCGAAGGCTGTTTGGGCAATTGTGGTATCTCACGTAGCAGAAAACTGGGGATTTTACACGTTGCTTACACAACTTCCTTCATTCATGCATGGTAAGTCTTCTTCTTGAGTTGCAATCTAGGGATTGGTTTGCAGCGAATGTTGTATTTTTCTTCTTCACTCTTGTCTGTTTTGTGCGGTCCTTTTCAGTTTCTTGTAGGCGTCGCACCCTAGGTCCTTCATGACATCCTCTAGGTACTCCATCCTCTGTCATGGTAAGTATCCCTCCTGTAGGGTAAAAAAGTATTAGGCCCGATACACACGGATGACTCTCGCAGTCGCAATTTGCCGACTTGTAGGGATAGGGCTTGGTGAATGGTTGGTGCAAACCCACAGTCTGCTTCAGAAGATTTCTATGATGTGCCGTGGCTAGCGGAAACACGTGCCCTTGACGCCTGCTTCAAGAAATCGTCATGAAATCTTCTAGCCCTATGGCTGCAATTGAAAAGACGTCGGCGAGAATCATGCATGTGTACCGGGCCTTACTGCAATAATGTTTAAACACTTAATTGTTAAATATTTTCATAAATAAAATTAATTAATTAAATAAATAAATTAATAATTTATGATGTATATAATATTATAATTTATAATATATAATATATTAATAATTTTTAATTCAAAAATACTTTAAAATCATTGACGAATTGATATTGCCGTGGGGCAACACCGCAATGATATGCCTTACAGGGGATTTCAGTATTACTATACGATCCGCTTTTATTTCCTAAGGTGTTCCAAGAAGTCATCAAGGAAACTCTTCCAAAGTTTCCTTCTAAAGAGCGTGTTTCACGCAGTTCCACGATATCGTATTTCAACTAAAATTATGCTGTAATACATTGCATTGTGCATGTTATAGATACTCTGAACTTCAAAATAGCAGCAGCCGGGTTCTTGTCAGGTTTGCCGTACCTGGCGATGGCGTTCGGGCTAATTGGGTCTGGTCAGCTGGCTGACTGGCTTAGAGCCAAGAAGATTCTCTCCACTACTGCTGTAAGTAGGCGCATGTATGTAAAGTACAATGTAATAGCCTCCAATTAAAATAACTTAGAACTTAGTGGCTACCGATCATGTGTATTTTGGGAAGGCATGTAAAGCAGGCGGCCCCTGGCCTTCCTAGGTCAGTTTAAGGGAGAGCATTAGAGCCTTGACTCAGCTAGGTTGACTTAGTATTTAAACAAAAAAACATTATTAATTAATTAATTAATTAATGTAAGAGTAGAATGTGGCAGACACTAAGACAGATTGCTGACAGTCCATGAGCTCCTTTCTTGGGACTACCAGACCAACCTTTTGTTGTACAAATCAAATTCAATAATTGTCGCCAATTTGTGTTAGAAATAGGTACAAATCTTGCATCAAAATGCTCAGAAAAATGTCTTCTGTTTGTCCTGATGTTTTTGAAAGCTCTACGAATGATATTTCATGAGATACTTGATGTCCGATTGTCGGCGGCTATTCCACCGGCGATTTTACTTCATTTGTGATTTGAGATTTTTTGTTTGTTTTGTTTTAAGGAGACGATTACGTAGATACTTAACTTATCTATTATAAACGAAGTTATAATATGGTGGAGATGTCTGCTACCATATTATAACTTAATTTACAATATATAAGTTAAGTATCTACATAATCGTCTCCTTAAAACAAAACAAACAAAAAATTTCAAATCACAAATGATGTAAAATCGCCGGTGGAATTGCCGCCTTAATAGTTGCCCAACTTTTGTTTTAGGTAAGAAAGCTGTTCAACTGCGGTGCGTTCATTGTGCAGACAATTTTCATGGTTCTAGCCGCCCATATTGGTTCTCCAACTGCCATCGTTGCTTGTCTTGTAATAGCGGTGGGCACTGGTGGCTTTGCATGGAGCGGTTTTGCGTAAGTAATTGTTACATGCCTACCATATTGGACAACCGGTTTTTCTTTTACAGAATTTTATAGGAATTCAAAATGCGGCTTGCCTATTTGATTATTCCCTAATAAAAAAATTAGATAATATATGATACTTATATCTACTTTACAAATTTCAAACTTTGCATGCGAGAGAATGCATTGCGACCGCCGATTTTGGTAACCATTGTAAAGTATTATTCTTCATGGCGAAAGTGGGCTACCGGTAGAGGCCCAGACGAGTCATACTGTGTGGGGAATGGTGCATTTTCTCCTAGGAGGATGCTGTACTTCTCATTTGTTGAGTTGGCTATGGTCAATGGAGTACTCTGCGTTTTAAGACGTTTAACAGGTTGCTGGTATGATGGCCAGTTTCTGGGCAGAATCAGTTTTTGTCTCTCCCAAAAGCTTCATTTTAGAGGTAGGCCAGTGGAAATAGCTTGTGGAAATATAATACATCGTGTGAAAATTCATGACGCATCGTAGTATTTATTTATTTATCAAACATACACGGGTCTTGCCCATTTTACAATTTTAAACATAAAATATTTTAAATGAAAATTAATTAGTAATTACAATTAACCAATTAAAACGAAATCTAAAAATATAACTACTTAACCTAAAGTAATTCAATACTACTGTACATTGAGTTTGCAGCATGTCATTTAAAAGAGTCCTCAATGCATTACTATTACAGTGGAAAAAGCCAATGTGTCTATTAACATCATTTACCTGTCCCATAATTCTTGTCAATTTTATCCATAATTGGTGTAATGATGTGGACACTACATAGATATTGGTTTCTCGTACGAGTAGATTTAATGCTGCAGTTAAAATGGATTTTTTTCTAACAAACTCGCACAATCAACACCGTTGTTTAGAAGGGCATGAAAGAACATCAGATCTCGTATTTTCAGCCTTTCCTCAGCATCCTGCAGTTTCAAACTAGATAGTAGTAGTAAATTTGGCAAAGTTCCAGGCCTCAAGACACAAACTAGACAATAGAAACTCAAAAGAAATATTGTTCAGTCCAAACCCATCTTAATTCCAACCATCCTAAGAAATAAATCTACGATATTGTATTTTAGCAAGATAGTTTATTATTTTGATTAATTTGGTACGGTCGCCACAGCCACATAATTGACCATATTCGAGACCAAGTACTATGCTACATTGCACTATAGGGAAAGACGGCATGTATAGTCCACGCAAAATGAGAAAAGTATGGACATGGAATGTTTTGATCCTGTGCAACGCTGTAAAAATATTTGCGCAATTTTTTTTATGCCTTGCATCCAATACAACAAGGTAACACAAAATGGTGCAAGGAATATTTTCACAGTGTTGCACAGGATCAAAATATTCCATGTCCATGCTTTTCTCATTTTGCGTGGACTGTACAGTATCTCTGCTCCATTTATGAACTTATTTGTGTCTTGTTTGCAGCGTGAATCATTTGGATATAGCTCCTCAACACGCTGGCGTGCTTATGGGGTTCGGCAACACGTTCGCAACGCTTCCAGGTATCATTAGTCCCTTAATCACCGGATTTATCGTCCAAAACCATGTAAGTGGATTTTAGTTGTTAAATATAATACATCACAGGTAGGTAGGTAGATAGGAACGAGATTAAAATCAAGTTATAAGTGAACTGAAATTCCTTCTTCCAAGAATGTTTCCATAAATTTGAATTATGCCAGTACAGAATGGTTATATGCAATATCATTAATACAAAGGCAGACAATCACAATAAGTAACGACTTCCCGTATCATTCCGCCAGTAGCGATGCTAGCTTGCATTATTTTTAATGCTAAAAAGAAACTAGACAGTTTTGCCTAAAATATCTAATATAGTGCACGCTACAAACGAATACAAATACAAGACAAATATAATCAAGTAATAAACAAGCAAGTATACAGTAAAATCGTCAAATTCTAGTGCAGTCATGCCGTTGACTCTTCATTCAGTTCCTCCACCTTCGGGCACAACATGTTATTATAAAGCTTTTCAGATTGTGTATCAAGTGCGCAGCGCGTACTGCGCTGGTGTTTTGTTTTCACCCCTGCCTTTTGAATTGTTTATTTCGTTTGTTTTTTTACATAGACATAGTAAAACTATAGACTCACCGTAAACATTCGGGTTGAAGCCGCTTGACTTCGGTTATTTCCGTAGTATAGGACCAGATTGAGCCTTTTGCCATTTGATACCATGTTAACATTTTATTTTTTATTTGATTATTTAAAGATTATTTAGAACGGTAAATCATGCCAGCTAACCAGCAATATTTTTATGCAGAACTTGGAGTACTTTTAATTTACATTTTAAACAGTTTTCCCTACTTTTAGATAAAAATAAAATTTTTTAATGCAGATCTTTCAGTATTTCTAATTTAAATTTTAAACAATATATATAATAAATGTAAATAATAAATATAATTATATATGAAACAACAAAGAGAACTATAAAGAAAACATATAATAAAACTTATAAATTTGAATTTCCCGCCAAAATGCACCTATGAGGGGGCGTGGTCGTGGCTTCAGTCCTCCAGCACAGCCGAAATACGACATGGTGGCTCCATAGTTTTATTATTAGCTCCATGGTTTTTTATTTGCCGCTGTTTTTTTTTTTTTATGTTGCAACCGTACAACCTGGAAACGTTTCTTTGCTATTTCCCTTATCTGCAATACTTAGCTTATAGTTAGGCGCCATCTATTATATTTTATTATTGCTGGTTTATTCCACGTGCTACTTTAATTTGAATTTATTTAAATTGAGGCTTTTTCTTTGCAGACTGCTGAAGAATGGAAGATTGTATTTTACATTGCTAGCGGGATTTACCTTATTGGTGCGGTCGTCTACGGCTTATGCGCTTCCGGTGAGGTACAAGAGTGGGCCAAACCAAAGCCTGCTACTACTTCGGAAGGTTTTACAAACAAAGCTATGGATGAGTCTCCGTAATTCTTTGCTTTCTGTGATCATTTAGTATTTTAGTCGTTCGAATTGTAATATTTTTGTATTATATGTAGAATTCAATTTAAACATGTGTAATTAGGCCAATATAATAAGATAGAAATAGGTCCAAATGGGCAAAGAAGAGTAGAGTTTGAAAGCCTTCCGGTTACAAGATAGCAGACCAGCACAGACAGTGTGGCATTTTCGCAAAAAAAAGCTTATTTATTTTTATGCGCTGAAGAATAAAACAATCTAGATAATGTGATGGTAGTAATGCATATGTTGTTAAATTCATACATTTTTAAGGGAGATTCATCTACTTATTGAGATGGCGACCAATGTTCGACTTTCGGAAAATTTCTTCCCAACTTTTCATTTCATAACCCCCTGAGCCTAAAACCACCCTCCACTCAAAATGTTATATATTTATATACTGTATGTATGCATGTATTTATGTACATCGATTTTAGGAAACACTCTAACTCCCGTAAATATTATACGATTTTGATGAAAATTGGCACAAAAATTGATCATACAAATGTCTTGATCGAGATCGTTAACCAGCTGGATCCACTATTTAGTTGCAAGATGGCGGCCGATTGAAACCTTATAAAATTCATACCTCAGGTAATATTGGTCGCAGAGGAATGAATTAAAATTTGACCGAAAGCCCTTATTATTATCTACGATAATGGTAAGCAGTACGTTTTACGACAAATCAACGATTTCAAGATGACGTCCAGTCAAGGTGAAAATAATTTGATAAGTAAAAGTTCATAGTCTTCATGGTTTGGAACACAAGAGTGTTTTGTGTGTTGATGTTGTGGTCGGGAAAATAATGAAGTACCTATTTTTTATTTTTTATTACATACATAGCGTAGGTAGCGTGGAGGAAAAGCAGGGTCTGCGGAATCTCCCTACACCTGATCGGCCAGAGCTGAAAGGGATTTCTTCAACTCACGTGGCTAATATTATATTTTAGCATAAACATTTAAATATATTAATTTCTATGTGGGTAAGCTATAGCCTATAATTGGAGGTTTCAATATGTTTCCGTAGAATAATGAAGAATTCTAATATGGCGCTGAAAAGGCTCCCTTTGACACTCTTCTGGCTTTAAATCAGATTGCTATTATTGTGAAGGATTATCATAATTTTATTCACTCGTAAATCGCATGGGAACATGTTGATATGGCTAAAAAAAAAAACATGGATATTGTATAAGTTATGACCATTGCATTGTAGTATTATATGGTATATATAACACTGACATTGAATTAACTTTGGTTAACCATGTACGTACCGTAGCAACTGAGAGTAATAATCCTGGCAAAAAAAAACCTGTCATACCTCCTGGTTTATCTCATTGCGTTTTGCTCATTTTCAGTGCGATCTCCTGGGTTCCGGAAGAACCTCTCCGTTTTTGACAGCGGCCCAAAATTTATTAAAGCCATTATGAAATTAAGTCTATACAATGGTTAAAAAAATAATTCCTTTTGTTCAATAACTAAGCCAACCTAGCGGAGTTGGGGTTATGAAGCCCTCTTTTTAACTTAACTGGGAAGGAACTCGAGACTGCCTGATGGCAAGGCCTGAAAATGTAGCACGTGTGGGTCTCGAACCAGCAACCTTTCGGTTGGAATACCTTAATTACATGTTCGTAAATTTGAACATTATAATTCCGTAACCAGATATTTTGTCATTCGGGGATTTTATCATATCGGTAGATTAAGAGTGTACAGCCCGTAGGAAATTGGCAGCCCGAAATTTAATACTTTTTATATTTTATTCAACTAACTAAGCATGTTATTAAAGATTTGGGTCATCAAAGATGTAGAAGACTACTTCATGCATCATATTATAAGATATTTTTCATTTTCGAAATTGTAGTTTTTTCAGAAACATGCAAATATTTTATAAACAATAACTTTTCACATATTATCGATTTTATAATAAAACTACAATTGCGAAAACGAAAAATACCTTATTATTTGATGCATGAAGTAGGTAGCCTACAACTTTGATGAGCCAAATCTTTAATATCATACTTAGTTAATTAAATAAAAAATAAAAAGTTTTAAATTTCGGGCTGCCACTTTCCTACGGGCTGTACACTCTTAAACGTTTTATTATTGCAATATGTCTGTCTTCGCCTGTAACAGTGGAACATTTAAACTTCATTGATATCCAAATGCGTAGGCCTAGTATAGTACTAAGTAGTATGGTTGGACACAGTCCCAGGCCGCGGTGTGGGCCCATAGGGCAGTGGACCTCCTGATTTTAGTGGATTCCGAACCACTTGGGAAACACAGTAAAGTCACACGATTAGTTCGGAAGTGACCAGGACAAGTCCCACCATGTTTCATTACTGGCACTGTGCACATGACCAAGTTAACTGCAGCTTTGAACCTGCTCAGGTCCGCTGGATTCAACTTGGTATGGCGGTCGGCGTAGGCCTATTAATTTAACCCACATTATTTTGGACCTATTTTTTTCAACATTTTCCCCGAGTGGGGCCTCTGAACCCCCAATTTGGGGTGATTTAAATATAATCTATTGAAGCCTAGTAATATTTTGTTATGAAGTGATGTCACTATGTTTAGTCCTTAAAGGAAAATGTAATAAGTACCTAAGTAAGTATGTATGTAGGTATTGATAGACTGAAACCCCCAGGTTTTTTTTTAAAATTAAAGCTATCAGGTTAAAAATGGCTTGGTAGCATAAAATTTATAAAACAACGCAGTTTTTTTTTCGTAACTATAACTACTGTACCCTATATTGCAATAAATTTCATTCTGACCTATGACCTGCTAAAAAGGAAATTTCAGGTATTGTAGGTACACATTTTTCAAATTATGGCGCAACTTTATATTTTTAATTTTCTTGTTCTAAGTTTCTTTAGTAAAATATAAAATTTAACATTATAAACATTAACATAAAACATTTATTATAATTTTTTATTGATTTTATCCTGTCAAATGTTAATTTTAACTTTTTTAAAATTTCGTTGTCATAGTAACGCGTCAAAATCAAATAAAACAAAAGGCAAGCGAGGGGCAAACGCAAGTCGCAACGCTAAAAGAAGCTCGTTCAAGTTTTTGTCAAGAAATCATTGTTTTTATTGTAATTCCTTCATTTTATTATAATTATCGTAAAATTATAATTTACGATGTCTGGAGAAAGTAACTACGAGCAATTCGATTCTGTTTTATTGGCCTTAGCTCAACAACATGAAGGTGGAGTTGCCCAGGTAAGGTTATGTGTTTGTATAAATATTAGTGACAGTTTTTTATTTTTAATAATTTAAAACTGATACTTTTATGAAGTTTTATTAGTTGTGTCTTGCGTTATTGACGCCACACAACTGCCGCTAAAAGCTACGACTCCAATGTGGTGCAATATTTATTGGATATGCAGTATGCAAGCTATATAGGCCCAGTAAACTTAAATAGTCAATAGCTTGTCAATTACAATGCAGTTTCCATGCGGTAATAAACGGTTTTGTAGAGAAACGCTTTGGCTACCTTTTTATGTTCATTATTATTAAATCTGGTACAATGCGACTCACTCACTATATTGGTCCATGCTAATGGGTCTTGTCCACTCATTATAGCCTATAGGGCATTGAAGTAATGTTACCGGGAAGGTCGTCGCAGGGCCGGATTTAGGCTTCGGAAGCCCCTAGGCACAGTTCTCTGTGCGGGCCCTCCCAAAAGAAGCAGCTCCATTAGCTTTCCCTCATTGTTGCACTGTAGATGTAGAGTGTAGTAGGATATTAGGAAAAGAGGGAACAATAAAAATAAGAGCATAATTCTTGTCCTTACGTTTCATTTTAAATAGACTTGCCACGATACTAAATTTCCCACCTTAATAAAATTTAAAATTATTTTTTGTCATAAGAAATTTACTTATTTTTTACTTTCGTGTTTTGTTTTTTTAAATTTTGGGGGGCCCCTTTCGTGTGGGGGCCCCTAGGCAGCCGCCTACTCTCCCAATTCCTAAATCCGGGCATGGGTCCACGGATGTGCCTGTTAAACCTTGTTGAGTTTGACCTCAGGAGGGATTGAGCGGTCGAGCAGATCTTTGTTTTGTTGAATTCTTAACATACGTGTACATTACCCCTTTGATAACTTTTCTTGCTTTGTTTGCCTTCGCCACGGTCGATCTATCGATTATAAGTGCTCTTATTTTGCATTGGGAGTTGGTTCTTGATCACTTAGCATTCTCTAACGATATACTCTAAATGCCTAGTGATGGTACAATAGAATTCTAGCTAATGGGCGCTGGTCAATTTCAAACTGGAAGTTGGTACGATTTCTCATCGACCAATTCTCTATAAACCAGATTCCGCCGTTTCACCATCTGCCTGTGCCTTTATATTTTCATTACCAATCGAATTATAATGTTTTGTACCTCATTTCAGCTTTTAGACACCATCTTCGGGTTTCTGTCCCGCAAAACAGATTTTTACACGGGTGGGGGACTAGGAGCGGCTGAAAAGCTGGTCTTAACTGCGTTCAGGAAACATGGAGCTACTGCAGATCAAGAGAAGGCTAAAAAAGCAGAGGAGAGAGCAAAGGAAGAACAGAAAAGAAAGGAAAGACAACAACAGCAAAATGCCAAGCCTGTTATTGATAAAGATGGAATTCAAGAAATTACTGACGAAGAAGCTGAGCGTTTGCAAAAAGAAATCGATGATGCTAAAAAGCAGAAAGGAGTATCAGTCCCCGAAAGTGATAATAAGGATCCAAAAACCGATGATAATGAATTTGATGAAGATGAGGTTGGTTTTCTTTTTTAAATCGTGTACAGTTACGTACGTATATGTTATGTGTGTGTGCAAATATTTTCCATTGTAGTTTAGTATTGCAAATCTGTAACAAATTATTTGCTATCTTGCAGGATCCTAAAGAAAGGGGCAAGTTAAAACCTAACATTGGTAATGGATGTGACTTAGAAAAGTATAGATGGACCCAGACACTGTCTGAACTTGAGGTTAGTGAAATTTCAAATGATTCCTTCTGCAAAGTATCACTGTAGTTCGTACAGAGGCGCCACTTCCATGATGCGAATGAGGCAACCGCTTCAGCCCTCGCGCTTGACCTAACGTTGTGTATATTACGATTCGATATGGACAAATCTTGTTACTTACGAAATAGTTGTAGTTAATGACAGACATTAAGAGGACATGCTACGTAGAAAATTAGCAAACCAAAATTTTTTGTTTTTAAAGAAAGAAATTGTCCTTATTTTCCATATGGGCTAATTTTTGGCATTTCGGCCCACTCTTGCAACTAACCCATATTGTTGAATTAAATATTACACAATGTTTTACCACATAAAAAAAATATACAAATTTAACTGAAATACAAAAAGGTAATTATGCAAAAATGCAACTAAAACTAATAAACTAAATCTAAAACTTTATTGACTTTTTATTTTTTTAATTAATTATCAAAGCAAGTTATTAGATATTTGGCTCATGTAAGTTGTAGATGATTACTTCATACATCATTTAATAGGAAATTTTAATTTTTGATACCTTAGTTCTTTCATATAAACCAGCGGGGACTAAAATTTCGCGTAATTTGGGATTTTTGGAAAAACTACGAAACAAAAATGGAAAAATACCCGATTATATGGTGCACGACGTAGTCTTCTACAACTTAAGTGAGCCAAATTTTTAATAACTTGCTGAGTTAATGAAAAGTAAAGCTAAATTAGATCAATTTTAAGCAAAAGGCCTTTATTATTATAAACAAGTATACAAATAATTCAATTTTTTTTTTTTTTTTTTTTTAAGGCCACTTGGCTAAGCCAATATTAGGCCGAGGTACAGCACAAACTTAGTTACTCCTAAATCGTGACTACGTCGTCCAACACCCTTGTAAGGCATTCCAGGACCGATGATACCCCTAATTCAAGAGCCATCGCCATAATGTCCCTTACTTCCGTAACCGAGTACCCCAAACCTTGACGAATGGCAACTGTGAGTCTATCCCTCGCGGCTAGAGCCATGCGTGGGCAGTTATTGTTGCTAAGATTATAATAGCATTCCATTAATTATATTGGTTGTCTTTAAGTCTGACAACGCCTAAATTACTAAATCTTACATAAATAATATATGGCTGGAAAGAGAAAAAAATGTGGAAAAGCCCTTAAATAGTTTTAATGTTTTGAATAGATAATAACGCGGCCTAAAAAGACATATTTTTGTTTAAAATCGTGCGCACCCCCTGACGTTTCACACCCCCAAAACCAAACCCCTTGCTTGATCACCACAAATACAGCATGTCCTGAAAGAGGAAGAATAGACGAAGACATGGGTTTAATTTAAATTGATATAGGCCTTCTACATCTGCCCAAAAATGAGCGTCATCCATGAGTACAGAAATCAGGATGGCGCGTAAGAGAAAAACAAGATGGCGCGTAATCACGATTTTTTCTCTTCACTTTTCACTTCAAAAATGAAAAGTATTTAATTTTGTGGTGCCATTAAATTCTAATACTTTTGTTACCAAAAGTGGTAAAATTAAGTATTTTTTATTACCCATGCTTTAGGTGGTTATTCCTCTGCCAATGGCTCTCCGGTCACGTGATTTAGATGTTCAAATAAAAAAGCGCCACCTGAAGATTGCACTGAAAAATCAGACGCCGATTGTCGACTGTGCATTGTACAACGAAATCAAACTTGAAGATAGTACTTGGACTTTGGAAGGGAAATCCATGCTGGTGCACTTGGAAAAGGTATAGCATTGACTTAGGCGGCAATTCCACCGGCGAATGTACTTCATTTGTGATTTTTTGTTTGTTTTGTTTCAAAAGTGTACAGCCCGTAGGAAATTGGCAGCCCAAAATTTAATACTTTTTGTTTTTTATTTAAATAACTAAGCATGTTATTAAAAATTTGGCTCATCAAAGTTGTAGAAGACTACTTCATGCATCGTATTATAAGATATTTTTCATTTTCGAAATTGTGTTTTTTTTTCATTAACATGCAAATATTTTATAAACAATAAATTTTCACGTATAATCGATTTTATAAAAAAAAATACAATTTCGAAAACTAAAAATACTTTATTATATGATGCATGAAGTATTCTTCTACAACTTTGGTGAGCCAAATCTTTAATAACATGCTCAGTTAATTAAATAAAAAATCAAAAGTATTACATTTCGGGTTGCCACTTTCCTACAGGCTGTACACTCTTAAGGAGACTATTATGTAGGTACTTAACTTATCTATTATAAATTAAGTTATAATATGGTAGCAGACATCATTAAGGGTCTACCATATTATAACTTAAATTATAATTGAAGAGTTAAGTATCTACATAATAGTCTCCTTAAAACAAAACAAATCATAAATTAAGTAAATTCACCGGTGGAATTGCCGCCTTAGATCAGAGTAGAATTGAAAAAGAATTAAGAGGAAGGCATTGACATTGGCCACCCCTGGGTCACCCCAAATTAGGTTGGCTTACATTTTTTTAATTTAATTTAATACTTGATTTATAACGATTTGGTCTGGTCTATTAGCAGATGATTATTTCTTAGTACTAGGAAGATTTTTTTTTAGCTTTGGTGCAGAGGGTATTCTGTGAGACGGGTAGGTGACAGAAATTTACCGAATTTTCAAATTCATAGAAAAATTATAACAAACAAAATGAAAAAAACTCCTTGTAGGATGGTGAATAAAGTAGACCTTTATCAATTGAATGGGCCAAATCTTTATTACTTGAGTGTTAACGAAAAGAAATAAATATAAACCAATCTATTATGCCGTAATCCAGGGGTGGCCAATGTAAACGGTAAGTTTCGTCTTGTGCAGAGGCGCTCTTATTGAACAAGGGTAGCAGCACATCTCATAGACCATACCTCAGATTGCTTGATTGGTAGTACCCATCGTAAGGCACTTTTGAGGTACGCTGGAACTACTATACAATAAGCAACTACTTTCCTTTAATCAGAGGCCTATAGCGCATAAAATGGTTAGTCCGTCAGTCAATATCCGAAACACTAGATCTCATGCATACGAAACACTCCCACTACCCTCATGGTCTCTTTCGCGCACAAGAAACAGTCTGCTATATAAGGCAATATCAGCCTTCAACATATACTCTAAGCACACCTATAACAAACCAGAATACGATGTCAAAAGCAGTCATAAGTCAAAAATAAACCTATACATAACTAACAAATTGAAAACACTCACTTAAGACTTAACACTCACTTGCAAAACAATTAACACAAAACACTAAATTGATATCTTTATATTGTCTATGTAACTATGTTTAAGTAATTTTAAGCTTGTAAGGCTGTAGCCTACCACTTATTAGATTGGGCGGCTATTACACTGAGGATTTTCAGTGTAATAGCCGCCCAAGATAATGCGTGACCCTCACACGCCTCACGGTACGAGGGAGCGCAACCATTATTAATAAAAAACTGTATAAACATTAGATCGAGGTAAATACACGTTTATTTATTATTATTAATTATTTTACTATAAGGATCAACGTACTTGGTATCTAGTATATACTTCTCTGATGTACTTACGGTTACGAGATTACACCATTTAATGATATTAGTAACATATTCCGAAACATTAGTTCACACTTGCTACATTTTCTGGCCATGCTTCGGAGGGCATGTAAAGCAGGCGGTCCCGGGTCTTCCTAGTTGGGTGTAAGAGATGGCTATCTAACTCCGCTAGGTAATAAGTAATAGAACAAAAAGTCAAAATTAATTTATTTATTTATTGCTTTCCTTCAGGTTAAAAAGGATGAATGGTGGAGTCGCCTCGTAACGACAGATCCCGAGATCTCAACTCGCAAAATCAATCCTGAGCCTTCGACATTATCTGATCTGGATGGTGAAACCAGAGGCTTAGTGGAAAAAATGATGTTTGATCAGCGTCAGAAAGAAATGGGCTTGCCAACGTCCGATGAAGCAAAAAAACAGGAAGTTCTTTCCAAGTAAGTGGAATACCCAAAAACGCTCAAGTGAAAGGACAGACCCCTTATTTTCCTGATTTAGCAAAACCCAACCTCGCAATTTTGGGCGCCGTGTTTTGGTATCGAAGAGTCACCGCGACGGTCTGGTTGCTACTGCTATTTGCTTGGTGGGCAGGAAATTTCCATGGGAGCCTAACTAACACTAACTGTTGCCAAGGTACTGACATTGAGTATAGTACAATGTGCTTGGAAAGAATGACGAATCGATAAAATAAGAGTAGCTGTTAATTGTTAGCAGCAGCCTCATCATGGCGATTTTAATACCGGAGTTAATATAATACCATATCACGTGATGGTATTAATTCAATTGTTTAAAATAAATGGACAGCAAACTTCAGATTTTTTAAATTTTGACGTTGGTAATCGTCGCTAGAGTGCTAAGCGCGGTTTATTTTTTAGCGAGTTTCTTAATTTTTTCTGCCTAAGGCTCTCTGAACACGATGCGTTTTTCCCAAACGTTTAGGAAAAACGTTGCGTTTTAACGTGCATATACACGGCACCCAGTGAGAAAACGCACCGGTAAAACGCTGGACGCGCTATTTGCAATTCGAAATGAACCGATTTCTTGGAGCATACGTTTTCTCGTCTGTTAGGTGGGCATTTGCTATTTTTGCTACTAAAAATGTCTGCTTCCACGATTTGTTTACTATCAAAAGAGACACATTGGCGGAGCAACTACAAGAAGATATTTTTTCTGAATTATTTGATGTGTTTGAGTCATTTCCGTGGCTCAGGCACACGAAACATTCCAATTATTTTATCAAAATTATGAAAAATTACTTGGCCTTAACTGTAGCTCCTTAATGAGTCTACCATGGGAGTAATCGTACCGATTTAGTAAAAATCGTGATTTAATTCATTGCTTATCATGTCGTTGCTCTTCTTCGAGCTTCATCTGTAGAATTACGAGCATTGCAGCAAATATATAGTCTTTTTTCTTTTTCCTTTTGGTCTAGGCATGTTAAAAAATTAGTTTTGCATTGTATTTTTAAGCAAAAATAACAATAAAAAAAATGGCGGACTTCACTGCGTTAAAACTGTGCCTTTTTGACCTTGGTAAGGTGCCCATTCCACATACGTACAACGTCAATGAAAATTATGAAATTGAAGGTGGTAGCAGACATTAAAGACATACTAAAAATTCTGCTACCACCTTCAATTTCATAATTTTCATTGACGTTGTACGTATGTGGAATGGGCACCTTAAACGCACCTAGAACGCTTGGGAAAAACGCATCGTGTCTAGAGAGCCTTAGATTTAGACAAATTATTTATAATTCTTAAAATATTAATTTAAAATTAAAAATTGTTTATTTTCAGGGCGATATGTGTTTATATTGGCTATTTATATTTGCCACGGCAGCGTCGCGTCAGTTCAGTTCTTCAGTATTGCCAACATCACAATTTAAACAATTCTGAAATTTACTGTTCATTTATTTTAAACAATTGAATTAATACCATCACGTGACATGGTATTATATTAACCCACGGTATTAAAATCGCCATGATCAGGCTACTGATGGCCCTTGACCTATTCGCGACCACATGCGTCAGAGTTGTTGCCAACTTTGCCAATTGATCGGCATCACTACTTTATCGAACCTAATTCGAAAGGTATTTTTGCTAAGTTAATTCAATTATTCAACACGATAATTCAGGACATGTAGAGTTGTGGTACAGACTCCGACTTTCACCCGAAAGGTTGTTGATTTGAGTCCTACACTTGCTACATTTACTGGCCATGCTTCGGAGGGCATGTAAAGTAGGCGGTCCCGGGCTTTCCTAGTTTAGTTGAGGCTTTATAGCCCTAACTCCGCTAGGTTGGCTTAGTAATAGCACAAAAAGTCAATATTTATAGTATTTATTTACTAGGGTTTTGCTAGTGAAATAGGTTGTTTGATGAGTGTCTATGTTTTTTCAGGTTTATGAAGCAGCACCCAGAAATGGACTTCACTAATTGTAAATTTGGATGAAAGCAGGCAAGTCTAATCGGCTGCAACTGAGTGAGCTAAGTAATGTTTTATTTCTTATTGTTTACTTTATTTCATATTGCTTTATCAGGTGAAATTAACAATAAAGCACTGCGTTTCTATCAAATTTGTGGAATTTTGTTTTTTGCTATTGAAATCGAACTCAATCTGCTGACTCTAATAACAGTAAGAGGTACACACCTACTTTGGTGATTATTTTTAATCATAACCTGAATAGCACTTTCCATTCTTTAATTATCTTGGTAGCATTTATAATCCCAAGAATACGTTAATACAAAAACTGGGATTAAAAATGTAAACAGAACTATTTTGTGCACTTTGCATTACAAAATTGGCTTGGTTACATTTTTACCTGCTGGCCTACTATACCGTTTCATTTGGCCTTTTCGCCAGCTCCTGGTGGATTCTCGCAGTCGCGATTTGTGCAAACCCGCAGAGTCTGCTTCAAAAGATCTCTAGGAGAAACACGTGCACTTTTGTGCCATACGCCAGCTTCCGAAAACGTCAAGAAATCTTCTGCTAGCCCTATGGCTACAAAGGAAAAGACGTCGGTGAATCGCGATTGCGAGTATCGTCCAATTTTAACAGGCCTAAGAATACCCGTATGTTCAGAGCCCTATTAATACCCTATTGTGGGGTTAAAAATGTAAACAAAACAATTTTAGAGTAGCACTTTGAATTTTAAATTATTCTGTTTACATTTTGAACCCCCCAATTACCCAAAATATTATATATATATTATATTATTCTATGCAATTACCTATGTTCTTATCTTCTTCTTATTTTAATGTCTCTTCTATCGGGGATTGGCGACCATCATGGCAATTTGAACCTTATACCATCTTTTAACTTACTGTCATTTGGCCGCTACGTTAAGCTGGCCATTCACGAGGGGTCCAAATGGACTCGCGCCAAGCCAAATGGCACGTCCTGTTCCATTTGGCGTCAGCGCCATTTAGAGGGGTCATCACGACTACGCTGAACCAGAATCTTTCAAATTGTACAGTGAGACGATATGGAAGAGGTACTTTTACACTACAATTTGAAAGATTTGGAGCGACTGGTTCAGCGTAGTCGTGATGACCCCTCTAAATGTCGCTAACGCCAAATGGAACAGGACGCGCCATTTGGCTTGGCGCGAGTCCGTTTGGAGCCCTCGTGAATGGCCAGCTTTGCTACGCCACGAAGCCAAATTCACTTGTTGCGTGTTTAATTTTGGAATATGGACAAATGGTTGGCTTGTAAACATAATTTTAATCTACATTCATTTTGGCTATTGATTGCTTCGCAAGTATTAGATTAGAATTTGATATGGAATTGAAACGCCTAGAGGCCAAGAGGCGCAAGTGAGAAAAATAAACATTCGAGGTAATTGAGGTTAAAGTTTGTAACTCAATTGAAAATACATTGGTATATAGACCTTTTCCATGAGCTATAGCACTGTCAAAACGACAGATGCGGATGTTCTTGTTGGTTTGTAGTATAAAGAGCAGCTAGAGTAATAGCATGGTGCTATTAACTCCAAAACTCTAACACCTCTCTACCACCCTTTGGCTTCAATTGGTTTCAATTGTAATTTGTGCTAATTTCTAATAAATAGCCTGCTTGGAGTGCCTTTCAACGCTTATGTCCTGTCCAATTGCCTTTCAATTACATCTCAGAACAAAATTGGAAATCAAGTTGTGCTATTTCTTGTATGTGAAATATTTCAACAACTGTCTGAATAAAATATTATTCCAAGTGTAAGACTTTCAAATAAGGGTATAAACAATTTTAATTAATAAGTAATTTCACGTAAGGTCTATCACTAAAATTGGGTCTTTATCAAAGGTGAAGAATTAATAACATTAAAACGTGTCGTCACCTCAGGAAATTTGGGAAATATACATAATGGACTAGACAGGTGAGGTGTGTCGGGCAGTTGGGGTTTGAGTATGAAAAGACGTGGAAGTAGAGTAGCGTTTCTAGTCGTGCTTCCGGCCCTTGTCGTCTACTGCCACTTCTCCATTTCCAGTGGCTGCCTCCGCTTTTCGCTTCATTTGGTAATCAATCACAAGACGTCCAGTTAGCATGAAGAAGAAGACCTGAAAAAAAATTATTTTCGTAATTCATGACTACATATCGCTACTTAGGAAGGAAAAGAACACAACTCTAAATCTATCAATTTACAGAAATTGAAGTTAAAGTTGTTTTTTTTTACAATGAATTGGGCTACCTAACGGTTCCCGCCAAATAGAAAACGACACTTGCCCTCGCGTGGAAAATATACAGACTACATTAACGCAATATAGATTTTAAAAAAAAAAATCTATTAGCGTTATTAAGTCGAAATTGACAATTTTTCTTCAGAAGTAGTGATATCCACAATATTGTTGCTACGTTAGAGCCAATTTGTACAAAGCTATTTTGTGAGAGACAAAAATATAAGATGCGCTTGCTATTTGCTTGTTTACGTAGGGTGAAGTGTCTTCTTAAGATAATTAAAACAGACCGATAAGAAGGGATCACTGCCTAACTATGAGAAAACAGAGTAGCAAGTTTATTTTATGTTTTTGTCTGGCAAAATTTACTAATAATAAAATAAAATACTAATGGACACTTTATGCGTTACCGAACTCCGAAGTGGTCAACAATCCAAATTATAAATAATGGGCTGGGGAACGAACCGAGCCCCTTTTCAGTAAATTACAAGAAAGAAAGAAAATTGTCTTTATTTTTCATATGGGCGAATTTTGGGCCTTTCGGCTCACTCTTACAACTAACCCATAATTTTAAAAGTGCTTCTCATTGGAATATCTGACTTGCAGCAACTTGTCACACTGCAGATCCTACTGATGCTACGCTGGCCCTAATGCTCAATGACAGAGTGCATGATTCAGACTGCCAAAGTACCAGTCAGAATTTGCCAACACTAGCTGATCCAAGGCTGTAAACCCCCCCCCCCCCCCCCCCCCGAAATTAAATGAAATGGCTTGACACTAGATAGAATCGGATTTTGAGAGGAGAAATAGAATCTACTATGTAATATCCAATGATATTTCTGTCCTGGCTACGGCCTTGAACTGATCGGATGGGTGTTGGGTGGCTACACTACGGGGACGAATGCTACCCGAACTATAGCGAAGCAAAAACACGACTTAGTACTGCGGCTGTCACAGCTACCTGAGCTAAAGAAATGCGTAACCACAATGGGAAACCTCAGGTTACAAAAAGGTTACCAAAGCTGACCAGTTTCGACCTAGAAAAAAAAACTACTTTGAATACACTACCAAATTTTATGCTCCACGGGCTATGTACTCATTAATAAAAATTTAATGGATTATGCAAATAAGGAAGCGTCGCCGGTACTTACTAAGGCCGGTGCTATCCTCTCAAATTTGTCGTTGACCATGTAATGTGAATACACCGCCATCATCATGAGAATTAAAAGCACCCAGTTGGCCCCTTGTTTTATTCTATCTAAAACACAATAATAAACCATGTTGATAGGCTGTTGACGTAATGCATCTTTAGGCATTTTCTGAAAGATGTTTCTTTTTAAATTCTTATGGGTTCGCTGTTACACGATGTCCCTTTGAGGTCTAGGCCTGAGGACTGGTAAAGAATCCTCCTCCTAATTGATGTCAGCTCTATTATTGGAATGTTGTGTATTTTGGTGATTGTATAATGTAACAGAATGATATGGTTATTTATTTATGCATTTATTTATTGGTCAGAAAGATGCATTAGCAACTGGACCAATCCTGGAAAGGCCAACAATCCTTTAATATGCTTAATATCGTATGTTATAATTTAAGAACAGAGGCACAGAAGAATCTTTAAAATATCATGGAGAGACCAGATAACCAACGAAGACGTACTCCTGAGAATAAACAAAAAGAGATCTATTATTGTCCCAATTGCAATAAGAAGAGCCAAATGGATGGGGCATATTCTGAGACATGGAGGACTCCTCAAAAACATCATTGAGGATATGGTCGAAGCCACCAATTCATGAGGTCGACGGAGGAAGGGGTACCTAGATGGAGGACCTAGAATGAGACACCTACCTTGTACTTTTAAGAACAGCACAAGATAGACAAGAGTGGCGTAGGATATTGAAATATTCGCTGCAAACCAATCAATAGATTGAAACTGCAGAAGAAGTAGAGGTATAGAGTACCTATTTAACTAGCCTCTACAAGCAGGGAATTTGGGGAAAGGAAGACACGAAAAAATGGGCGATAACTTGATTCGAACCCGAATCCGTCGGACTTGGTGCAGTGGTCAGTCTACCCCGGCACGGTTGAGAGTCGGGCTCGAATCACATTTCCCTTCATTTTTTCATATATTTCTTTCTCTAATTAAATATAGATATATCAGATATATAGATATACATCGGGTGTCATTGTGAGTTTTTAAATGAACTTTTTTTAAACTAAATTTTTACATATGTGGGCCACATACGTGGGGGGGGGGGGGGGATTCTATTCCTATTAATCGAAAACAATTTTGCAGCGTTTGCCCTGACATTTGAGACCCTGGCAAATAGCCCGTGAGAATGCCTGCAGTGACTTAAGCTACTGTATTAACAAGAACAATAAACCTAGAATAGAAAGAAAAAAAAGAAAAGAAATGAAAACCGTTTTTTATTTTCCATGTAGGTGAATTATGGGCCTTGCGGCCCACTCTAACAATTAACCCAGAATTCAACAACTTGTAAAATACATTCGTGCCCAAGTTTCACATTTACTTGGTCGTACAATAAAATCATACTGTAAGCTAAAAATCTTTGGAAGCCTTCTAATTCTTAAAAATAATAATAATAGATGTAAGGGGTGGTCCGTACTGGTTGGGTACCACTGTCCTATGGCGCTCATTCCACCGACCGGCTAGGGCTATTTACAAAAACAGTGACGTGGGAGCAGACATTCAAGACTTAGGCGGGGTTTCCACCGACCTCGCATTGCAGAATTGACGGAAATGTTTATTTTCCTCTATGCCATAGTTAAAATTGATCAATGATCATACAGTAAAATAACAAACAAACAAACTAAAATTAAAAAGTGGCGTCATGTCATATGTTAAGTACAAACATTTTAATAGATTTCTATAAAAAGAAAAATTCTAATTTCCGTCAATGTCATTTGCATTCTGCAATGCGAGGTCGGTGGAAACGCCACCTAAATCTTGAATGAATGCTACCACGTCACCGTTTTTGTAAATAGCCCTAGCCGGTCGGTGGAATGGGCGCCTATATAGGGTTCCATTTTGATAGGAACCAACAGAAATTTCGGTCGGTAGCCCAAACAACTGGGCTATGATCTGGGTTACTATCCCGCCGAAACGTAGGTAATGGACTAGGCCTG
Organism: Psococerastis gibbosa; assembly: GCA_963971405.1. Lineage (NCBI taxonomy): Eukaryota > Metazoa > Arthropoda > Insecta > Psocodea > Psocidae > Psococerastis > Psococerastis gibbosa. The sequence goes on along the minus strand of OZ020487.1, from coordinate 6,974,251 downwards.
TTGATGAGCAAACTTGGGTTGACAATGGATTATAAATTTCAACATGATGCAGGAACCAGTTTGTTATCGCTTTGGCACCGTCGTGCCCACGAGTATTTTATGATGTGGGGCTATTCACTAAATTTGAGACGTAGCTCTAAAATGGCGATACTTACTGCTCGGCGCTATCGCCATGGCTATGCCACATATAATTTCCATGACCCCGACGAACCGCCGATACCATTTGGGTGGCACTTTAATATCAAGCATTTCTGACAGTGGAAATACTTTGGCATATTTTACATACTCCTTCCTCTGCAACAAAACAGATATTATTAGGGCTGTATATTAGACGGGTATGAGGTTCTGTAGGGACAGTTTTGGTCACTAGGTTCGCTGACGACAAACCGATATCCATATTATTCAAAATGGCCGCCGTTTGCATGTGAAAGCTAAGCTCTTAGCATCTAATTAATTCTTTTAATATTTTTTATAATATTTTTACTATGCCTGGACCTTATTTCGCTGCATATAATTTAATATATATATTCTCCATGATTTATAGAAAAATATCACTTTAAAATAATACGTAATTAAAAATCATTTTAAAATAGTATTGAGGCTTATGGAAAAATCAACGCTTTGATATCATTGCAACTGGTGCTGCCATCTACAAAATGACGCCACAAATGAACCCCATTGTCATTCACCATTTTGAAACCATTGTTAAGCTTGAAATGAAATTAAAAACGTCGTTATATTAGGCTAGCTTTGGCCACGAAGGACTACTCTACCAGCTAATCTATTTTAGTTTACAAATTACTAGTAGTAGGGGTATTCACTGTGTTGGTAGAAAAAGGAAAATATAGAAATAGCTCAGCTTGAGGATACCTCCGCCAACCTAACCTAACTTACCCCCAAAGTTTCTTTGCCTTTTGATATTAACTTATGGACATATGCTGTAGTCCCACCTCTTGCCACATATTTCCTTTTGTTGTTTTTTATTTATTTCTGTCGCAGAGCTCATTTTTAAAATTAAATAAAAATGTGGCTGTTTTCGATTCCCCAAGTGCCTACCGGTTGGGTAAAGCGAGAAACGTAGAGAAACACGAAAAACTGGAGTTCTATTTTTCTATTTTCCCTCAGTTTCCCTTAGGGTAAACCAAACACAGTGAATACCCCTAGTATACATGTAAACATAACATTTATTCCTAAAAAAAGACTAAATAATAATACATTATATCAGGCACTCATTCATTCACTCTCACACATCACTCCCCAGAATGTGATGGCTGTCCTAAACCTCCCCAAATCAGTGTCTGTCCCTGTTCCTTCTGGCAAGGAATTCTCAAGCGTAAGGGTGTTTTCTGCGAAGGAATGGTCGTAGTGATTTGTTCGGTTTCTAGGAATAGAAAGCTTGTCAGAAGCTCTTGTGTTAAAACTGTGGTAATCGGGCAAGTATGTGAATAAGGATGGGTCTTACCCCCTCCCCTCCATCCAGCGGACCAGAGCAGGTTCAAAGATGCAGATAACTTGGTCGTGTGCACAGTGCCGGTAGGGAAACATGGTAGGACTTGTCCTGGTCACCTCCGAACTAATCGTGTGACTTAACTGTGTTTCCCAAGTGGTTCGGAATCCACTATAATCAGGAGGTCCACTGACCTATGGGTCCACACCGTGGCCTGGGACTTTGTCCATGTCCAACCACACTACTAACCCCTCCCCGAGTGCCATGGTTCAAACAAATTGAAAAAGCACCTAGGCGAATGGCGGTATCTCTTTGCCGATTAAGGGCGGACCACGGTCTTAGCCCTAGTTACATTCACAAAATTTTGAGGAGGGGCAACAGTCCTGGTTGCACTTATTGCGGTTCTATAGAGGGCAGTTTTGTACACCTTTTTATGACCTGTCCCAGCTTCAATGTGCCACGCTCGGTGCTTTTTAATAAATTAACTACGCAGACGACAGTTCCTTCACATACATTCAGCTCCTGAGTGACGTCTCTGTGTTTAGCATCCTTGATGAATTTATTACTGCTTGCAATTTCGACGTATAAATGAATGTAACTTCGTTCATGGCTGAATGTCTCAAAAAAAAAAAAAAAAAAAAATATGGGTCTTTAGTATGTAATATTTTAAAAAGCTTGGTGTATAAGCAAAGCATTAAGTGTTCACATTTTTATTTTTAAGTATACACACATTTGTAAGTGATTTTTACCATTATGGATAAAGTATCTTAGTTCTTGATGAAGCAATAGAATCCGGGATGATAGGCCGTGGTCAATCTGAAAGCGTACTTCCAAGCGTTTCGTCAATACTTCAGTGGCACTGTGTAGACTTCTAAGATTGTATCTCGGAGGCTCAGCAGCAACTGAGCTGTTACTATTGAGCCTCAGAGAAGCCACTGCCACTGAAGATGTTGACAGCAGATATTGACGACCAGATCGACCACGGCCTATCATCCCGGATTCTACTGTATTATCAAGAAACTCCCGCTGTGAAAGTCTTTGTATTTTGTAATTCTATTATCTTTTTTATCTTATGCTGCTATTACAGGTATTACTACTTTTACAACAGGGAATAATACTTTTATTTTTTAAAAATCGCTATATTTTGAGAAAATGACTGGAGTGACTAATATTCGGTATGAATGTAGATAATTATATTCAAATATTTCCATTAAACTATCGCTGATGTGTACAGTTAGGTGTAAGAGAAGGCCATAGGTCGTAATCTCGCTGTATCTATATTTAATTTTTTTCAATAACGACTTTATTATAATAATAATAATTATTATTATTATTATTAATATTTGATCCAATAAATATGAAAAGAAAGAAATATTCGAAAGTGTAATACCGGTACCTAAATTCAGATTCAAATCGTCTACTCAGCAGAAACATTCCAAATATTTCTTTGATCGAATAAATATTCGAGTTTGTAATTAGGGGCATTCACTGCAGTAAGAGGCAAAACACTTCCATATCTTTAATGCTAATTTTTCACTAACGATCATACTTCGCAGTACCATTAAAAAAGTTACCTCTCGTATTTGAAAATGAACATCTTTGTCCCGGATTTAGAGCTTAAATCCACTATCAGACGTATCAGTTGGTTTTTCCATTAAAATGACTGCCCCCGTCCCATTAAAAATCCTCAATATCGGAGACCTTGGCGTGTCGTAATTTTTATTACACTGGTACTCAAGTTCTCCGGGAGCGTCTACTCCAGATGCCATGGTCAACAATGCATAATTTACTTGTTAAATTAGATTTTTATAGCCAATAAATCATCTGCACTCCAGTCATCTCATTAACGACTATATTCTCCTGCATTTTTTTTTTTATGGGGGACCGACTTGAAATTTTATTTCCGTGCACTTTGGATTAGTTGGATATATATTTTTTTCGTTATTTGTATGTAAAAAAGGTTATTCGCATACAAATACATAAATAAATAAATAATATTGACTTTTTGTTCTATTACTATTCTATTACACAACCTAGTGGAGTCTCTTACATTCAACTAGGAAGGCCCGGAACCACCTACTTTACATGCCCTCCGAAGCATGGCCAGAAAATTTAGCAAGTGTGGGACTCGAACCAACAACCTTTTGGGTGAAAGTCGGAGTCTGTACCATGAATGTATCATATTGAGCTCTTCGGCCGCCTCTGTAGGTTATGACCCGTGTTGGGTTACGACACGTCTCCGATCGCATGGCGTGGAGAGACTCGCACAATTACAAGCCCACTACCACCTTGCTATCGGAGTCGATTAAACGTTAGAGTTGCCTAGTGGCATCGTATTTCTAAAGATTTTCGTTAAGATAAATAAATAAATATTGACTTTTTGTTCTATTACTAAGCCAACCTAGCTGAGTTATGGCTATAAAGCCCTCTCTTTCACTAAACTAGGAAGACCCGGGACCGCTTGCTTTACATACCCTCCGAAGCATGGCAAAAAAATGTAGCAGGTGTGGGACTCGAACCAACAACTTTTCGGGTGAAAGTCGTAGTCTTTACCACTACTCTACATGTCCTGAAATATACTTAAGAGGAAGCTGACTGTTGACATTGGCCACCCCTGCATCACCCCAAAATGTTTTTATTTGTATTTGATTTAATACTAAAGTTTTAAAGATTTTATAGATAGAAGAAGCATTCGAAGAAGAAGAAAAGAATATACATAATGTGTATATATTTAATTAGGAGAAGTGTCATCATTGTTACCAGCCATTCCCCTTCCTAATCTGTGTGTTAGTAGGGTGGCCGTGGTTTAAATCTGTTCCCGATCGCAAACAGTTTGTCGTTAATTTACAACATGAGTGACAGTACACACAAATTAAATATATCAACAAAAAATATATGGCGCGGGGCGGGCAATGGTGTATTTTTGAAATAACTAAACTGCAATTCCCCTTCATTATTTAAATTGACCTGCGGCCAAAAAGTGTTTTGAATGCCATTAAACCCCTTTAATTTCCATTTTAATTGTCTTCGTAGACTTATCAAAATAGGTTACCTGATGTGACTCATTTACTTATCATCAATGTCACACTTCTCTGCAAGGATTTCACAATAGATATCCATTGAGTCATTAAGTTTTGGAGGACTAGGTTAAAAAAAATGGTCGACTGTGAGAGCGTGAAGGTTGCTGACTTTTACTTACCAGGTCCTTGTGCAGCTCTTTGCTTATAATCGATGTAACTTTCATTGTGCCAACAAAAATAAAGAATAGGCCTAGGAGTATGGACAAGCTTTTGAGCACTAGAGAAGACATTGTGCTGATAAATTGGAACACGGCAACATTGAGGCGAGAATTTAAAGCACCGCGGCCATCGCGATCGATATATCCCCCCGTACACTCCTCGCGTTTTCGTCCGATAATTTGGGATGCTATGTCCTTGCTGAGCGCATGGCTGAAAATTTTGGCGCTTATTTTTAAAAATTTTGGTGCTGACTGCTGCTTATCGCATTTATTCTTTAGTCTATTTATTGGGTAAATTTTTATTTAGTCTTGTACAGAAATGGCTGTTAGTGACCATTCCGGGTTTTTAGTACTATTCACATTCACTGAAGAATTATTTAGACCCAGGGCCGTGGAGAGGGCGAGTTAGCGGCCCAAAGTCGACTCAGCCCTGGATAAGGTCAATTCTCGGAATTTTTGGCCCACCAAAATAAATTCCAATTGTGAGTGGGGGGGGGGGGGGGGTGTTTGGATTGCCTCTTTGGTCCGAGGCCCACTATGATGCTCCTGCCCTAGTACCGTGTGTTCTTCTATTTTTGACCCACCCCCTTTAAACACCACATTTTGCAAACATCTTTATAAGACAAGTGTTCCAAGTGCCATCCTATTGTGGTCGGGTGGTAGTTACTCACTCACCAAAATCTACAATAATTATAATTTTATAATCGGCTTAGTTGCTCTTTGATTTACTTAAGAAGACATACTTGCTGTATAGTAAGCAGGGTGGAAGCTGTTTGTTGTTGTTTCCAACGCCTGCTTTCAGTATTTCTGTTTGAGGCAACCCTGTCAGCCTGGCGGGGGGAGTGAGTCTGTTTGCAGGGCGGCTGCTGAAACCTTTTTATAAACAGTAGGAATATTAGCTGGGAGTTTCACCTTGTTTTTAAATGAGGGGATGTTTCTTTTTTTTATTGTAAGTCACCTCGTTAAGTGAATTTTACATTGGTGGTCCGCGGACCCGTGGGGGTCCGTGAGCTATGACAGAGAGGTCCTCACGAGATCAATAGAGAGAAAAATGCGTACACAGTATTTGGTACAGTAGCAGATTTGCAGTTTTTGCAGCTTTCTGAGTGCTTTAACATTAACAGTGGCAAGGTACCCACCATATATTTATGTTAGATTAGCTTAGCTACATGCTTTGCTTTACTTCATTGGCATTAAGGGAGGGGGGGGGCGAGAACGTTTTTAACTTTAGGCTTAAGAATTTTTCATTTTTGAAAATGAATCTGGGGGTCATTGGATAATTTTTGTTGTGAATCCCTGACCTATGCTATTGTGCAATTAACTGCATTAAGCAACAAATATGTTACGCACTCTGCAGTCTGTACTGCGTGGTCGTTACGTTTTTAAATCTGTTATTTTTATTTTTATTATTAAACTAATAAATGAGGAGCTTGGTTACAAACGTGGCCAACTCCATATTTTCACAAAATGGGGTGTTGATCCGACCTTGCAGAAAATTTTAATGTCCACCTGCACGTTGTAAAATAAAGTGACAAAAGCAGCCAGATTACACACAGTAGTGCTGAGAAGTATAGGGTTAGCTATAAACATAATGAAATTTTCAACAGAGAATCCGCTCTCCTGAACAATTCTACAACTTGGAATTGGCCATGTTTGTGAACAGCCTCCTCAAATAGTTCCATGTTTAGTTCTAATAGGCTGAAATTCGTAAAAACTACAGCAACATTAAATAAATTGCAGTATAAAATATGGGAAATTAAAAAAAAAACAATTTGAGCTTTCAAATTTGTCTAATATCTAAAATCATAATTGCAGTCAGTCAGTTTAATAACGGTTCCTGTCGGGGACGTATTTGCCGGATTCGTCTTCGGGGCGGGGAGGCAGGGAGCGGAGGTACTCGAGAGACTTGAGGATAGCTTCGGAAGGCTTGGGAATGTGTTCACCCTCTGCGCGGAATCCTGAGAACACAGACATAAATTACAGTAGGCTATTATTGACAGTTTTGTTAATTATAAAGTTCTTTCTTCTTTAAATGCCTCTTCTAACGAAGATTGGCTATCATCATGGCAATTTGGACCTGCTCTGAGAAGGAAAGTCATGCTCTTGCCAAACCACTGCCTCGGGTTTTTCAACCAGGATGTTCTTCTTCTGCCGGGAGCTTCTTGTATCTTCCCTTGGATTATTACATGCAGAAGGCGATATTTTTCGTTTCTCATCACATGGCTGAAGTATGTTAGTTTGTAGACTAGCCTCCAATAGTTTATTCCTTCACGTTATCTCACAGCGTTTTGTAATATAACACTTGAAGATTTAAAAGACAATTCTGTTATGGAGTGTTACGCATAGCTTTGACTAAAATGAGATAATTTTCCATTTTTTTTTTTCTACGCCTTAAGGTGGTAGTAGCCATCCACAGCAAGCACGATGTAATGTCTTAATGTCTGTGGTATAAATCACCTCATCAAACGATAGTAGGCCTAATGTCAACTATAATGTTGGGTAGGTACTTAAATATTTATTTTGGTTTCACATACCTGTCCTGCCCAACATCATGCAACCAAGGACGGATACAGGGGAGGGGTAGTGAGGGTAGCTGCCCCCCCCCCCCCCAAAATTTGGTAAATCTATTGTAAATTGATTTATTACGCTCTGATTTAATCGATCCTAATTGTTTTTCCAATTTTGACCCACAACTACCCCCCCCCCCCAAATGAGCTGGATCCGTCCCTGCATGCAACTGGATAGGCTTTGAGTTGGACATACCGTTTATTGAGTTTATTGTCTTATCAATTTTAACACTAAATTGACTTTTGGTTGAAGAAGCAACCATTAGATCCGATATGGGTATCAAGAAATATCGTGTATCTTGTCGTTGAGAATCCAGTAGGGGATCTGGTGTAAACGGAGTGCGATGAAATCCGTAGTGTAGTGGTCAACACGATGCCGCTGTAAGGCATAGATCGTGGATTCGGAGTCAGATTCAGTTTTTTCTTGGGTTTATTGCAATTTTTTTTAATGTTAAATCGCATACAATCAATTTAATGAATGTATCCGAATAACCTCGCCTCACTAAGTCACCTAATAGGCACTTCGTGTACTACTTGATGTAGCCAGTACGATTATGAATGCATTTCTTTATCGAAATCATATGCTTCGAGATTTGGTGGAAACCTGGCAACAGACAGAATTGTCCTCAGAATGGTCCAGACAATTGATTGTCCTCAGAATGTAATGGTCAGGCAGTTGGTCGAAAACGCCCTAAAACTTACCATTCTCATCAGCGATGTATGTGACGGTGATGGGAGTGCCGTCAGGAGCGGTGTAAGAGTATGAGCCCTGGACTACGCTAGTCTCCTGATCGGTACCTTGGTTCTGGACACGGCCTTCTTCCTGGGTCCTGATTCCATTCTCAGTCTCAAAACTGTAACAAAATGCATTCCTCTGAAATATGATCCGATTTTCAACAGTTCACACAAAAGAGTTCTTCAAGTAAGTCCGGAGCAGGAAGAGGGAGCTCGTGGACCTCATTCATAAAATTGAGTCTATTCCTCGTTTTGTGGTTATTGCGATAATTTTTCTTCTCTTGGTAATTCACTGTGAGACTACCATAGCGAGAAAAGTTCGACAATTCACGTATTCAATTTTCGATTCCGTCAATGGGTTCAGGGTTGAATTGATAATCCATGGTTAAACTGGACTGCACAATAGCAGAAGACAGTAAGCTCAGCATGTGAAATAAACAGCCGTATTCAGCAAACTGGCCTGCAATAAAATATCGAATATCCTGAAATCTGTCGAAATAAGACTAAGCATCAAGAAACAGTTCTTAAAAACTTGCGTATTTAGTGTTTTGTTATACCGATGTGAAACCTGGACGCAAATAAGGAACTAAAGAGGCTAGAAGCGTTTGAAATGTGGCGTTATAGAAGGATGCTTCGGATCAGCTGGAGGTATCACGTGACCAATGAAAGAGTGCTAGATGCTATTGAAGAAGAGAAACAGCTGCTACCTCATATAAAAAGTAGAAAAGTGAAATGGATAGGGCATTTGTTCAGACACGATAATCTGGTACACGTCATCATTGAAGGCACAGTGGAAGGAACGGATAGAAGAGGGCAGTCGAAGAAGGAATTCATGAATCAACTGAAAGATGACGCAGGAGCTCGAACGTACCAAAAACTGATGAAGAAAAAGGCACAGGGCCGAGAGAGCTGGAGGATATGTAAGGAGTTGACGCCAGTTGATTGATTGATTGAGACCTCAGAAGAAGAAACAGGAACGAATCCCAGTTAATCTGATCTGCAGTCACCTGCACATCAGCTCTCTACAGTGCTTAGTGCTGTTTAGCCATATGAGTATCTTGTTGCAGCCTTACTGGATGCTATTAAAAAAGAAAAACTTACGCGAAAGCGTAGGTTCCATCAGCTTGGACATCCTGAACCTGGCGGAGGATAGCCTGACCCTGGAGAGCCTGGGGAACGATGCGCTGTTGTACTGTCTGCTGGATAGTCTAAAAAAAAAGTACATTTTGGTCCTCTATCGAAAACGTTTGTCATTTGCCGACCCTTTTACCAAAATTCAGTGTTTTTCACTGGGGATTACTATTGTCACAGCAGTCTGTCTTACCGTGACGACGCTTTTGAATTCTCGCTCTAACAGGCGCAATATTTTCTCTTTAGTCTTCGCAATGTTTGATTCTATAGCTTTCAAGTGATAGTTACAAATGGTGATCCATAAGTGACGATTTGTTATTCACTTACTATTGCAATTCAGATCGAATATTTTTTATTTATAATGTTAATTAACCGGACAATCGACATCTAAATTAGATTTGAAAATGTGACCAAACAAATATTCCGTGTATTAGCCTGCATAGAAGGGTAGCCGACAAGGCCCTGGTTTGACGAAGATCGTGGGTTCGAATCCTGCCAATTCCAGTTTTTTCTATATCCTCTAATTTCGGTTAGACTGATGTAGTTTTACCGTGGTCGAAATTGAATGGAATTGTGTCATTGTATAACTCAACTCGGGTACTAACCTAAATATGTGACTGAAGAGATCAATCGGATGCATTCATGAAATGGTTTGGGATTAACGTTTTCCTTTCGTAAAAAAATCCGTAATTTTGGAGCATAATACTATACTTACCAGAGGAGCAATGGTCTTTTGAAGAAGAGGCTGAACCTGAACGGAAGTCTTCCTGAGAATAGGTTGAGCCTGGATGATGGGTTGAGCCTGGATGATAGGCTGGGCTCTGATTTGAGTGGTGGTCTGTGTCAGGGGAACCTGTAAAGCAATCATTTATTTAATACAATAAAAAAAACCTTACCTTTGTCAATTAGTTAAGCTAAATGACAATTATCTGAGTTGACAACACTAATGACCATGATTGGGCGTGAGTAACTGGGAAATTGTAGGTTTTATCTTAATCAATTCATACTGCGCTTATGGGTTTGTACAAATCGCTCGTATCTCACTTTTTCTAGTTTTTTTTTCCTGTGATTGGCCAATAGAATTTCTTAGTATGCCAACCCCCCCCCCCCCCCCTCTAATTACGATAATGAGTTAAAATGATGCAATTGTGTTCAACGTACAATATTATTGCAATCACATTTTCATAATCAATAAAACGATGGAAGATTTTCAATCAAAGTTTCAAAGTTAGTAAAGTTTTTTTTAATTACACCATAGCATTAGGCTTCCGCCATCAGCTTTCTTGCTGCCCTATACAACACATAATCTGGTGAACCTCTGCTATTGTCGAGAGTCTTAAGGTGTTTTCCGTCCATCTCTTCCCGGGTGTTAGTAAAGTAGTTGTTGCTGCCGACTCATTTTACGGGTTACTCTCATTCACGTACCTGGCTGTAGCGAAGAGTCTGAACGGGGAGTTGTTGGTAGTTAATGTTGCCAATGGGAAGTCCCTGAAGTCCCTGAAGTCCTTGGAGGTTGTAGGTAGCAGGCAGAGTGCGGACGCCGAGGGTCTGCACGTTGCTGTAGGTGGGGATGGCTTGGCTGGTGAGGACCTGCGAGCGCAGAGGCAGTGTCTGCAGCTGTGGCTGGCTGCTGAGGATTTGTGCGCCCAGAGGCAGTTGGGGGGCCGCAGCAGCGACGGCCAAAACGGCGAAACAGCTTACCTGAGAACGAGAAAGCATTAACAATTATTTTATCATCTTCAAAGTTTTTTACAAATGATGTTTTCGTTAAGGGAAAACTTTCCATTTTTTTAACAATATGGGTCGAGAGCTAAATAGATAAGTTTATGTGAAATGTTAGTTTATTGATCTATTGGGTAATCCTATTTTAAATGCATTTCTTTCGTATAGATTCCTTTGATTCTATTGACACTATTATATGTACGTATTTTATAATGGTATATACCCTCAGAAACGGAATAACTTTCGATACCTATTTAAAACCAACATTAATAAAGAATAGGATGGGAAAAACCTTACAAGTGTAAAAATATAAATTTCAAATGAAATATCGATCACAAAGCAAAAAAGAATTGCTAATCCCTTAGAGGCAATGCTCATCTACATTTTGATTCTGTGGCTGTTACTAACACGGATTGGCCACAGTTTTGAACTTGATTTCTAAAACATAACGGAATCTGAGAATGTCAAGAAAGAGTTAAAAAAGGCGTTAGTGACGGCCACATAATGGAGGAGGAACATTGCTTCTATGCATAGAAGCAATTTTCCTCCTCAATCTCATGAGAGTTGGCATTTTTTATAGCTCCATTATTGATATTTTTCTATGGAAGAAAGGAGAAAGAAAGAAATCTGTCTCTATTTTCCATATGGGCGGGTTTTGGGCGTTTCGGTCCACTCTTACAATTTAACCCATGAAATTGCATTTCGTTCGAAAAACGGAGAGTGCGCGTTGATTTTCGCTCAAGGGCTGAGGCAAACTCAACCTTGAGTTTTTTTGTGTCATTCATTGCCACAATGGTCTATTCCTGCGAGTCGCCTGGGTCTTAAATAACTAAATAAACAAGGACGTTTTTTGTTCTATTACTAAGCCAACCTAGCGGAGTTAGGGCTATATATATACAATAAAGCCCTCTCATGCACTCAACTAGGAAAGCCCGGGACCGCCTGCTTTACATGACCTCCGAAGCATGGCCAGAAAATATAGCAAATGTTGGACTCGAACCAACAACTTTTCGGGTGAAAGTCCGTACCACTACTCTATACATGTCCAGGTCTTACAGTACCTTTATTATTTGTAGCGGAATTTACGCGACTAATCCTTTAAAGGTTGTTCGGATGGACATGGTTGTGAAACTAGAGCCCTTCTAGATCTATTTGGCTATGTAAGCCTATTTTGCAATTTGAAATATGTTTGTTATAGATGATTGTGTAATAAGACAAAATTTTTCTTACCCAGGCGATCATGTTGTGTCACTTGCCGGTCGATGAAACAGCTAGTGCCTTGAATTGGGCGATTCCGCCATTTATATGAAGATGAGCCTCGTTGGTAAATACCTGTCCTCCCATATTCCGGTTCGTTTAGCAGTGCCATTTATCCCTTCGCAATATCTTCGAGATGGAAGTCTTCCCGCCTTTTTTTCACTTTTTTATTTTTTAGTTGATCCGTAAATAATTTTTTTGCCTCTGCCGATTTTCAGATTTTCCGTGACTAGCTTGAACAGTGCCGATTAAACCTTCGCTATGTCTGTTATATGGAAGTATTTTAGCCGCTTTTTCAGAATTCCTATACGATTTATTTGCTTTTTTTACCCTTGGCAATGACCGTTGTATTGCGTGCGCTATCAATATCAGTGCCGGTTTGGCCTTGTGGGGGCCCCTGGGCCAGAATTGCGTCGGGCCTTTATAAGGGCATGAAAAGACTTGCACCCTTGCACGAATATTCCACTATCATTTTATAAAATCGAGACACAGGGTGCAAAATAGAATACAATATAGTAAGGCGATTAATCATTAATGCCACGGCATGTTCCAATTTCCCGTCAAATATTTCGACAAGTTTATTTATTTGCTTTAGTTTGTTGTTTTTTGTTTTTTTAATCTATTGTGATTTTGTATTTTGCAGCATGTTGGGGGGGCCCTGAGGCCATGGCCTCCTGGCCCCATAGCCAAACCCGGCACTGATCAATATAGTAGGCTGCTCAAGTAGGTCTGTGCAATGTTAAAAAGTAGTGCTCACGTTCAGTTTTGGTTTTAAATTCAGATTTTAATTGTAAGTTCAACTAATCGTAAGCCAATGTTTGTTCAGGAGTCCAGTTGGCAGAGAACTAGACTACAAAATGGAAGGGCGAGGTTCGAGATTCAGAATAAAGGGAAAATTTTTCCGCATGGGTTGGATCCACCCAACCCTCATAAATAATTTACCTTCATCGGTATTGGGGAAAACACGGCTGCCGGACATGTTGCTGACCAAAAATTCCCACATTGAGCAGTGGTCAGGAGCGAGGAACCTCTACAAGACATCAGTCCTAGACCCTCATTAGGTTGTAGTGTCACAGCCATGCCTTGGCGCTTAACTTACAGCCAGGACAGGTAGAGTAGTTGTACGGACTCTGACGTTGTTGGTTCGAGTCCCACATTTGGTACATTTTCTGACCATGCTTTGGAGGGCATGAAAGACAGGCGGTCCCGGGCTTTCCTAGTTGAGTGTAAGAGAGGGCTTATAGCCCTAACTCCGCTAGGTTGGCTTAGTAATGGAACAAAATTGGAACAAAAAGTCCTTATTTATTTATTTATATACGACATTATTATGCATTATATTGTAGCATAATATGTTAGAAAATACGGACATTAAACTTAACTAAGTTGAAACGGAAACCACCTCGTTATATTCGAAATTAGACGATTTAGAAAAATCCTGCGCAGCGGTTAAGACGATGTCCCGGCAAGGCATAGGTCGTGGGTCCTAATCCTGCCGACTCCAGAATTTTTTAAATCCTCTAATTTCGGTTATACGTACTTATAATGTATTGTTGTACAATATTAATTGAATAATAAATTTACAGTATTATTTTTTTATATTATTATTATTTAATGGGGTGTTACCTATGTGCACTTAAGCCTATTGGGCCTATTGTGCCCCCCTACAACAAAGTATCTACATCGCTTCACTTCCTCGACGCCTATCTCCCTCAGGAGAGCCACGATCTTGAGGGGGTTTAGGAGCGGTAGGTCTTTTACATGTAACTGCGAGCTTCCCAAGCACTCTTCTTCGTGCGATTGCATCACAGTGAAGGAGGATGTGCTCGGGGTCCTCCGTTCCTTCATTGCAGAATCTGCATGCTCTAGACTCTGACACCTATTTTAGGCAGATTCTAGTTGCAAAGCCCAGAGAGGTATACTGTAGTTGTCTCCAGATAATTAACCCCAGGACCAAAGACACCAAGGCCTGTTCTTCTTGTTTTTGTACGTCCTAGCCTAGAGCCATCAGTAAACCACTTGATTGTGTGACTATTGTGAATTCCTGCTGGTTCGCAGTATTCTTTCTAAAACCTGACGCCATGGTCGGTGCACACCCAAAGGTCGACTTTGGTCTCATTGGTGAAAGAATTAGCCGCTAGATGTTTCCACTTTGCGTTGCCCAGGGTACGCCCGATCGGCTTTTTATCCACGGTTTTTATACCACTTGTATAAAAAGCGATCTTCGGGGAGGCTCCTTTCCTGTACCCCAAAACGAACAGTATAATACTGATATTTAAATAAAACTGTCCCCTTAATCTGTCATAAGATGTGGATCCATTATAACCTTTAATAAAGCTACGGTACTCCAATACTTACTTACTCCTTGGCGCTACGGCCAGTGAAGGGCTTTGGGCTGCTCTGCCACATCACGCCAGTCTGCGCGGTCCTGCGCTTTCTTCGCCAGTCATCGTCGCCAAGGGTCGGCAGATCCACCTCGACGTCATCCAGCCATCGCATCCGTGGTCGCCCCACTCGTCTTCTCCCTTGGGACACCTTGTTTAAGGCTGCTCTTGTAGCTCTATTGTCTGGGATTCGTTCCACGTGTCCTAGCCACCGGCAGCCCGATCATGGCGATTTTAATACAGGCGTTAATATATAATACCATGTCACGTGATGGTATTAATTCCATCGTTTAAAATAAATGAACAGTCAATTTCAGTATTTTTTTAATTTTTAATGTTGGTAATCGTCGCAAGAGTGCTAAGCAACACGGAAAATTCAAATTGTGTCTATTTAAACTATGATCTTCGGCTATATTTTTGGTGAGTTTCTTTATTTTCCCTGCCTTAGATTTAGACAAATTATTTGTAATTCTTAATATATTAATTCAAAATTAAAACTTGTTTATTTCTCGAGCGAGATGTGTTTCTATTTGCTATTGATATTTACTATGGCAGCGTCGCGTCAGTTCTTCAGTATTGCTAGCATCACAATTTATAATTCTGAAATTTACTGTTCATTTATTTTAAACGATTGAAATAATACCATCACGTGACATGGTATTATATTAACGCCGGTATTAAAATCGCCATGATCGGGCTGCTGATGCGGGCTTTCTTCATTTTAACTACTATCATAGGTTCAAATATTGTTCCAATATTCTATCCAATAAATATGGGTCGAAAGAAAAAGTGTAATGCAGCCCATAATTTTAGATTCAAATCGTATTCCTCAACATAAACAATCCTAATAATTCTTGGATCGAATAAATGTTAGAGTGTGTAATTAGGGACAATACATAAAAATATAATAAATAAACAACAATAATATTAATAGTAAGTTTAATACAAGATATACCATATATTTGAGCAATTTAATGTCCCGACTATTTTATGAGTTTGTGTGGTGTTTCAATGGTGTGTAAATGGTCTGTTAGTGTTTTTTTCCTTCTTATCTTATCTTATATTATAAATTTACAATATTATATAAAATTGTACTATCGTATTTATTATACATACAACATACAATTAGTACACACAAAAGAAAAGGCACCGCAATGAAACAATCCCAGCCCCGTCACGGTTTCTGTAATTCATAAACATGTGCCATAGGTAGTCTATATACCGTAAGCTGTAGTCTGTACGTCGTTGATCTTAAAATTAAAATTGAATCCCTTGCAAAGCACCCGTCGCATTTTTTTCAACATTTCAAGGAATATTCCATCTCCATAAAATTAACTTCACAAAGGTCTGGGTCGAGACGAATCGTATAGTACATACTGTATGTAAATTAAATGACTTATGTGATGTTTCCCAGTCGTTAATGGGTCGGCGACATGCCAATAGCTCTTCGTTATGTCCGGTCTTGGACAAGTCCTGACCAAGGTCTCAGTAGCTTCTCCAACTGGGCTATTCAACTTGTGGACCAACAACTCGTTCATATATCCAGCCACCAAACGGATCTTGGGACTAAATGGCTTAGTTCTTAGCGTAGGGTTGACATTTGAGTTGCCTATTAGCAAAAGGGTTTGCCTATTAGCAAAAGCAATCCTCTCCACCCAGGTCGATTTTTCAGAAACCGCAAAAAACTGCTGTGCCGCAACGCCATGAGGTATAACATTACAGTTTTTAAAGCTAATTTTAACAGTATTAGAATTGCTTTTGCGTCTCAATATCTGACTCTTCGGATAGAGTATTGAAAAATAAATAAAAAATGGCGCGAATATCTCAAAACTGAAAAAAATGGAGAGGATTGCTTTTGCTAATAGGCAACTTATTTTGTTGAACTGTCATCAAATTATAATTATAATATGAATTGTTGGTTCGAGTCCCACACTGGCTACATTTTCTGGCCATGCTTCGGAGGGCATGTAAAGCAGGCGGTCCCAGGTCATCCGAGTTGAGTGTAAGAGAGGGCTTTATAGCCCTAACTCCGCTAGGTTGGTTTAGTAATAGAAACAATAAAAAGTCTTTATTGATTTATTTTATTTATTATTAAATATGTATACCTACACAATAATAGTGAATGTTACATATATTGTATATCGTAGATTTGCTCACTTCATTAAAGCTCGAGAATTTCATGAAATTTTTGAGTGTAGACCTATTATATTTATATATTATATATTATGTACCGTAAATAGTAATAATTTACAGAGTTATTTTATGTTTACTAGTATTACAATGTATTACTTGTATTACAAAGTGAATATTGAAAATATTACTATATAATGTCACTGTAATGCCACTATAATATTTGGTCATAGTTTTGGAAGGCGGGAACCTTTCCTTGAATTTTGTACGCCTTCGAAAAATGTGGCCAAACCATGTTAGTGCCAGTTACATGCTATAAAGTATGTATTAAAATGTAGAGGAACATTTCTTATACTTTATGGCATATATTTATTTTATTAATATTATATTATATTAATTTATGGTTTTATTATGGATATTTCATGAGAAATTCGAGTTTGTACTACAAGCGAGCAGTAGGTTATCCGATTTCGGTGAAGTGTCCATGTTCTGACAAAATCAAAATTCGCTGAAAATATAAATTGTATAGTAGGCTTATATAAAAATGGCACATCTCTTAGAAGAAATATTTCTCTACATTTAGATGTATTATAAATTATGTTCTTTTCCTTATACTGCTAATCTGGCGATTATCATGGCAATTGTAGTCATGATTATACAAGGGAATGGTAGGCCTATGCAGTGGTTTCCCCTTGCCTTCTGCATCCTTACACCGTTGACTCTTTATTCAGTACCTCCGCCTTCGGGGCCAGTTTCCCAACCCCTGGACAAAAGAGTGCCCGGCACAGAAAGGACTGTTATATTTGCTTATCTCGACTCAAACCATATTCGTGCGGTAGCTCAAACTATTTCATATGAAGTGAGTTTAGGGTTCTTAATAATAAATATGCCTATTTTATGTGGAAGTTATAGTTTTATAGTTTTTTTTTGGTCAATATTATTGTTGGCATTTATTTACCAGATTTCCTTTATTTGTTTTATTATATCCGTTCAGTCACCATTATTACACTCTTCCATCTTTACCACGAGGCGCGGTACAGATGAGGGATTTTAACTGAGTCTCCTCTGACACCATAAGGAATTACTCAGCAGCTACTTTGAAGTCAAATAAATATAGACATGATCAACCCAGTGCGTGGTGGAGCTAGAAATTTTAAGGTGGGTGGGCCATGGGGCATGACTTCTATCTGGGGTGGCCCACTGGCGAAAATTCCCAAAATTTCTGGGGGGGGGGGAAGGACCTCAAGACTCGGATTCATTACTCATTCACTTCTGAAGTGAGAAAGAAGAAGAAAGGGGCAATAAACCTACCACGGAGGGGGGCCCGGGGGTCCCCCCCCCCCCCGTAGAGAGATTTTGAGAAAAACAGTCTGAAATATTGGGGTTTTAAGCATTTTGAGTAACATATGTTTTTTGAAAGTACTTGGTCAATATGTAGATTTTTTTTTTTATGGTGTCTTGCATGTAAAATAAACATACCAAGAATTAATTTCCCTTTCGTTATTGTGGATGCTATGCCTTTCGCCTCCATAACGTCTTTGTCACCCTATTTACGCCAATGGGGCGGCCAATGAAGAAACAAAGCATCTTTCATTGGGAGTAGGTACAACGAAAGTAAGTAACTTGTTACCCGTTTCAATTCTGACGTTTTTGAATTACCAAAAATTCTGCAATATCTAAAATATTTCATGAAGGGGGGGGGGGGCGGAGAAACTTTCGGGGGCCGGGCACCCCCGTAGCGCCGCCACTGGATTAACCCCATCAGATGCAACTGATAACGCATTCATAGCGTATACTCCTGCTCCATTAAAAATGCAAGCCCGAAAAAACTCGTCCAGGCAGAAACCTCGGTGGCTGTAACACAGCCTGAAGCAACAAGATCATGGCAAAATCGGCTGAAACTGCGTCTGTGTAGGATAGGTATAAAAATAGGTAATTTATAAGCATCTGGACAGGCTTGAAGATGCTTCTACTATACAGAGTGTCGCATCCTTCACCCATATTATATCAACTAGATGCTACTTCTACAGTCCTATACCTGAACTGCCTTTACTCAGTTGAGATGCTTATGCGGAAAATACACGAATTGATTGGCTACCTACTGGACAATTTTTTAGAACTCATTGCTATATATGTGAATAAATTACTTTTTTAACTTTTATGTAATATCATAAAAAACCGGTTTCGGCTCACGCCTACGTCAAGTGTAAGAAATAAGAAATGAGAAAACGGTATGCAAGATAAAACTTTTAAAAACACATTGTCAAGATATGATTAAACCAATAAAAATGGTAGCTCAAACAAGGGAGAACTACTAAAAGGTGCGGTTTCCACCGACCTGCTAGTGCTAAATCCAAATACGGTGACGTGGTAACAGACATTCAAGACTTAGGCGTGGATTCCACCGACCTCGCATTGCAGAATGCAAATGACATTGACGGAAATGTTTGTTTTCCTCTATGCCATAGTTAACATTGATCAATGATCATAGAGTGAAATCACAAACAAACTAAAATTAAAAAATGGCTTCATGGGATATGTTAAGTACAAACATTTTAATAGATTACTATAAAAAGAAAAATTCTAATTTCCGTCAATGTCATTCGCATTCTGCAATGCGAGGTCGGTGGAAACCCCGCCTAAGTGGTAATTTATTCACAACGAGTGACAGCAAGTTTTACAAAGATACTAAGGAGACTATCGTATTATGTTGAATTTTTGAGAATCTAATTTAATGCATTAGTAGATTTATTTTTTCTTTCTTTTTCCTACGGGGGGTTGACGGTACGCCATTGGCGCCTCCACAGCCCTCTCCTTATTTTATACCCCTTAAAATTATTTTTTCTCGAAAAAAACGTTATTTAGTTGGGGGAAAAATATTTTCCCTATCAATTTAAGATTGGAAACAGGGTGTAGGCCGGCTTTACCTTTTGAATTTTGAAGTCAGAAAAAAGTTAATTTATTTCTGCGGTGGGTCGCATAAAATGTTCGTAATAGACCCAGTGTATAGGGTAAGGCCTATATTCTATCTTGAGTTTATAAAATACAGTATGCAGACAAATTTCCAGTCAGACAGTAGTTTGCGACTTTTCACGCGGGCTGGACACTCTGTAAGCGGCCGTCACTGATGGGACCTGCTCCTAAAACAGGTCCAGAGCATCTTTGACATTTGGAATTTCGAGGCAGCTGACACCTGCTGTCCTTGTAGCATATGCTATTTTACTTCAATTGTCTCTCAGACCTGGTCTATTAAATTGGGCTTCTAAACTATTTGATTTATTCAAAACATTTACGTCTGAGCTCATACTAGCTTACTAGTGACTCAGGTAGCTCTTATGCAACTAGCAGGTACCTACATTAGGTATTCTCGTTGACTATGGTACCATGTACCCCTTGCTTGCTCCTAGCCGTAAGTTCCTCGATGAGACTTGAGTTGCTGCTGAGCCTCTGAGATACTATCTTAGAAGTATACGCAGTTCCACTGAAGATGTCGACCGCAGATGTTGACGAAACTTTTGCAACCTGTTGTAGGTTAGGTACTGACATGCTGTACATATAGGCCTAATATATTCTAATTATTTAATAATTCACTGTTTAGCCGCTTTTCAGAATATTGTCCTACCTACCATTAAACTAAACATCCCACTCGAAATTAGGCCTACCTCTATTACGACTAGCCTATCGCTTCATTTTGATGCAGAAATTTTATTGCTTTCCTATTTTATATAGCCTACGTTAATCTTGTGTAAGGAAAGCTTTGTGATGTTTGAAATTTCGATTTCGAGATTCCTTCGGATTTTCACGTTTTTGAACGAAAACTTAAATGCTGGCCTGAATCCTTGTTACTGCGCATGTGTCAGGACTTGGTCCAATTGGCTCTACCCCTCCAACGAGGAAGATGTACAACTTACAAGTTCCAGAATTTTAAAATATAGCCTAAAAGTAAAACTTCCAGCATTTTTATCAATAGCTTTTCATGGTCCTTAAACGTTATTATAAGCCTAAATGCAACCAGTATGTATACTAGATTTTGATCATAGCATACCTACCTATAGGTTTTACTTTTAGGCTATATTTTTAAATTCTGGAATTTTGACTTTATCAAAAATCAAAATTAATGGTTAATTTTTTTTTTTTTTTTTTTTTTTTTTTTTAAAAAAGATAAAACGCATACAAACAATTTAATGAATGTATCCGATTGACCTTTTCAGTCGCCTCTGTAGGTTATTACCCATCATGAGTACGACATGCATGGCGTGTAAAGACTCGCACAAGTGCAAGCACGTTACCACCTGCCCATCGAAGTCGATTGTTAGATATTATTAATTATGGCAGCTAACTTTACTAGTTACTATATAATATAGTTACTTAACAGTTGTATATGCAAAGTAGTAGCCTATGCTATTTATTCCATTTCCAACCATAATGCACGACACATAGGCTAGGCCTAATACAATTCAGTAGATTCTCGATTTCGTCACGGAAAATAGTCAAAACAGTAACTAATTAAGTTAGCTGTCATAATTTATAATACCTATCAATTAACCATTTGACAAAGTCAAAATTCCAGAATTTAAAAATATGGCCTAAAAGTAAAACCTATAGGTAGTTAGGTATGCTATGATCAAAATCTTGTACATACTGGTTGCATTTAGGCTCATAATAACGTTTAAGGACCATGAAAAGCTATTGATAAAAATGAGTGCTAGAAGTTTTACTTTTAGGCTGTATTTTAAAATTTTGGAACTTGTAAGTTGTACACCTTCCTCGTTGGAGGGGTAGAGCCTGACACATGCGCAGTAACAAGGATTCAGGCCAGCATTTAAGTTTGCGTGTTTTTGAGGTCCCAGGAACCAAAAAAGTTTTTTTTAACGAAATGTCTGTCTGTCGGTCTCTAACTCGATTTGGGGCCAAACTGCTCGATAGAATTTCATGAAATTCGGCATGTAGGTTCACAAAAATATGTTCCAGGTCATCTTAACCATTTTTTGGATAACTTCATTTTGGTGGTTTTATGCATATAGGTACGGTTATAGCCTACCTTACCATTATTATTGTGTATAGCGTTGTATTATTGGCCGGCCCATTCTATTATTATTATTATTATATTGATGTCAATTTATTTAAAAAATTAAAGTGTATGACTGTTTATGACTTGTATAAATATAACATGATAACAACGAACTACTAATAAAGGAACGAATACAAAAATCATACTCCTAGTTTAAGAAATGTGGCACGAAGAGAGGGTGTCCAATACTAAAGATTTATAGAACCAATGTATTTTAACAAATATGGACAAGCCGAACTACGTGTTGCTATTCCTTCGGTGTTTAACGAATTACCCGACGAACTACTCATAATACCAAATATTGGTTCAGTTAAAAAATTAATAAAAAACTGGTTTTTACTATAACGTAACTAACGTACAATGTCTTCTTTACATATCGTACTGAGGTGACATCTTGTAACCAACTCGACTAGACAAACCCCTAAGGGGGTTTTTGGTACCCAATAATTGTATGCCTGTATGTTATTGTATTGTTGTAATATATATATATCCCTTGTCCAGGGAGTACTGAACAAGGAAAAAAAAATACCAACAACAAAACAATTACAAATTTAGGGCATAGGTACCTACCGGTTTAACGTTGGTTACCTATATCTAAGCCCATAAAAGCACCTAAGGCGGGTATTCCACATACGTCAATCGTCAATGAAAAATTGAAAATGACGTTTTAGCAGACAATAGACATTAAAGACATACTAAAAATTCTGCTACCACGTCAATTTACGTCATTGTTACGTCATTTTTCAATTTTTCATCGACGATTGACGTATGTGGAATACCCGCCTAATATCAAAATATTAATGCTAAAGTAATTAAATGAAATAAATTAATGTTCATTTTCAGACCCATTTTTTAAATTACATTTATTAAATTTACATAATGCTTAACTTATAATAAAAAAATATTGTGCAATTGTCCTTTTGTCCATGGGAGAGAAAAAGCTTCCTAAAGGCGGAAGAATTCAACAGAGGAGTCAACGGCATAAGGATGCAGAAGGCAACGGGAAACCACTGCATTAAAGGTCCTTCGGGGCATCCCTTGTACAATCATCATGAGCGAATTTCGCTCAAATGATCGCCAATCTTCAACGTTGAAGGGGCACGAGAAGAAGAAGAAGAAGAAGTCCCATCGATCAATCCAGTGCTGTAAGATCGGGGAAATTTACAGGCAGCCAATATTTAACAGTGGGACAATTATTTACCATGGCACTATTTTACAGTACCGTGTCCGTACCTATACTAATAAATAGGGAAGCATGTACGAGTTCACTCGTACTGGATCTTTGTAATATGGTAAGTAACTGACCTAATAAAAAATGTTGTATTCCATAAAAGATTTAGGCCTATACTTAGAATAAAAACAATTTCCATTATATGGTATGCCTACAATTTTGCCTCTGAATTGAAAGTTTGTTTTGTTATGCTATTTCACATGTTCATTCATAGCCTACATACCGGTACTTAGCGTTAAAGAATATAATATATATTTTTTTGAGTTATGATGTCTCCATAAATAACCTTTAGTGACATTATAAGTTACGTTAAATTCCTGTCGCATAACTTACATTACAGAATCAATTTTGTTAATAAAAAAATGCTTAGTCTCCCTAGATCCTATGCTAAACTAAAATAGGTCTAGTCCAATATAGTATTAAAGCCTTGATTTACTACATTTGTGAAAACTTGTGTCTGTTCTTAAATTAAATAGACCTGAGAAATTAGGTTTAGGACTAGGAGTAATTTTATTTTGAAAGGCCAATAGTATCCTCTTATTGGCACTGAATTATAATGCCTTCACATTACAATTTTTACACTCAGCGCCGTTAGACTACGCTGATAATATTATACCATGATTACATGCAAGCTGGTTAGTAACTCTGCAATAACCGGACACATAAGGGCTTATAACTAGAACGAGTATTCTTAATAAATGAAAATCATACAGTTTAATTAAGTCGACGAAACTAAAAAAATAGCCGGGATAAAGAGATGCGCATGCGCTCTTTTGCATGTACATCCCATTGAGTATTCAAAGACTTGTAGTATTTAGACTGCTTATGGTGGGTGATCCCGGGGCTGTAGTAATGTCATTGATATACATGGATTTCTACCACGGCACCTAGCCTACGCTGAACAAATGTCTTCACTTTTGGTCACGTGACAAAAAGGGTTATTATGGCAAGAAGTGGTTGACTCCATTGCGTTCAATGCGATTTAAACGAATTTCATTGCCTGTTATTTAATCTATTTACCCATTTATTGAGTTTTTCTTTGGTTTGACATAATGGCCATATCATGCTCTGCTTATAAATGCACTAATAGGTTCAAGATATGTCGAGAAACGGGGGAAAATATTACTTTTCACTAGTAAGTGTTCCCATGGTTTGGTCATTAGTTGAGGCAACATTTATGGGTTTATTTCAGTTTTCTTAATCATTATGTTAACAAATTGCACACTTTCAATTGTCCTCAAGGCCGTAGCCAAGGGGGGGATCCTTGGGGGCGGAGGGGGCGGTCGCCGCCCCCCCCCCCCCGAGAGAAATAGCATTATTCTAGTTAGAATGAACTTTTGAAGGAAATTATGAGAAATTATTACTCAAGTAAGGGAAACGCGATATTTTTTGGGCCGCCACCCCCCCCCCCCCCCCGAAAACTTTTTCTGAAACCGTCCCTGCCCCGAAATGAAATGGCTTGACACTAGATAGAATCGGATTTTGAGAGGAAACATAAAAACCACTGAAAATTCCTGCAGCCTAAGTAGACCTAGTCCTGCAGAACCTAAGTCTTGATAGTGAATAAAAATAGCGAAACACTATAAGGCAAATTTACAGAGGAAAAAAGTGTTCTTATTTCCCATTTGGGCGAATTTCGTGGCTTTCTTGCAAATCACACGTACTGCAAAATGTCTAGAAATTATTAGGCTTATTGATATTGACATCCCTAAATCAACAGCATTGGCCTACTATACACTGCAATATTTTTTCATCGATGATAGCACACAGAATATTCACATCGTGTAAGCATAATAAGTAGGCTATGAGATTTAAAAATTCGAATGCAGGTGTGGGTGGATCAGGGACGGATCCAGCTCATGGGGGGGGGGAGTAGCTGTGGGTCAAAATAGGAAAAACCATCAGAGCGTTATAAAAATTACTTATAAAATAGATTTACTGATTTTTTTTATGGGGGGGGGGATATCCGCCCCCTGTCTCTGTCCATGGGGTGGATCCAGGGGGGGGGGAACCTGCCTCCCTGTATCCGTCCATGGGGTCTTGCCAGAGTGACTACTTATTCTTTTTATATTCTGCTTATTCTAGTTGAAGTGTAGTCAAGGACAGATGAAGGGGGGAGCTGCCGCCAAAATCTTATAAGCTAGCCTGTTGTAAGTTGCCTAACTTATTACGTTATAATGTAAAGGATACTACATATGTTTATTATATTTTGAGCCAAATTACCCCCCCCCCCCCAAGGGGCTGATCTACTCCTGGTATAGGTAGGAGCCTAAATTTAGTTCCTAGCTAAATATTAATAAATCTTCATAAATGCCGGTGTGTGACTATAGAATATTGTTCTATAATAAATAAAAATGTTACAAAGGCAGAAAATGTCAATTAATCGTATTAAAAAAATTATTGAAATACATCAAATTTACACGTAAGTATATATGGCATGGAACGCTTCTGCCATAATAACCAAGATATCAGGTTTTGTCCGTTGCCGACAGCCTTAGCGCTCCAGGTGTATTTCCAGTGTATATATATATATATATATATATATATATATATATATTTGTTTATATTAATATATTGTTCAGTGGGAAAACCATGGAGCTAATAAAACTATGGAGCCACCATGTCGTATTTCGGCTGTGCTGGAGGACTGAAGCCACGACCACGCCCCCTCATAGGTGCATTTAGGCGGTAAATTCAAATTTAATAGTTTTATTATATGTTTTCTTTATAGTTTTCTTTGTTGTTTCATATATAATTATATTTATTATTTACATTTATTATATGTATTGTTTAAAATTTAAGTTAAAAGTACTGAAAGATCTGCATTAAATTTTTTTATTTTTATCTAAAAGTAGGGAAAACTTTGCTTAAAATATTGTTTAAAATATAAATTAAAATTACTCCAAGTTGTGCATAAAAATATTGCTGGTTACCTGGTATGATTTTCCGTTCTAAATAATCTTTAAATAATCTAATAAAAAATAAAATGTTACCACGGTATCAAATGGCAAAAGGCTCAAACTACTCCTATGCTACGGAAATAGCCGAAGTCACGAGGCTTCAATCCGAATGTTTACGATGAGTCTATAGTTTTACTATGTCTATGGGGAAAACATGCCTTAGGCGCCCATTCCATTGACCAGCTAGGGCTATTTCCAAAACGGTGACGTGGTAGCAGACACTCAAGACTTAGGTAGCGTCTCCACCGACCTCGCATTGCAGATTGCAAGTGACATTGACGGAAATGTTTGTTTTTCTTTTTATAGAAATCTATTAAAATTTTTGTAATTAACATATCCCATGAAGCCATTTTTTAATTTTAGTTTGTTTGTTTGTGATTTTATTGTATGATCATTGATCAATTTTAACTATGGCATAGAGGAAAATAAACATTTCCGTCAATTCTGCAATGCGAGGTCGATGGAATGCCCACCTAAGTCTTGAGTGTCTGCTACCACGTCACCGTCTTGGAAATAGCCCTAGCCGGTCAATGGAAAGGGCACCTTAGGCGCCCATTCCACATACGTACAACGTCAATGAAAATTATGAAATTGAAGGTGGTAGCAGAATTTTTAGTATGTCTTTAATGTCTGCTACCACCTTCAATTTCATAATTTTCATTGACGTTGTACGTATGTGGAATGGGCACCTTAGCACAAGCAGGAAGCAATCTATATATTCGAAGTCTATGAGCATCGGCATCCATTTTTAATGTTCTATATTGTGTTGTTTATATATTTGCTTGCACTAATTTTTTAAAAATTCGACTTGAATTTGCCGAAGAAATAGATTACATCAAATTGGTTTAAAATAGTTATTGGGTAAACTTTTGAAAGATTTTAATGTTTATTACGTAGACGTGTATGCATGGTACTTAAAACTTAAGTTCTTCTGTTTCTTCCTGCCTGCAACTACTGTATCTGTGTTCATTAAAAAGTTTGAAATGAACGATTGCGCTTTTAAAAATTGTATCCATAATGGGGAAAGAAATGAAGATCCATTACAGGACGTTACTTTTCATTTGTAAGTTTAACTTACGCTTAATTTTAATGGTATATATCTGTATGATACAACTGGTACATTTTAGCCTAATAACCAATAACCTCAAATGGGTAAGCAACCTACTTGAAGGAACCGGCCCTAGACACTAATGAAGCCGTAAATTCTTTCCTATTTATTAATTAATATTGGTACGGGAATAGTGTCATCGAAATCCATCGACTAATGGGACGTTAGGTTAGAGCCAATATTTGTAAATCCGTTGATATCACAAAATCGAAAATTTCGAACATCACAAAGCTTTCCTTATATCGCATGAATATGGACATAGGATAAACATTTCTATGCCTCCTTCCATAAACTTTGTCAAAAGGAATAAGTGTCTATGCCTGCCAATGCAAAAATTGGACATAAAATGGGCTGTAAGTAAATGATTATGCTTCGCCGACCTTTAATTCATTCAGAAATGGGTTTCTCTTAAACTAAATAAACAATACGGAACCAAATTTTGTTATTTTATTAGGGGTCGCTTAACTAGGACTTTACCATATATTTATATAGAACATCCTTGCGTATGAATAAGATTGCAACAATGTTTTATTCTTTCCTAAGCCAATATTTATAGTAGGACCTATGTAATCTGGGGTGTTCTAACTGATGAGTTCGCGCTTTTTAGATCATTTCGATAGTTGACCTAAAATTGTTGAATGAAACTTGGGGACACTTTTTAGATTTAAAATTTAAATTGTGGACTTCTTTATTTAAAATTCAACATGGAGCGCTTCCACCTTGCTGTGATCTGTATACTTATCTTAAGGGGAGAGATTTGCTGTCCTACTGAGGGCCAAAGACGAGCTATGCATTTTAAGAATATTGACATGTCATTATATCGCGGATGAAAGGCCCTATGTGAGGCCGAAGCGAGCCAATACTTGTCTGTTAACCTCTTTCAATATTTAAATTACATACCATTATGTTTTGGCGGGGTTTCCACGTACGTCAATGGTAAATATGGCTTTGACGTGGTAGCAGACATTTTTAGTATGTCTTTAATGTCTGCTAAAACGTCATTACCACATTTACCATTGACCATTGACGCATGTGGAAACCCCGCCTTATTCGGTTCCTGTGATGCTTGACGGCTTGAGGTGTCACAGGCCTGAAACATTAGATCTATTTTTAGAAAGTAACTTAGGCCTACATTACAAATTGGGCGTGTACCACTAAAATTTCCAATCAATGCTATCCATAGTATAAATATTTATCAGGTGTGATAATTTAGTGCATGATAGAATTAGTTTTTCGGTCTTTTCTTTTAAAAAGCATGTTTGCATAAAAACGGGAGTGTCCAATAAATGAACTTTGGCCAATGGGTACTAGATCAGGTTAAGGGGGCCTACAAAATAATTTGTTACGCCAATCATTTTAGAAAAATACCTTGAAATACATACATTACAAATTGTTATTATTATATTATATTATTAGAGGCAGTTACATACTAGGTATATTTTATAATGTAAAATATTTTAAAATTTGTTCTCAATGAAAATGCATAGATGAATTTATTTATAAGTCAGTTACGATACAAACTCTTCTTAAAAAGGACACCATTTTTAGGTTTCCAAAGGATCCTATTTTGCGTGAAAAATGGCTGAAGCAAATGAACCAAGAAAATTGGAGCCCCAGTTATTCAAGCGCGCTGTGTTCCTTGCATTTCAATAAAGATTATTTTGTTACTGACGCAAGGGGATTGACGTATTTGAAGCCAGAAGCTATTCCTACTGAATTTGAAATGAATCAGGTGCTGTTAATTTTCTCTTCATATTTGGCAATTTTAAAAGCTGAACGCTGAGGAACATACTTCTACTGTACTTTCATTGTTTTATTTTAGTGGTTGCCATTACAAAACGGCATACATAATTTAAACATGACGCATATATTGCATAAACCCTTTTGCGGTGACATCGAGGATATGTGTTGATAATACGGTATTACGCTTGCCAGGCCTTGCCTTGCAATTTTCACATTTCCTTAGGGTGCCTCAAGTTAAGAAATAGACTCATTCCCTCCGCGCCAGGCTGTCAGGGTTGCATAAAGTAGAAATGCTAAAAGCAGGCGTTGGAAAACCAACGAACACAAATAAAATAATTTATATAGCATACTATGTAACTGCAAATATAGCATATATAGCATACTGTTAGTAAAAGATGTAGCCTATTCTAGATAAAATATATTTATTTTAGGAGTATACTGAAATGGATGAGACGACTCCTGTGTCATGCTGTGCTTATAGATGTACGAATGTATTATCACCGGACTCAACAATCACTTTCCACCCGTAAGTTTTTGAACCTTAAAATAGGGGTCTTCACAATGTTTGTGTTATCGAGTTATTCCTAGTTGAGTGTGTTATATCAAGCTAAGTTAACACACGTGAAACTCGATAATCAAGCTAACCAGCGTGCCATCTTAAACTTACTTCTGAGTTGGTTAACTGTTATTTAGGTTGCGCTGCGATCGAGAGTGGTTTGACTGCCGCCATATTTGTTTATGTCGGTTGATTTGAAACACGCTTTTAAAATGTTGTAGTATTTAAATTTATTTATATTATCTATTATGCCACATGCGATTTCCGTAAATACTTAAAATTATAATAACCAAAATGAACTAAAAATGGAAACAAATGTGGCACTAGAATAGAATTCTGCCACTTTATTTAAAACCGTGCCACGAACGCCTTGACTAGTACCACTTGTTTACTCTGTTAAATATTTTCGATATAACTCACCTCCGAGGTCCACTCACGATTGTGTGTTAACTTGGATAGCACATCCAACTCGATAACACCAACACTGTGAAGACCCCTAATGTAAGAACACAACTTTTTTCAAAGGTACCTTAATCAAGTTGCGACACGTCTCCGATTGCAAAGTGTGTAGAGACTCGCACAAGAACGCATTCCCTCGATGACGTATATTTAGAAGCTACTATGGTGATTTGAGATTAACTTTAACACCAGGAAGAGGATTAAGTTATTGTAAATAAACCTTAAGATGTCACGTGACGGTGCTAAAGTAAACCTCAAGGTGGTAGCCATTATTTCGCATTGATTCAATTGCTTTAATCCAAGCGGAACTGGAAGGCAGTATTTCAATTTTTGGATAACAAGTAATAATATAATTAGTATATAATATACTTTAACGTATTTATCTATTGCAGATTTCCCCTGGACATGCCTGAACTATGTTCACAGTGGCTAGCGGCAATGAATTGCTCACAATTAGAAGGAGATGAAGCTGTACTTTGCTCGGAGCATTTTGATGATACTTGTTTCGTTTATAATGAAGAGGGACAGAAATTCCTTATCTCTGAAGCCGTGCCTTCCATCTTCTTATACCCTGATGTACGTTTCATTTAATTTGCTTATTATTAGGTCTAATATGGGGCATTAATCAAGCTCGAAATGTCTTCATCAAAACGCAGAAAGTACTTGTGTGTCGGAGTCAGCGGTTGGACCTTTGATTTATGAGAAGGGTAAAATGTTCTAACTGTGTTCCTTCCTACTCGTTCTATATGGTATAGAGGGATGGAAACAAGTTATGGGGAACAGAATCATGCATTTGTAATGTGGATATACAGACGAATGCTGCGCATAGATTGAAGAGATCGCTTCCCTAATGCCGAGATCCTGAGGCGAATGCACTCGGAAGCCGAGTATTTGCTGACGGTTAAGATACAGAAACTAACATACTTCCGTGATGTGATGAACTAAAAATATCACATTCTGCGTGTAATCATTCAAGGGAAGATGGAAGCACTGAAGGCTCCCGGCAGAAGAAAAAAATCCTAGTTGAAGAACCGGTGCAGTGGTTTGGCAAGAACACAGCTTCCCTTTTCAGTTTTTAGAACGGCAGCAGTCAATTGCCATAATGATCGCTAAGATCGCGAGAAGCATGTAAAAAGCTGAAGATGACGGTTACACATAAAATCAAAAGAATAAAAATTCCTGGAATTTAACACCGGTTTAAAATTGTTTCTTATGTTATAGATTTCATTATATTTTATTCGCCGAGTCTTTTTGGCCACATTCATTAATTGCATTACTCGTTCTGCAGCCGCAAAGATATGGAAATAGAATAGAATATCTCTGTATTGAGTCATTGACATGAAAACAAGACCCAATAACAGTAAATAAATGAAACACTAAAAAATCGCCTAAAGCAATATACCAGTTGTTGATAGTGGTTTTTTGTAATATCTGCACTGAGAATCATGAGTAGAACATCGGCTGTCTTGTTCCATATCATGTACTCCCCATACAAGCATTGGTCTGTGTGTCTCTTTAGTTTACTTCTAAAAGCAGTCATTTCTTCCACCTCTCCAAATGGTGATAACAGTAATTTAACATACTCAAATAATCTTCTCTAGTCGCAATCTATCGTTTGGTTTGCAGCCAATCTTTCAATCTTCTCCATTCTTCTCTGTCGTGGGTCGTTCTCTCGAGTTGCAAGTAGGTTCCGCATCTCATCTTACTTGAGGCCTACCACCTACGCCCACCTGCCACTGGTGCCTTATGATGTTTAGGAGTGAATTACTATTTCTGTAGAAATAAACGATAAAGTGGTTTATACTGGTTTGATGCAATAGTTGTAATTTAGGGAAGTGAGTAGTCTGCATCTTGAGAATGTATTTATCATGAATTATATGACTATTCTCATATATTTGTGGCTGCAGTACGTGGATTTAATTAATTCTGTAAAAAAGACTGGGTCTAACCCTGCAAGTGAATTCCATAAAGAGAAGAATGAAGAACAAGCAGCTGCAATGGTTCGGCCACGTCCAAACGATGGTCGAGAACAGGACCCCAAGGAAGAAGACCCGTCGGCAGACCGAGGAAAACCCTAAAGTAAAGGGTTTAACAACTCTCCGGAGCAAGGGGGAAAACAAAGGCCGAGCTCAAGGCGTTAACGTCAGACCGGGGCGAGTTCAGGAAATGGGTCCGGGGCGACCTCTTCCCCCCACGCTGCGCAGGCGGCATTAAGGGGAAAGAAGACGACTAGGTCTTTATTTGTTTGAAAAATATTTGGAAGTTTATCTTTAGTGTTTATTAAGCAGCCGCTTTCAGTCATGCTAAGGCTCCTGCAGTCTGATCGAGGCGTTTATAATACCGGTATTTATTTAATCCACTGGTAAACAAGATAATTTTATAATGGAAAGTGCTATTCAAAATTTGTTTGTTTACAGTTATAATCCTAGGGTATTTATTTAACCCCGGTATTATAAACGCCTCGATCAGACTGCTGGTGTACTTTTGTATAAATATTTTGCTATTTACATTTCAGGCAAATGACGTCAATGATGAAGCTACAGGCGAGGATGGCATAGGTGATGGTGAAGATATGATGGATATGCAAACGGAAAACGGAACTAACATGGTAATCATATCTCCAATTATTTAAATTGCTTTTCTATTTGACATTTCAGAATTAGTTTTTGCATTTAGTAGGGCTTCGGTTCTCCAATTTTCGCCATTGCAGCAGAGTAAATAGAGCCTCGCTGTTGTATGATGCCACACACTCAGAGGACAGGGTGAGTCTGAGGCATGGACCGGCAGCTGCCCCCCCCCCCCCCCCAATTAAAATGGGTACCATAGAACACCTAATCCTAAACATTCTACTCAAAGGGAATATGGAGGCTTGCCCTAAGAAACAAGACGAGGTTGACTTGTCTCTGGATCCCTTCGAGCCTGCTGTCGTTTCCCTGCATCCGGCTCCCAATCGCTCTCATTATCAGCGGTCGTCAGCAGGTCCAACACAACATGCTCGAAGTAGTTCAAGCCATCCAGAGGGGTACCATTGCCATCGGATCATGCCATAATGGATATCAAATTTTTTTCATATATTGATGCCTCACCGCATTTTCCGATTTTTTTTTTTTTGCACAAAGTCAAATTTCTCATGAAATTTTAGTAAATCATAAATGAGATGAGAAAATAGGTCTGAAATAGTGAGGATTTACGATTTTAACAGCAGTAAAGTTCATAATTTACTGAGGAAGACAAATCCATGTTACCGAACTAGATATATTTAATTTTCAACTTCTCATTTCAAGGGGGGGGGGGGGGCTGCAGCCCAATAAGCCTTGGTTACAGCCTTGTAATCTAGATACATGTTCCGTAATGGGTAGACGTAATAGAAATTATTCACAAATAACAAATGTGCCGTATTAAAAAATAATGTAACTTTGCAGAGTATCGTCAAATACGAGATTTCTGATGACAATCTAGAATTAATTGGCCGCCACGACGAAGTGGTGACCAATTTGATGGACGAGACACAAAGACTGCTGGAACTGAATGCGAAGAGGGTAAAGCTGGAAAAGAGAAAAAAAGAACTGCAACTCCTGCTAAGATCAACTATTTACAATTTGCCAATTGAAAAACGGCTGCTACGAGGCATGAAACCACTCTTACAGGACTTGAATGAGCTGCACCAGAATATTCTCGTGAGCATCAAGAGTCCGTGCGTGTCAGCAACCTCTGAAAATCAGCTGAGTTAAATTGTAGTGTTCACTTCAAAAAAATTGCATGACATTAATCTTATGTTTATGATCATTATTTTGAGTCAGCAATATTGAAAACCTATTTCCAGCTGAATTCGGGACAATTTGAGTAACTACAACAAGAATTCTGTTTAACTTTTTTCATCAAGTTTGAATGTAAAAACTCGGAAACAAAGCACGGAAATACTTCTTTATGCCTACATGGTGATGTTTATTATCTTGGATAATTATTAAAGCTGTAAATAATTACGTAAAATATTATGTATCCGCGTTTTATTTCCGAGAGTTAACCATGAGTTTCGAGCTGTATTTGGAACATTTTGAGTAATATACCGTATAAACAACATTTAGGTTCAAGGAGGTACGAAAAACTGCTCAAATTTTTCGGGATTTCGAAACTGCTTGTACCATCTCATCAAGTAAGATTTCTGATGAAATCTGGCAAGTAACGTAACTGGCACACCTAATTGTCACACATTATGCAATACTGGATTTTGTGTATCAATATTTCTATTAAATATACGATTGTTTAGTATCATAGCCTAAAATGTGGCGTATCCTTTTTGTCATTACGGATTTTTAGCCAAAGTAATTTTTTTTCAACGTAGGTAACCTGGTATGCCCCAGTTTGTTTAGATATATCACCTTAGGACTTCCCCCAACGAAGAGATTTACAAAATATGCTTCCAACATCGCGGGTTATGTATGTCTAAAGATTTTAAGTATAAAATTTGACTGCTAATTAACACAATCGCATGTGCAATGATCAATTAAATGCTGAAGTTGGTGAATTTTATATTTGTTTCTACGAAATCATCGAATTTAGTCTGATGTCCTAATCTACACTGAAAATACTCCTTAGGCGGGTACTCCACATACGTCAATCGTCAATGAAAAATTGAAAAATGACGTAACAATGACGTAAATTGACGTGGTAGCAGAATTTTTAGTATGTCTTTAATGTCTGCTAAAACGTCATTTTTCAATTTTTCATTGACGATTGACGTATGTGGAATACCCACCTTAGAACGAGAATGAAAAGGCAGGTTCTGTCGTTGCAACATCACATAATATGTTGTATTAATATAGTATTATACTGTATATATGCCATATGGTAGTTAGTGCTACAAATTTCGGTGCCTAGATTTTTTTATTTATTCATTAATTTTTAGAGAAGACATCTATTTGTTAATGGTATTATTGACGAAGTCTTACATGGCGATTTTAAAACTTCATAAATTAACATAAGACTAAAATATAAATCAATTTGAACACACATTCACTTGTTTATATGCTAGTCTCTATGCATAGACTATAAAGTAGGTATAAATAAATAAAGAATGCATTATGTTAATTGTTAATGGCGTACTGATTAGCACTGTATTGCTGACAATTATTAAAACAAGTAATTTACTCCTATGGTAAGCTTACGTATTTAAGTGTAATCTTAAACGGACTGTAAGGCCGAGAAAGAGTTTGGATTGGAATAAGCAACCCCCGGATGGTTTAAGTAAGGGAATGCAGAGTATGTGTTATTCGTGTGGATTTCGCTTAAGACTAAAAATTCACTTAATTAACTGCTTAAAATGCTGAAATGCATTGGTCTTCCCCATGTACTTCTTCACAATAACGTGAGCAAGGAGGCCCTCTAAATTTTCGACGGTCTCTTCCAGTTCATTTACAGCTTCTTCCTCATAGTCAGCAGTTTGCTTCGTCTTGAGCAGCTGCTCTTCATGGGCATCAAGCCGATTGTACAACCAGCTCGCCATGTCATCCTCCGGCCACGGGAAGGGAGGGCCCATCGCAAGGAGCTCTTTGCATTTCAGAGGAATCTTTTTGCTTTCTGGCATCTATAAATTAAAAAATTCCTTAATTATGGAATATCAGAGACTCAAACCAAATGGACAACAGCAGGTGCCCGAGCAAATGAAGATATAGATGGAACACCAAGGTAGAGATACACGAACACGATTGAGTACGATCTCAGAAGAGTGGGTGTGGTAGTCGGGTTCCGGAGTAAATGATCAGAAGTGGAGGGAGTGGCTGCCGTGGCTTACACCCGGGCATCGGCAGATGGAGATTTATTATTATTATAATACCAAGGTTTACTCAATTGTTTTAAACAAGTGAGTGCAAAATGCGCGGGAAATTAAAAAATTGATGAATTAACATTTTTGGTGAGTTTTAAAGTTTATCTCTCTTAGTCATATTAATTTCAAAATTCTACCAGTCCATTTTATTGTTTATTAGTATTTCCTTCAATTATTAAACAATCAACCATTCTCTTGTATTCTAATAATTTATTAATTTGAATTTCCCGCGCACATTTCAACACCGTCACGTGACATCTTACTGCTGCCGCATTAAAAAATAAACCCAGTCATTATAATAATACCAAATCGCCATGATCGGGCTGCTGGAGATGATTTTTAATGATGATTTGCGTTTTTAATTAAAATGGCTGTCAGTAAAATTTCAGTCACATAGAAGATTAATCATTAGTGTGGTTAGGTGCTTCCACCGTCTCAAAGCTCGCCAAATGAAGAATACGTTAACTGTGGAATGTTTTCATGTTTCGAATAGAGTTTTATTTAGGGCGTTCGCCGAGGATATTTTTTGAATTTCTGTTGCCAGGTCGTCCTCGACTAATCAGAGCTTCGGCCAACTGGCACATCCTTCAACCAATCAGAGGACGCCTTTCAGCCAAGACTGGATTTATTGTTGCTTGGATGTGTCCCTGATTGGTCAAAGAAACGTGGCAGAAATTCCGAACATTTTCTTGGCGGGAACGAATGTCAATTTTCCTCCATAGAGCTCTAGTTTCGGTTTACTTACTTTGATTGTGTCCATAGGTTCGGCCTCGTCAGTCTCACTGCCCGCGGTATCCTTGACGACGAGCACCGTGATGTCTTCGCCGTTCTCGGCATCCTTGTGTACCACTGCCGTGATTTCCCTGGTATTGCCTTCATTGTCTGTCGTGTCTGTGTCTGAGTCCTGCAAGCCCTGCACACAAACACAGGTATAGCAACACTACTCATGTCTGATAGTTTTGGGAACAGACAAAGATAAAGAGACATTTACTTTACCTGCCATGCCTGTGCAACTGGGCCAAACCTTGTGAATCACTGCAGATTTTTCATTGCAATTCCTCGCATTGTGGAGCAGCGAATGTTACACAAGCCAATCCGGGATATCATATTTATTAGAAACAATTAGGAGAATTACCTAAATAGTCGCATTTTCGAAGTAAATCATAACATTTCTGTATTCTATTAAAACCAAAGATAAATCGTCTCGACTTCGATGGCTTTCCCGCGCATATTTTAACACCGTCACGCGACACCTTACTACTGCGGTATTAAAAAATAAACCCGGGTATTATAATAATCCCAAATCGCCATGATCGGGCTGCTGAAGAGGTCAATTATTGGATACATTCTTTAAATTGTTTGCATGCGATTAACCGTTTTAAAAAAGAAATAAATAAATAATTTAAAAAAAAAGGAGCGAAACAATTCAAATCAATCGCTTTCAGAAGCCTTTGGAGGCAAAGAATACAGTCAGGGCAGGTCAGTCAGCTGACACAAATTGTATTATTACAATATTTTTTGCTGACCCATTATTAAGCGTTAGTAAAAGGAAAGCTTTGGGATGGTTGAAACTTTCGATTTCGAGATTTCAGTGGATTTACACGTTCTGAGAACGCAGGAAACCAAAAAAGTGGTTTCTACGAAATCGAAATGTCTGTCGTCTGTTCGTCGATTTGTGGGCAAACTGGGAAGGCATATATACGGGTTCAGTCGTACTGGTTCTTTATTTTAAATTTCAAGGTAAGCAAACAAATTATTCATCAAATAAACCAAACTGTGGGATGTGCTCTCTTAGAAATTATGAGATACACTTAACTATAAATGATTTTACAAGAATTGCATCTAATATCCATAGAAGCTTGAATTCTTGAAAAAAAAAATAGGCTAATGAAAAATAAAAATAAGTTATCCGAAATTATTAAACATGGAGGAAACTGGCCAACAAAACAGCCAAAAAGCAAGATCCAAATTACAATTCTAATCGAAACAATGTTGTCATCGCGTATCTAATATCCATTGAACTTTGATAGTCAGTGGTCAGTCTTAAAAATAACTAGGCAAAATAAAAATAAGTTAACCGCAACTATTAAACATGGAGAACAGTGTCTTGGACCAACGAAACAGCCAAAAAGAAAGATCCAAATTACAATTCTAATCGAAACAATGTTGTCATGGCGTATCTAATATTCATTGAACTTTGACAGTCAGTGGTCAGTCTTAAAAATAACTAGGCAAAATAAAAATAAGTTAACCGCAATTATTAAACATGGAGAACAGTGTCTTGGACCAACGAAACAGCCAAAAAGAAAGATCCAAATTACAATTCTAATCGAAACAATGTCGCCATCGCCTATCCTAATATCCATAGAACTTTGACAGTCAGTGGTCAGTCCTAAAAATAACTAGGCAAAATAAAAATAAGTTAACCGCAACTATTAAACATGGAGAACAGTGTCTTGGACCAACGAAACAGCCAAAAAGAAAGATCCAAATTACAATTCTAATCGAAACAATGTTGTCATCGCGTATCTAATATCCATAGAACTTTGACAGTCAGCGGTCAGTCTTAAAAATAACTAGGCAAAATTAAAATAAGTTATCCGCAATTATTAAACATGGAGAAAAATGTCTTGGGCCAACGAAGCAGCCAAAAGTCAAGATCCAAATTACAATTCAAATGGAAACAATGTCATCATTGCGTATCTAATATCCATAGAACTTTGACAGTTAGTGGTCAGTCTTTAAAATAACTAGGCAAAATAAAAATAAGTTATCCGCAATTATTAAACATGGAGAAAAATGTCAACGAAACAGCCAAAAAGAAAGATCCACATTACAATTCAAATTGAAACAATGTCGTTATCGCAAGTTAAATTATCCTCCTCAATTTCACTGATGGCTAAGTCCATCACAGTAACATCTTCAGGTGGCTCATTGGATAACAGTTCGCTGGCAAACAAAACTTCAGTGATCTTCATTACAGCAGAACCACAGCGACTCTCATCAATATTTTGCAACCTACTTGCTAAACTTTCCAGGAAGTTTTCTAAAGTATCAGACTCTTTTTCCGCGCATTTATCAGACATATTTTCTCCGCCTTCTTCACTCTGGGACATAAAATAAATCTTATTTAAAAACAAAGGGGTAGTTGGACATATATCGTCAGCTGTCTGTAAGACCTCGTAACTGACATTTTACCAACTTTACAGGAGAGCGAAAAAACTAATTGCCAACTGCGCACCAATTCAGTTGCAAGAAATTAATTTTCTTGCTTTTCTCTAAGACTAAAGATATTATTGTGATTCCACTATGAAAATGTAGTTTTCAAATTATGAACAAGTTTCTCGCATTAAAAAAAAAATTAGTTATGAGGTCTTACCAGGCAGCCGAAGACATTAACTGCTGCGTTAATAGTCATTAGAGGCATGGGCCTCATAGTCATCGAACAATTATGGCGGAGCACATTGTGAGGGGAAGGGGGCGACATTTCGGAGTGGGTGCTACCTGACCCTGACAATGGGCTCCGCCCTAATTGTTCGATGCCTATTAACACAACAGGTAATGTAAGTCCAACTATCCCTTTGTTAAATAGTATTAAACCTTTGCCATTAACCTATACCAATAGATTGTTTTAAAAATTAAAAAATCCGTTGCTGTTGCTCTAATCAGTGGTGTTTTTGTGCTAAATCGAAGCAGCAGATTTAAGAGAAAACCATCCTTGAGCGAGAAATAAAGGAAAATAAGAAAACAAATGCCCACTAGAAATCATGTAACTACTCTGCAATTAGAAAGCTGCCTAATGCTACACCTAAAATTTGTGTTGTAAGAAGCGTTGTGCACCCTGAGATGGGCCAGCACCTGCGATTTGAAAAATATATGACATCCACCCTGACTAACGAGGGAATCATTACAACCTTGTTTAAAAATGTACCTAATTTTCATCTTGTCCAACCCCTTGAAAATCATAGAAATGACGCCTCTGGCACGCACCTAACACGAACTTGAAGGCAAATGAGCCGATCTAAACGTAGCGGCATGATACACCAACATATTGTATATGCAAGTTGCTGAAGCAGTAGAATTCGGGATGATTCGTGATCTATTGGAAAGAGTACTTCCATACGTTTCGTCAACATCTTCGGTCGTCATCTTCAGTGGCATTGTGCAGACTTCTCTTGGAGGCTCAGCCACGGCCTATCACCCCGGATTCTACAGCTTCAACAAGTAACTCCGGCAGTGGAAGTCTTTGCAATACACAGAATGTGCAAGTAATTGGGAGATAGTGCGCTATCCATCTGCCAACTTGTATAAGGAGTTTAAAGTTCCAAGCCTTACAGCAACCTATGCACAACAATTAATTATTTACAGACACAATCAAAACGACACACCAGTCGGGCAAGCTGAATTTGTACAACATGGAGTGCGGACAAGATTTGCTGAGAACTTAAACATAAGAACAATTAAAACAAACACAACACTGTTCAAACACTCTCATACATACAACGCAATCTCACTATACAACAGCCTGCCAATAGACCTTAAGACCGCCATGCCAATACAACTCTTAAAACGCAAATTTAATTTTTATACTTCGCAGAGCCTTTTAAGTATTACAGAAACAATAAGGAATGAATGCCAACTAAGGGTACTACGTGTACGCCAAATCTAAATCTAAATTTCATTCCGTAAGACAATATAATAAATAATAAAAAACACTAATTAAGTAATTTGCTCACTATAATTAGTTTTATTCTTTAGTTGTACATTTTTTAAACTCCAACATTTTTTCTATTTTAATTGTATTTTAGGAGTAATTTTAAGATTAATTAATTTTAGGAGTAGATTGAGGGGCCCATCACGGGAATGCCTAAAGGTCCCCCTCTGAACCACAAACATATTGTACAACAAAACAGTAAATAAATATATTTGATTTGTATACATATCATATACATTTTTGTATATACATACACATACATTTTTGGCCATTGGTAAATGCCCGTTTTTTAATATATTTTCTTTATTAATCCAGCGCAATAACTGAGGCTGATCGGTGTCAGTGACGGTTAAAAAATGTACATCAAAACGTAGAGGAATGTTTTTTCTAGTTAATGACACATTATTTATGGCACTACAATCAATTGAAATTTGACTTTACACAATTGAAAAGTGGGGTCTCCATTTCCCCTTGAATATAGTGCAATATTTTGAACTCCTAACGAATTGAAACCGACGTCATTTATATATCCACTTACCATGAAAGGTTTTCGCTGCTTCCCCGTGGGAACGACGGGTTCAAGCGATGGTATAGCAGTCCTTCGCAGAGATTTCTTATTTTCATCACTAAATTTAATCTTGTAGTCTCCTCTACGGAAGTGTTTGCTGCATAGATATGACTTTTCGTAAGGAATTCCAGTTGGCAATCGGACAGCAGCTGCCCAGCGAGCACACAGAGATTTATCGAACAAAGGAAATCTAAAAAGCAAATTTAGCTTAGATTGAGGGGTTGCTAACTTGGCAAGTTTACACATAGAGCTGACGCACATAGATTTCATGAACATTGTCGCCCGCAATCCCTTTTCAGCTAATTTTCAATGGACGAGAGTTAGGCGCTTATTCCACCAACGTCACTAGTGATATTAAATGTAGTTTTGACGTGGTAGCAGACATTTTTAGTGTGTCTTTAATGTCTGCTACCACGTCAAAACTATATTTAATATCACTATTGACGTAAGTGGAATAAGCGCCTTCTGCCCTAACCATCAAAATAATAATAATTGTGTATTGACCAGAAATTTGACAACTACAATAGCCTATACATTTAAGATAAAATAAATAAATTTCCGACAGTACATCATTGACGGCGATGAGCGTAAGCCCAAAAATGTTCCAATATGGTGACAATTTATAACAACTATAACTATTGGCTTATATAAAATGTACACACCCAAAATATTGTACGCGTTCTCCAGCAATGAGCAGCCTATATCCTTTGCTTGTGCACCCCTCTGCACAACAAGCCCTGATATGCTGTAAAAACAAAATCCATTTCAGTATTCTCAGTGATTCAAGCTTCTTCTGAAAGGAAACCGCTTTTGAATACTGCAGCATACAGTTACTCATTCAGATAAATTAGTTATTGTAACAACTTAAACTCGCCGGAGCAAGAGGGAAACCAATGGTCGAGCTCAAGGCGTTAGTGTCCAACTGGGGCGAGTTCAGGAATTGGGTTCGGGGCGACACCCCCACCCTGCGCACGCGGCACTAAGGGGAAAGAGGAAGAAGTAACAACGTAAAAAATATGCAAGCACTACAGGCCACAGGAACAAATACTAACCGAAGCTCGTTTCTCCTTTTTTTGGAGATCGCCTGCGTCGCTTTCCATCCATTCTGTATCGTCCAAGTCCATACCCATTGAAGTTGTTTTCAGTATATTATAAATAAATTAAAAATAAACGCTCTTGTTGGTTAATTGATGCCGGAGCCAAAGTTGTGTAACCTAAAAATTAAACACTTATAGAACACAGAACCTAGATTTTTTTTAGAATAGAAGAGGCATCATGGGACATTTTTTTACTGACTTGCCTATTCAAATTTGATGAATTTAAATAAATTTTCCCATTAAAAACAACAAAGCGTCTGAGTTGTGCCTAGCCACCTTTGTTTATTTTTTGTCTTTGTTTGAACCAGAAGCCAAATTTATAAAAGATGGCCGCCATTTGACATTCTCTTTCATAAGCTAAGCATAAGGCTGCGTGATGTAACCGATGTTGTTGATTCGGCCATCTTGATGTAACAAAATTGCCTTTGGTGGATATTTGATTTGCGTAGAATTTAATCCATAAATATTTCCGTAATCTTACCTTTCGTTGCAACAAAACTGCTGGTTTCATTTAATTATCCGCTTACGTTTATGTTATAACTACGTTTCTAAGTGCGCGCAGCTGGGAATTTAAGGAAATTCGAAGAAAGAAATAAGGGTGTAGTTTTTGCTAGATCTTGCAAAAATGGCTTGTGCAACATTGAAACGGGCCTGGGAGTTTGATCCTGTTCATTCTCCAGGTCGTCCGAATAAAAGACCTCGCTGTACACCAATGTGCGTTTCTCCAACATCTAGCAGTCCTCCACCAACCAAGAAGTCGAATTTCGACGTTCCGAAGATGACCCCAGGTAGACCTTTCATCTTGCTCAGAACACAGGTGTTCATCTGTGTCTAATTGGAAAGCTTGGCAAATAAATGCGTATTATATTCATAATTGTAGTCATAAATTATTCGGGATTTCGGTTAAAGCGCTTTTGAAACCCAGAAATTCTTGGAGGCCGGAGTGACGCCATTTTCTATTGAAGAATTCTAAATTATTTAAAAACAGAATAATTTATGTAACCTACAGCCAAAAATATTCGATAACATTAACCATTAACCAAGCTTTTCGTTAAACGTCAAGCGATCTTTCAGCCTTTCCATTACAAAATAGAAAAATGCATAGACTGTATATTCTGATATGTTTGCGAAATTCCAATTAAGCGTTTAAGCTTTCCTCCAATGCATCTGGAAATATTGAATCTTTCAATTCTGTGAACTGGCAATGAACTAGGTAAAGGGTTACCTACTTAAGCTACCCCTGAGACAGAATCTCGGCCCTGAATCTAAACAGAGGGCAGGTCTGGTTGTTGTTGATAGTAGCATGTAATGCTAATGATTGCCAATAATCAAGCTATCACAGTAATGTTGATTTAGTGGTACCGCAAAGAGCCGTGCAATTAACTATTCCGCATAGTTTTAATAAAGCACTCCTGAAGGCGTCCCATATCCATGGCAGATAAGATTGAGTTTCGTGACGGAGTATGGCAACGCCACATAGTTAGGAGACTTTTAATCGGCGAGATTAAATAAAAAATAATTTGAGCGTCCTTGAAGTCCAGTCCAGTCCTTTAAGTATAACACTCTTCAGGTCATCTCGGTTTTGCATGACGCTCCACCATCTACGGATTCCTAACTCGCGGAGGTCGGTTTCTAATTCGTCAATCGTAATTTTGACTAAATTAGTTAATTTATCGCTCCACAGCCGTAACGATTTAATGACGGAGTTATAATAACATACTAACTTTCGTAGTAAATTTGCAATTTTTCATCTAAGTTATTATTGATATATTGTAGATTTTAGGAATTGTCGTAATTTTAGAAAGCTTTAGTTTTTAAT
Organism: Psococerastis gibbosa; assembly: GCA_963971405.1. Lineage (NCBI taxonomy): Eukaryota > Metazoa > Arthropoda > Insecta > Psocodea > Psocidae > Psococerastis > Psococerastis gibbosa. Next base: position 6,930,493 of record OZ020487.1, on the reverse strand, counting down.
GAGATAATTTTTATAGTAAGATTAGCCGTTTCAACATGTCTGTTTGCAATGCTCAATTATTAATTTATTTTATCTTTGCGAATTATGGTATGAGGTGGAAGATCTCCGAAGAGTGTGTTAATTATTTAAGTGTTCCCGTCTCAATAATATCTTTTTTTAAATCGAAAACTCCCAAAGAATCATGGAGTATCGCGGTAAGGACCGCTGGTGGATTGCCCACCCAATTGATTCCTACAGCAAGTCAGCCACCTTTAGAATATAATAGAATAGAATATCTTTGTATTGAGTCATACTATGAAACAATAGGCGTTAAGTCAATTAGTATTTAGATTGTAAATACAAATCTGGACCATGTAGTTAAATGTCATTGTATATAGAATCGGTCACCGATCATCATCCTGTGAAAAATTCATTGTCCAAAAGATAATATCTACTTTAAAAAATTTGCACATCCTAAAGTAAACATTTTGGAAACTGCTGTTCGTTAAATTCTCTTAATTGTTTTCAGATGAAATGGCAGCCAACATTCGTTATCAAATTGAGCGTCTGAAGCGCCGTGGGCCAGTTAACTCTCAAATGAATATGAGCCCGTCTCACAGCAGTGAAGGTTCCAACTCAGATTCCGAAGGGATGCCGATGTCTCCCGAACCACAGAATGAGCAACGCGCTTTAGACGATAAAGCTCACAAGAAGACCCTTTTCACATTCAAACAGGTAAAATTACTACCCGAGATATAATTCCTACATGGAGAAGTCAGGACATGAAAAAGTAGTGATACGAACTCTGACTTTCACCCGAAAGGTTGTTCGTTCGAGTCCTACACTTGCTAGATTTTCTGGCCATGCTTCGTAGGGCATGTACAGCAGGTGGTACCTGGCCTTCCTACTTGAATGTAAGAGAAGGCTTTATAGCCCTAACTCCGCTAGGTTGGCTTAGATGTTACAGGTTATTTTTTTAGGACTTTATGGACCCAGGCCTACTTAATACAAGTCCCTTGTTCAATGCCAACGTCCCGAGTGATTTTGGACATGATTTGTGTTGTTTCCATATGCATTTTTGGCCATTGGTAATCTGGTATACTTTCTCACTGTCTACCTACACCGACTATAAGCGGTAATGGACAAGCTGAGTCTATCTACCATTAACGCAATGAAACAGCCCTCTCTTACACTCAACTAGGAAGGCCCGGGACCGCCTGCTTTACATGCTCTCCGAAGCATGGCCGGAAAAGTGTAACTTGACGTCACGGTTGCCACTAGTTTTACTAATTACTAATTAACTATTTTTAATTTCCTTTAGATACACTTTTGCAGAGTCATCATATATTTTATTTTACTTACACATGAGACATGATTAAAACATCAAGATTCTAAAAAAACAATAGAGCTGAAATTGTTAACTACTCGAGTAATTCCTTTTTCACACGTTTTACTATTTTACATTACTCAGCTCTTGCTTCACACGCTTTCAAAAGCCCGGCATAACAAGTTGCACTATTAATATGTTATTAGGTGCAACGCATTTGCGCCCATGTAGTAAAAGAGCGGGAGGATCAACTGCGACAAGAATATGATGAGATCCTCAGCAGCAAGCTCAATGAGCAATACGAGACTTTCGTCAGGTTCTCCAGAGATCAGATACAAAGACATTTCTCGCCGGACAATACACCCAGCTGTAAGTTTATATTTTTATGTATTGAAAAAGGTCCTACATTGTTCACAGCTTTGTTAGTGCTTTAGAGCGCTCTTTTTTATAACGATTCATAAGTTGGAAAATAACTCAGCATGCATCACAGAATCCCACTGAGCTATTACGCGAATTACGCATTTTTCTGCTATGACGGGACGTATGGGTCAACTTTTACTGTAATTTTTATAAAAAAAAAAATGTCATATTCCTCAAAATAGATATTAAAAAGACGTTTTCTCAAGTTGAAGCATAGTCAAAATCATGCAGGTTCGAGGTTGCCTTGTTCAAATAATTTTCGGTCCTAATATTTCTCGATTTTTTTTCAGACCTTTCCTAAGACCGTCGTTGGGATTTTATAGGCCTTATGACAACTATTTAAAGGCTTATCAAATAGCTGGGCTCTGTAAACGTGTAAATTGGAGCCGAAACAGGGGAACGTAGGCGTTCTCGTTGAATTGCAAGTTACACGCTAGTTTATTTTGACTGACAACCCACTGGCCACACTCGGCTATTGTTCTCTTCACTGGAATCCTCAATATTAGATAAGTGGTTTTTCTAGCATTTTTGTTTCATAATGGTGCTTTAAGATTGTCGATTTGTAAACATTGACTCTTTTAAGCAGCCTCTTGTATCTTAAGCTTAATTATTAAATAAAACTGTTATATATTCGAAGTTAATTGAAGTCTGTACTCTGCTTGTCGCCAAAGTTTTAAAAAAGGGAGCGTTGATTCGCTGGCAGTGAAGAAGACTTTAGCATTTCGTTCATTGTAAAAGACAATCTAGAAATTCATGTTTTCCTTCTATTTGAGTGTGCCCAGTCTGCTATATGCGCCTGCTAGATACTAAAAGAAATCGTGCCTGTTTTATAATAAAAAAATGGAAAAATACACAATAATATGGAACGTTGTGCGCGCATCTATATAATAATATATTCGTCGTTTTGTCATAAGCATTGTGATTTAATTTTGCTTAGATTTAAGTGCTACACACCTTTCATACCTCAATATTTCACCCTGTAACTATTACTGACTGAAATTTTAAGGCTGCATCGATCTTAATCATTTAAATTTCCGAAGTTAATTTCTTCAGCTAGAGTTCTGACGATGGCGTTAGTGAATAAAGTGCTCAATTGCATGACTTGGTACGGGGTGAATACCAATGAATTTTTCGTCTGTTCTCTGGTAATGTTATACCTGTGTGGCTAAGGGTAGGTCCCTAGATCACTTGAAAAGGCTCGGTAGTTATTCTGCACTGCCATGTATTGGAACATGGTGGTGACTGGTGACACCGAGTTGTCCTTACCGTGGCTTCTCAGTGATTGTGGAATCTACCCTGAATTGCATAAAGTGGAAGTAGAAAGCTCTTTATAAAAGTTATTTATAGTTACATGAAAAATACGCTGGTTATGAAAATGAAAGGAACTGTTGAATTTGCAACCTCTAAATTCTATGGGCTCAGATAAATTGAAGACCACAGGGGAAGAATGATGAATGTCCGTGAAAGTAAGTTTCGAGAAAAATGGATTTTAAGGTTTCTCACTCAGCGTTTTTCCCCTGACCGCGGATGCTTCAAACTGCTGTAACTTTTTAGTTTCATTGTTTTGCCAATTCTAAATGCATCATCGGAGTCCGCAGGAAAAACTACGCTAGAAAAGTGTGACTTTTTTTGGAAATTGGTCATTCTTCCCCTGTGGTCTTTAATTGTAACTAAATCACCAATTCAAAACCAATTTTTTTAGTTAACTGCAATATGAAAAATACGCTGGTTATGAAAATTAACTGAACTGTTAAATGTGCAACCCCAAATTATATAGACCTAGATAAATTGTAATTAGTATGTAAATCACCCATTCAACCCCGATGTTTTAGTTTTTGACGGCACGCCAATAATCATAATTAGGGGTTTGAAAGGTGGCTATGTTAAAGACTAATTTTATTGTAAGTATATATATATATTGTCTTTATCAATTGGTACTAGGCTACTGTCCAATTATCTTTTTTTTTAAATCCTAGAGTTGGCACTTGTCGTTGTTTAGCAATCGAGTCGGGTGGACCCAAAGTTTGATCCGATTTGTGAAGCCCGAAAAGGGTCCTCACTGTATGCCGCCGTATGTTCAATGCGTTGGATGAAATTAGAAATATTTATACTTGCGCCTGATTGTGTAAACCCCTAAAGCAGGGGCTCAGTTGTGTAAATTGAAAAGAACTATTCCCTGGTAGGAAATGGCCAGTAATAGTACAGCTTATTTAAATATTGCGAACGGCAGTTGTGCCCTCATGTAGGTAGGTGATGATCGTGAAGGCCTAGCATCTTTCCCTACATATCGCGTTGGAAGTTGCGTTGCGCTCATGACGATATTTAGCATACGTCCTATTTATCAGAATAAAACACCATTTAGATTGTTACATTGGTATAATTTTGATTTATTTCTGTAAAACTTGTTCTATAATGCTACTGAATAAACAAGTATACGGTGACTTCATATTCTCATTTCTTGCTTTTGAGCGCACCCTACAATCTCGTTCAAAGGATGGGTAATCGCCACAGGCTTAGGGTTCCCAACACTACAACAACAGTAAATAAAGACTAGAGTAGAGAAATTCCTCTTCTAATGAAGGAGCGGCCTCATGTATGGCGGTGTTTACATAAAATTTTAACAATATTACTTGATACAAATGAACGTTGGAGGTTTCCTATGAAAAGAAAGCATCCATTGATGTCGATTACACTGATTACAGTTAACCATTCGTAAAGGAAGTGGCACGCGAAAATGGCTTTTATCGGTCTGTCAGACCTGTAGTTGGGCCTGACACTGTTGCATTGAAGGGAACTTCCGAAGAAGACGACACTTGTTTGTTTTTTATTGACACACGGTATCATTGAAAATACATTCAACCCATACGATTATACCCATGTTGCCAATGTTGCTAAAGTAAAATTTCAGACTAAGAAGGTAATGTGCTATGACCAAAGTCAGGCGCCTTACTTTTGAAATATGTGGTATATACCGGCCAGCTAATGCTTGTGGTGGATGCTTTTCTAACTTGGGTTTTATGTTTGAGTGATAGAATAGATTTTATCATGTGTGATTGTGTTGGACTAATTGCGACAAAAGTCCATTTCGGAACTCTAGTTTTGCAGGAAAGCTGCAAATGGTCAGAAATGGAAGACCAACCTCTGCACTGGATATATCATTCTGAACATTCAATATCATGCAGTAATTTTAGTCTGAAATTCAGAGGTGCAGTGTGGGTAACGCTACGCCACTGGATAGAAATAGCCTATACGATTTCGCCACTAGTGTTTTGATGGTTGAGTGGGAAAGTCAGCATAAGTCCTGAAACTACTGTAGCCTTATGTAAACCTGGGCATGCTATCATGAATTCAATAACAAAAAAAACATACACATTAGAATCAGACTGAGATGTTATTTATTGTATTATCAGTCACAGAATAAATTAATAACGTTACTAGGTCATTTTATTACATTGTACAATTCTTAAAATTAACGTCCTAGTTCAAGATTCATTCAATTATGCCTTTTTCATTGCGAAGAAAAACTATAGGCTACCTATTCCATTGGCTTTTTCAAGGTGCAAATGCAGTTTGGCTGTTCGAATTGCACTCCAAATTATGCCGCCAAATTAAAAAAAAATCAGAAAGTTTTTCTACTTTTATTTTTTGAGTTAAAAAAAAATCTATTGACATGACTGACTGTGTTATGCTGTGCTGTGAGGCCATTGGATACTGAAGGAGAGTTGGAAATAGCGCTTACTTGATCGATTTATAATTTTAAATAATTATGTATATATATATATATAGATAGATCACAAGATAAAATCTATTGTGTATTATCACAATTTATATATTTTAGATGTTAAAAGAGCATTTTATTCAATATAATTATTTAATTAGCTCTTGAAAAAAAAATTGTAAAGACGGGAAATCTTGTAAAAAAATTGTTTTTATTTTTTTAAGCTTGTGATTTTATTTTTTAAAGCAATCCTAAGTCTTCTTGCAGTGTTACACATGTCAGCGCCTTCAAATAAAATTAATAATCTGTCAATACGGTTAATGTTTCTAGCTTACGGTATTCTACTACTATTGGAAAATAAACACTGCCTTCTGTCACAAACGGAAAGTAAAAAGGTCTAACAGTTAGTATAAGTTACTGTAAACCTTGTCAGTTTTGGACAGCTTGGGCTACCCCAACTGCAGTGTCGTTCTTCCTCAGACAAAAGTCCGTGATCGATACCTGAATTCATTGAACAGGTAACGACTAAGGTACTATGTCTACTATTAAAGCTTTTACCATAATTATCATACCTATTGTAGTAATCTAAATTTCCCTATCGATTTAACAAACTTCCGCCTTCCCATTTCATGTCATTTCGTCGTCGCCTAATTACGATAGATGGTGTTTTTATATAGGGCTGTGTCAAATGTCATAGCCAATCATTACCCCTGAGATCAGTATAATCATGTAAAAGTAAAACTATCGTTCTTACTATCGTCGAAGGGTTGCACAATAGTAAGTTGATGGTGACAAGCAAGCAATCCACTGTGTGGTGGTAGTGGAATGTTATCGAAATGACGTGATCATCCATAAGTTTTTTATAAGTGACTAGCAGCCAAATCCATCAATATGGGCTCAAACTCAAAAAATTCTACTTTGCTTTAAGCTGTACTACATGAGTGGATTTGGCCTTTTTTTTTTAAAGCGTTACGAAGGTCTAGGGTCGTATGGCGTGGAGTCGAACCCGACGTATCTGTTGTTTTTCCTATGCACGAACCCCCGGCCGGGAGATGTATTGTAGTAGACTACCCTCCTAATTCCAAAAGGGTCGACGTAGCCGAAACTTCCAGTCCGGTCCTGTCCATCCTGCGAAGACTGTTCTTCGTGGTACTGCCGAGGCAGAAAATATCTGAAACGGCCATTGTATTGAATTATAATATGCACACAAAGTATGTACTGTTTATAACGGAGAATGGAAGCATATAAAGGTACTCACCTAAAGCCATTTTGTACTGTAGAAATCCCATCGTATTCCTGATCAATGGGTTTATAGTCGACAAATCTCTTTTTATTATAATACCCCTTTGCATCTTCATACTGATAGAACGCCCGATTCTTCTCCGTTTCAGTTATAAAGTTGTTAGGACTGGCGTATTTTCCAGAGATAGGCGCTGGCCTGTATACAGGCGAGGGTGTGGAAGCCGTGTAGCCTATAGCTGCAAATGTGGGGGAACGAGTAGCAGTCTCATAACTGTTGTGTTCTGGTGCAGAGTTGGCGATGTAGTTTACAGCAACAGGTTTAGGTGTTGGGGAGTACACTGCGATAGGTCTCTGCGTTGAGTCGACGGGAGGAGCAGCTGTTGAGGAGACATAAATAGGAGAAGCGTGCTTAGGCTCTGAATTATGATTTATGTAAACCAATGGGGTGGATGAGGGGTAGTAATGAGATGGGGATGGGGTTGAAGAAGGGAAATAGTGCTGAGCAGGGGAAACGGTGGAGGAGGGGTAAAAGTGAGTAGGTGTCGAAGGGGACTGGGTAGTAGAAGAATAGTATGATGCAGGGGAGCTAGGCGTGTAATATCGCAGCGGAGACGGGGTAGATGACGGGAAATACTGCCCTCCCAAGTGATAGGTTGACGCAGGTGTAGTGCTTTGAACAGGCTCTTGTAGAGGAGGTACGTAAATCGTTAGAGGAGTTGGAGACGCATAGGGTTGCTTATTCTCTGCCATGGGCGGGACATAGATGGCTCTTGTGGGGTTGGCCAAGTTGAAGGGGCTGTTACTCGGATGTACCAACTCGCCAGAAGTTGCGGGGACGTTCTTGGCGGCTATAACTGCGTTGCCTACGTCTGCGTTATCGCCAACGAAGAGCATTCTTGACTTTAGAATTCTGTAGCCGGCATTGTCGGCAATGTAGTCTCGAAGTCTTAGGAAGCCGTTTGGGTCAACCCAGCCGTAGGAACCAATTACCGTGCCTGCAAAAATTAAGTACAGGTAATGACGTTGAAAGAACCGGTCCGAGTTTACTCGAACATGCTTTCCAATTTATCAACATTAGTAGATAGAAAAAATGAGTAATTTCATGGTAAATAATTTTCCTATGGTTAGATTTCCGATATCTCGGGGGGGGGGGGGGGATAGTGTAGTATACCTTATGATCATTAATCAACATTAAAAGAACAATGAATTAGCCAAATTAAAAGATTTATACCTACAATACAGTATACGATTTGATTCAATAATGAACAATGTTAGCCAGTAGGTACCTGCATCGAAACCTAAATTAAGACACCTAGGCCTATACAACACTGCCTATTAGCCCGAGCTTTATACAGTTCATAGAGGGCAGAAGACTAAAATATAGCCTATATTATTATGTATTGTATTATATAGTATATGTACGTAATCGAGTGTAGTAAACATAATAGTCTCCTTAGTAACTTTGTAAAACTTGCTGTCACTCATTGTTAAAATTTACTTCGTATAGTCTTACAATAAAATTAAATTAAAAACACGACCGGTTTCGGCTCACGCAAACCGGTCGTGTTTTTAATTTAATTTTATTGTAAGACTATACGAAGTAAATTTTAACAATGAGCGAGTGTAGTAGTTTATAAAATAAGAAAAACTTTGGCCTAGTTATGTAGTAACCACGGAAAAAGTATAAAAAAAACGACCGGTTCCGGCAATAGCCCATCTTGTGTTTCTTAAACAAACCAGAAATTCGTAGGCCTACAGTTATCCCTTCAAAACTGAAATGCAATATTTTACTTTGAGGACTTCTTCTTCTTCTGGCTCTAAAGCCCTTGATGAGCTTTGGCCTACACTCGACAACACGCCTCCAGCCATCTCAAAAAATTCTGGCTATAGCCCTGCAGGCTGATCATGGCGATTATATAATACCGGGGATTAACATAATAATACTATTAAAAATGTAAACAAACAAATTTTGAATAGCACTTTCCATTATTAAATTATCTTGTTTACATTTTTAATATCAGTAGGCTGATCATGGCGATTATATAATACCGGTATTTACATAGAAATACATTAACTGGAGCGGCGGGAGCTATAATGTGCCTTACGAGGCACCCGTTAACCATAAGCCAACTATCAGAGATAACTACAAATACAAAAAATATCGAAGTCTTACACATTGCAGCATAGCAGAACGGATACCTGGACCCGGTTGAAACTCTGTACTTAGCTTGTGCAGGCTAAACGTATCACTGGTTTTCCCCGCCAAATTGCGTACTTATTTTGTGCAGGCTACACTAGCAGCCATATTGATAACGGTCTCCAGCCACGGGATGGTATTTATTTAATCCCCTGGTATTAAAAAGTAAACAAGATAATTTTATAATGGAAAGTGCTATTCAAAATTTGTTTGTTTACATTATCAATCCCCTGGTATTAAAAATGTAAACAAGATAATTTTATAATGTAAAGTGCTATTCAAAATTTATTTGTTTACATTATTAAGACCAGGGGATTAAATAAATACCGGTATTATAATCGCTATGATGAGCCTGCTGATACAATACATTACTTTACAATACTTTGGAATGCAGAAGAGTAGCGATATCGTACACGTACCATCCGACAGTCTCTTTTCCTTCCGGTACTGCCCTGACTGGGTTTGATATTTGAAGTACCTCTCGTCCCCCTCATCGGTCTGTATATGGTATTGCGTGTTGGGAGCTCTGTTCCAACCGCCAAAGCTGTCTACTCGACTGGAAGCCAATTGGAGAATGGACACCTGCAACGATCATAACACAATTGTATAACCATAAAACTGCAGGCGTTACATTGAAGTACTATTAGTACAGTAGTTAGTCTCAGTGGCAGCTCGTGGTTTCTGAAACCAGAGGGGCAGCAGCCCAGTCATGGCGATTTGGGATTATTATAATACCGGGTTTATTTTTTAGTTCCGCTTAAGTAAGGTGTCACGCGACGATGTTAAAATTTTTTTTTTTTTTTTTTTTTTTTTTTTTTTTAAATCATAACGCAACGCCCTTTGGGGCTTACGCGTTGTATGTTTAAGTGTTGCAATACTGTAGTTTTTAATGGGGCTGGTGTAGTGTGTACTATTGTTTTTTTTTTTTTTTGTTTTGTTTTTTTTCCGCAAACTGCTATAAGCGCGCTGGGCAACGAGTTGCCCAGGTACCGTCTACAACAGTTTGCCCTTGTCTATTTGTTCGATTTTTTTTTTTTTTTTTTTTTTTTTAAATGGATTAAGGGTTTTTACAGATCTTTATAGATAGTTGACTGGAACAGAAACGGGAGCGTGTGTTGGCGTAAAGTAGCTGCATCAGTAAGAATATCGCTCATAGAGGAGTTACTAGGGAAGGTGCGGTAGCAAGCATACGTAGGACAGACAAGGAGCAGGTGTTGTACATCAAGTAGTACCTGACAGGTTGGACACATGGGGGGTGGGGAACCCGTCATCAAGTGCCCATGGGTCAGCCTCGTGTGCCCAATAAGCAGTCGTGTTATTAATACTTCCTCCATGCGGCTAAGGCTTATGTCAGCCGACACTTTCCCTACATGAGGTTTGATGGCCCTAAGTTTATTATGTGAAAATTCCGGATTCTCCCAGTGATTTTGCCATCTTTGTATCATAATTCGGGTAGAGTTAGTCTTAAAATCACTTGGAGAAAAATACGGATAAGGGGGGGAGGGGATCGCAGCTGCTGCTTGGGCAGCTCGGTCAGCTCTGTTGTTGCCTGAGATTCCTGCATGTGATGGGACCCATAAAAATTTAATTTCGGAATATGATGCTACTCGTGTGATGGAGTTTCGAATTGTTGTTATTAAAGGATGTGTGGGGTATATCTGTTGAATGGCAGTAAGTGCTGACAGACTATCGGATATTATGAGGGACTTGCAGTGTTTAGCATTACTTATATGTATGATGCATTGTTGGATAGCGACCAGCTCGGCGGAAAAAATAGAAATCTGTGGTAGTAGAGGGAAATGAAACTCATGGTTTTTATATATAAAGGCAGCCCCTGCGTTCAGGGGGGATTTGGATCCATCTGTGAAATAATGGTGCCATATAGTATTAGGGTACTCTGTCAGAATGTCTTGATAATGTTTTTGAATGATAAAGTGTGGTGTAGTTTGTTTAGAGAAAAAAGTTAGCTTAGTATTGCATTGAGGGATCGGCTGTAACCATGGGGGCAACTCAGGAGGAGACACAGTGCTGTTAGTATTGATTACAGGGGGGAGTTGCAATGTAAGATTGGAAAGTAGTACTTTTAGTCTGAAAAAGTAGGGTTTAGATGAGCGTGGTCGCGTATTGTATCTATTATGAAGTGAAGTATTATGGGCATCCAGGAGTATGGACAGGTTTCTATTTTTGCATATTCTGGCGAAATATTTAAGTATGAAGTTGTCCCTTCTCAAGAATAGGGGTGGTTCATTAGCTTCAACGTACAGGCTTGCTGTTGGACTTGATTTGAAGGCACCGAGACAAAGTCTTAGAGCAGTGTTATGAACCACATCTAGGGCTTTCAGGATGGTAGGATGCGCTGCGGAGTATACAATGCACCCGTAATCTAGTTTCGATCTAATCAAAGCTCTGTACATGGTCAGTAGCACCTGCCGATTTGAGCCCCATTGATGATGCGCTACAGTTTTTAATGCATTCAGGTCTTTTTCACACTTTGATTTCAGCTGGGTAATGTGCTCTGACCAAGTTAAGCGTCGATCAAACGTGAGGCCTAAAAAGGTATGCGTATCTTTAAAAGTAACCAACTGGTTGTTGAATTTTAGAGTCGGATTGCCATGACAGTTTCTCTTCCGACAGAAGTGCATTGCTGCAGTTTTGCCGGTTGAGAATCGGAAACCGTAGTCATTGGCCCATTTTTCAATTCCATGAATGGCTTTTTCTAGTGTATTGCCCAGTTGTACTAAGTTACGACATGAGTAGATTACGCATAGATCATCAATATAAAGTGAGGGATAAACAGTGATCGGCAGGTAATCAGCAATTGAATTAATTGCGATAGTAAATAGGGTGCAACTTAAAACTGAACCTTGGGGAGTACCATTTTCCATGGGCTGAGGAGCTGATGTCAGCCCTCCCACCCGCACTGATAGTTCTCTATTATTTAGAAAGTTCATTATAAACATAGGAAGGTTTCCTTGTAGTCCCCATTGTTGTAATGAGTGCAAAATTGGACTTTTCCAGCACCGATCATAAGCGTTTTCCAGGTCAAAGAAAATGGCAACAGCGTGACTTTGTATTATGAAGGCGTCCTGTATGTACTGAGAAATTCTAACTAAATGTTCAGTGGTCGTGCGCCCCTTCCTGCCACCGCATTGAAAATTTACTATTAGGTTACGAGTTTCAAGTACATGTGTGAGGCGGTAATTTACCATTCGCTCCATAAGCTTGCAAAGGCTGTTGGTTAGTGAAATGGGCCGGTATGATGTAAGTTGACTGCGGTCTTTTTTAAGTTTAGGGATTGCCACCAAAATAGATTGCCTCCAGGATTCAGGAAATTTTTGTGTTGACCAAATTACATTAAAATAGGCTACAATTAGGGTTTGGTAATTTCTTGGAAGTTGTTTAATAAAAATGTATGGTATGGAGTCGGGACCCGGTGCCGAGTTTTTGCAGCGAGATAAAGCGTGCTGGAACTCATACATATTGAAACAAACATTATACTGTTCAGTAAGACCCCCAGTGAATGATGTAGGGGTGGCATCCAAGACATGTTTGGCTTGCAATGATGACAGTGTCACGTTATCGTTGCTGGATATCGCACTGAAAAAGAGTGCAAACTGGTGAGCTATATCACTGGGGTTAGTATATACCTGTCCTTCATGCAGTATTGGCCCATAATTGGCAGAGTGGTTAATTCCACGCAGTTGCCTGATTTTCTGCCATACCTTCCCTACAGTAGTATCGGAGCCCAAGGTCGATACGTAACTCCGCCAGTGCTGCTGTTTGGCATATTTTACTGTTCGCCTTGCAAGTGCTTCCTGTTTTTTAAGTGCGAGCATATTTTCCTGCGTGGGGTATGTTCTGAACTTATGATACAGCTGTCGGCGACACTTTATCGCTGCTGCACATACACTGTTCCACCATACTACTGGGGTTCGCCTATATGGACCCGGTTTCGTGTAGCCTATTGCGGTTTGTGCTGCCGTAATAATAGGCTCAGTTATGAGTTTAAGGCTTTCCTCAACATCGGTTGTAATAACCGGATATGAACCTGTCAATTTGGAGCGGTAGGTTTCCCAATTAGCCGTCCTTATTTTCCACTGCCTAGTTGGCACAAAAACGGGCATATTCGGTAAATACTTTATTAGTAAGGGGTGATGGTCACTCCCAGCTCGGTCCGAATGGACTGACCATTCAAAATCACCAGCTATTCTTGAATGGGCCATGGTAAGATCAATTGCTGAGTAAGTGTGCCTGGTATTAAAATGCGTAACACTCCCGTTATTCAGTAGCTGAATTGTGGAGGTTTGCACCAGCTTCTCAATTTCTTTACCTCTGGCGTCAGCACTACGTCGTTCAGAGTCAAATAGAGGGGAGTGAGCATTAGCATCCATTGATATAATGTATGGGGTCGGCAGCTGTGCTATTATGCCGGATATATCATCCCTAGTAAACTTGAGGTTGGGTGGTATGTAAACAGAACATAGTGTAACCGGTTGCTGAAATGAGGTTCGTACCGCTACGGCCTCGAGATGAGTGGTCAAAGGAACTGGGTGGGTGGGTAAATGGTTAGCCACGAATATCGCTGCTCCTCCGCGTGCTTTAGAGTTGACAGGCGTGGTAACTGTGTTGTGGTATACTGTGTAGCCTGTGTAGTTTATACATGAATTCGATTTCAGGTGGGTTTCTTGTAAAAGGAAGGCTAGGGGTTGGTAGCGTGATTGGAGTAGCTGGATTTCTTCTAATCTGGAGTTATAGCCATTCAAATTCCACTGAATGAGGTAGGTCATCACTAATATTCCTCGGCTTCTGAGCCCGGTGACATGGCAGTTTGGTCAGCAACAGGGCAAGTTGTTTTATTTTCTGTATGAATGGGCTCGCTTCCTCGAGTGAAGTTAAACACCTTAAGTGCTGACTTAGTATTTATTTTACTTTGCTCATTAGCTGAAAAGTTTAGCGATAACTGGTTACTGTTAATGTTGGTCTCCGGTTCCACAGTTTTGCTGCGGGGGTTAGATGTGCCTGCTGCCTGGTTACTTAGTTGTATCGATGTATTAGGTGTGGGTAGGTTTGATGTGAAATTGGGTAGAAATGTTTTAAGTAACATGCCAACTAGGCTGGTTAATTCTGAAACCTGTTTGGTTAATTTTTCTAAGGCTGGTTTCATATCATTGCATCCCTCACATAATACACCATTCTTATGAGTGGTAACTGAGGGTATACTCTGGTGGTACAAATTCGGTTGTGACGGGGTAGCGCCAATCTTGAGATGGGGTAGACTGGTCTGAGCGGGTTGAGACAAAGTTCCGGTACCCTTACTGGCCTGGGCATAACTTTTCAGTGGGTTGGTGCCTTTTGGGGTGGATATTACAAAATTTCGAGCCTGAGGTATAGGTATGTTTTCCCTGGTTGACAGTCGGACTACAGTTTTTTCCAGTACATATTTAGGGCATTGTGTTGACTTTACAGTGTGATCAGTACTTTTACAAGCAGAGCAAATTGTTTTTACGCATGTTTTTTCGTTATGTGTTCCACTTTTGGCCTCACCACATTTCCAGCATGTCTCTGGGCGGTTACAAGATGAACTATGATGACCATAAAGGTTACAACGATAGCATCTTAGGGGTTGTTTGTAATATGGTTCCAACCTGTAGTCTCTAGTGAGAACCGTTATATATGTAGGCAGTTGTGTATTACTAAATGTTAAAAGGTATGCCGGTGGTCTATTATTGTATGTATTAATTGCACTCGTTTCATTGGCAGGTGTCAATCTTCGAACGTTGCATACTCCCTGAGTGGCCAGAGCCTCATTTATGTCGCTGTCTGATGTGTGGGCAAGATCCCAGCATCTGAGGACTCCCCTTCCTAAATTCAGGGTGTTATGGGGTACGACCTTAATGGGAACCTGTCCCAACAGTGAACTCATTTCCACAATCTCCCTGGCTTGTCCCGCATTAGCCACCTCCACCAATATGCGACCGGAACGTTGTTTTTTGACAGACTTAGGCTGCCCTGTCAGTGACCCCATAATTGCCCTTTCAATTAAAAAGGGGGAAACTGTTGTCAAATTTTTTCCCTCATCCGCGTGGGCTAATATGAAAACCGTGCTAAAATATTGGCTTTGTTGCTCAGATAGAGGTTCTGATAGGGCTTCCCCTGATAAGGGGGTTCCTCGTTTCCTCTTTTTAGTACGCATATTATTGTATAATGTATAACACTAAGACTAATAAGAATTAATACTTAGCAGATAATAAGGAAGTTGTACAGGAAAGTTGAGAAAAGAAAAATCACTATTCTACACAAGTTGATAGCTGAAAAGGCAAGTTCACACGCGAGATCGAACTTCTATGTTAACTCGACCACGGTTGAGACTAGACTGTTAAAATATGCGCAGGCAATACAAATTATTTGCTTATTGCAATACAAGAGAATGGTTGTATAGTTCTATAATTGAAGGAATTAAACATTAAAATGTGCAGGTAGAATTTCGAAAAATAATAAAAATTTTAGTTAATGCGTCTGTATATCTAACAGAGAAAAAAAAATTGAAAACACTCCAAAAATATGGCCGAGGATTAATTTATCAATTTGAATTTCCCGCTCATGTAGCATCATTTGTTTAAAACAATTGGGTAAACCACGGTATTATGTTAATCCCAACTCGCCATAATAGGGCTGCAGGTGCATAGCATTCCTATCAGAGATCGTCAATTAAACGCTGACCACCGCGATCACGACATTCGTGTCAGTGGTGGACATAATAATATTTGTGGGTTACGCAAGTCACCAACATTCGTAACCTCCTGACCTGCTCTGCCACGACTTCTGACAAAGAACTTTGCCATCTTGCGTCGAATGTAAGACCTATATAGTCTAACTTCGTTGTGAAAGGAGTTCCCCATAAATAATAATAACGAAGAAATCTATTAAATAACTTGATAAAGTGCCAAGACTGATAATAGAAACAGAATAAATGTAGAATATATGCTGAATTTTAATAGAGTAGGTAGTAGACCTGATGAAACTATCCCCATACGCATGTTATGAGTTCTATTCTTGAGTCCTATAACATTATAGCCTATTGTAAGAGAGATAGTTTCTGAATTGCCAGTGCCAGCACTTTCCGCATTTATAAGTAGCCTATAATATAAAATATAAGTATGGTACCTATTATGATACTGCTGTGCATGTATACTATATATACAGAAGTAGGATTCATGCACTGTAAGTACAGTAAGCACAAATATTGTAGTACTGTATACGCATTTTCGAGCACAGCTGAGTGTTTCTTCAATGTATTGTATATTTCTGAACAAATTGCCCATTAACACCTGGTTTTTTAAACCCACAACAATATGTAATAATTGTGAGTCCTGTCAGGTGTCCTCATATTTGGCAGTGCGCTATACATTATGTCGGTTCCATCCTCAAGGTCTATGCCACCATTCACATTCTAATAGTTTCCTTACAAAAGCAAGGCTTTACTCCTCTGGGAATACACATGCAAGGCCCCTCAAAACATACAAACAAAGCCATTTGGGATTTTAGGATAATGTGTGTCTTCGCTTAAATGCACGGTGATTATGCTGTAGGCATTGTACCTTGAGCTCTACAGGTATGCCTAAAAATTACGTGAGTACGCAGTAACAGATTTACATACGGACATTGCATGCACGTGTAAACAGACCCTTACACAAATAGTCCCCACAAACATCGAAATATTAAAAAAAATATTTTGTAATCCAATTGCAGCCAAAAACGTTTAATTGATCTGGTGATTCTTCTCGAGTCGAGAAGAGAGACATTTTGAGGCAAATTAACTTCTCTGGCTTAATAGAAGAGTTGGCTGCAAGAAAGGCTAGGAAAGTGAATTTTTAAGTTTTTAATTTCAAATAAAAAAAAAATATAAAAAATCATTATTGTTGCAAACAAAGGGTCTCACCCTGAGGGAAAAAGTTTGTAAAATAGGCTATAATAATAATAATAGAAATAGTTTCTACGCATTTCTACAATTCTGTAAAATTAAAATGTTGCAGGCGAAGACTATCGCAAGAGGGACCTCACTTGGGGAATTTTTTTTACGATTAGATGGGAGATATGAAAAAAGTTAGTGGGATTTTGCTAAGGCGCTTATTCCACCTACGTCAATAATAGATGTGGTATTGACGTGGTAGCAGACATTTTTAGACTGTCTTTAATGTCAATACCACATTTACTATTGACTACCGGTATTGACGTAGGAGGAATAAGCGCCTATAATTGAGAATCTATTACCATTCATTCCGACTAATTCAGCTATTGCAAGCTTTAGGTGCAATAAATAATTTATTTACCGCAGTGAAGTTATAGTTTTTGGTTCTTCTAACTGTGATTAAAAAATTATCATGCAAAAGCGTATGTTGGATTGGATTATATTAGCTCTATATGAATTATATATCGCAAATCAAGGAGAGGATTTTAAACACCCCCCTCCCCCCGTGGCAATGGCCTTTCTCTCAATATCCGCCATATATAGCAGCCATAGTGGATTTCCTTAACGAAAGAGGTCCATTTGGTAGATAGACATCATAGACAGGGCATTAGGAAGCAAAAACAATATGCATTGCAGGTGTCCGATTCGCTGTATTTGGGAGAGGTACCCTGATTATATTTTGTTGTGTCGTGACAGTTGGAAAAATCTCGTGACGCAACCCACGTGGCTTGTACTCTACCCACGGCCACTGCAGATGAGATCAATCATTGGTGGTGCGGGACTGTGTGTCTGTAGCCTATTACGTGGCCTACCGGTGGCCGAAAACGACGCCCTCGCGGACCACATAAGGAGACAGTGAGCAAATCAATTGGCCCATATGCGGCGGCACGCAACCGTCAATGAATACCATCACAATATATACATACTCTCGTATAGGAGGGTCTAAGAGATGAGACGTTCAAGCGCGCCAAAAATACTTTTTGAATCCTGGGGCCACCGGCTATTCTTATTTTTTCAATAGCTGCTGGTCAATACAGAAATTAAAAAACAATTTTTTTTGGCGGAAAGCGAATCCACTATAGGCCTAAAGGTCTCTTTTCCCGCGATAGTTCGGTTTTGGGGCCAAAAATTAATAATAAAAAAATGACTAAAAACTCAGGTAAGGTCATATGTCAGGAGTTAAATAGAGAATCGGACTCCGACTTCAACCATAAAGACCGCTCGCTACCATTTTATGGCCATGCTTCGGACAGCGGCGTAGCCAGAATTTCTTTTTGGGGGCGGTCCAGTTTTCAAATACGATAGGTTTTTGAATGGGGGTTGTGTTTTATTTGCCGCCCCCGTAAAATAGTAGAAAAAGAGGAAAACCGTTCTCATGGACGTACGCGTCTTATCTAATTAGGGACATGAACTTAATTTCGAGGGGCCGAGGGGGGGGGGGGCGGGGTTGTCCCCGGTGGAAATAATTTTGAAAAAATAGGCTCAAAATAGTTGAATTTACGCACTTTGAAAGCAGTTATGTTCATATTTTACATGTTAAGAATATTACAGCAAACAAGGGGGCCCGGGGAATGTTTATTTTAAAGATAGGCCTGAAATAGTTTGCCGGAAAAAATTTTTTTATTTCGCAGACGATAACTTTATTAACTAAACTGGAAACAGGGGGACCGGGGTATCCCTGGGGATTTTTTTAAACATAAATACCGGAAACATTTAATGTTTTGCTAAATTTGGGGGTCCGTACCCAGCTGACCCCCTCCCCCTTGGCTACGCCACTGGCTTCGGAGTTTTGAAAATGCGACTTAACGGCCTCTTCATCAGCTTTTCAACTTGTTTGTGAAGTTTCACTTCTATCTTCTTAGCAATATCAAATTTCACACGAAATATCAATCGTAGATGGCGTTAAGCAGAAGAAATGTTCTTATGCATAGATGTATTTCTCCCAAGACACCGAATACTTACTTACTCTTACTTATTCCATGGCGCTAGACCCGTCAAGGGTCTTGGCCTGCTCTGCCATATCCCATATCTAGCCAGTCTGCGCGGTCTTGCGCTCGCCAGTCATCGACGGCAAGGGTCGGCAGTTCCACCTCGACGTCGTCCAGACATCGCATCCATGGTCGTCCCAATCTTCTTCTCCCTTGGGAAACCTTGAGTAAGGCTGACACCCAATACTGTGCTATTCATTGAGATGGGAATGCATACCTATGCTACTATTGCATATAGCCTAGATGATACATGGCGCTACAATTTATTAGGCTACCAATTATTATTAAGTTATCATTGCCTGGCAGGAAATAATGTGTGTTCTGCAGAACGTTGCAACACGAAGACGTGACCGTGTATAACATGGCCCTATGTCGGGCTCATAGGCCGGATATTACAGTATATGGGATGCTGCATACTGAGAGGGGCATCACTCAATGAGCATTGGTTAATACAGGACAAGTAATATGTAATTATCCAGCTAGGTGGCTACTATACAGGCCGCCATTTTCCCCAACTTGTAAGCCTCGGTACACACGGACGAACATTGTCATTGTAGCAGATGGGTAGTTGGGAACATGTTTTTAATGTTTTTTTTTTTAAATATAAAAACACGCATTATTATTATTATTATTATTATTAAAATTAAATAAAATTAAAATTAAATAAATACGCTCAGGGAGTGCGGCTTTGGCACGATTAAAATATGGAGTACCTTTTAAAACCATTAAATTAGCGTACCGAATCCATAGTAAGCTACGGTATAACAGTATACTTCAAAGATAGAAATACATACACCTACAAATTAGAAATGATACAAAAGCGAATAATAAAAAACATGTTATCAAATAAAATCAACAAGAAATACAAAGAATACGACGAAAAATTCAAACATGCTAGCATTTTGCCAATAACAAAATTATTCAAGTATAAATTAATAAGAGATAACTATTTTAAAAAAGAGTACCAAATAGATGATAAAGGGAAGTATAATACAAGAAACCCAAAAAAGCTTAAATTTGAGATAACTTATAACAAATATGGAGAGAGATTAAACAAAGTACTTATACCAAAGATATTAAATGAACTTCCCCCACAAATGAAAAAATTTAAACAGATGGGTGAGTTAAAAGCGGGTATAAAAAGATGGTTGGTCAATGGGAGGTAATAATAAAAAAAAAACTGACTAGGCTATATTAACATTAAAATAACAAGTAAAATATATATATACTGTATATATAAACATTATAAATAAGTAACAAAAATAAATTATTAAGCCTTGTTTAGCAGCACTGTATGAGTCTTATGTCCCAAATAAGCGCTAGCTTGGGGATGCGGGATGTTATTATTATGTAACTTATTATTATAATATTAATATTATGGTATTATTATGTAAGTTATTGTATTTTGTAAATATATGCTCCTTGTCCAGGGGATACTGGACAGGGAAAAGAAAGAAGAAGAAGATTATTATTGTAAGGTAACTTTAACTTATTTAACTTTAACTAACTATATAACTGTATTATTATTATTTTATTTACACTTGTAATAATGTAGTTCGTACTCCCTATAACAACTGTTTGTAGTCTTTTGGCGAATCCTGCCACAAGCCTCCCTTTTGGAGCTTATATGCAGTATTCCGGTAAAAACGATTATTTTCTTTAATGTTGTATTGTATTCTTTCTATTAAATGCTCCCAGTGCTGGGGGTACCGGCTGGGGAAAAAATTATTATTATTATTATTATTATTTGAATTGCCCATACAACTTTAAAAATTAACTAAAATAGGAGAGATAAAAACGAAAATTAAAAAATGGCTTTTGAATTAAAATACTTCGCTTTAAAACATACTTTACTTTTTACTTTAATTATTTTACTTTACTATAATTACTCTTTACGTTAACTTACAATTTTAAATGGTATGAATTAAACTGATTTGAAATTAAAACTAAGTTTTTTTTTTTTTGCTTACACAGACGTGAAATAGAAAACATGTTGCATCATCTACAGCGTTTACTGTGCGAGCCCCCGACAAATAAATAAATAAATAAATAAATGTATTTATTTCCTTCATCCATACATAACAAAACAAAACAAAATTATAGTACAGTAGTATATAGAGTAGGTACAGAGGAAGGTAGGGACCCTATAGATTAACTTGGGGGCCCACAGGTTATTTTTATTATAAGGGTATAATTGTTAATTTATAAATATATTCCTTTGGCGCAGGGGAGTACCGGCCGAAGAAGAAGAAGAAGAAAAAAAAATTTAACAGATGGGTGAGTTAAAAGCGGGTATAAAAAGATGACTGGTCAATGGAAGTTAATAATAATAATAAAAAACTGACATTAAAATAACAAGTAAAATAAAATAAAAATAAAAATAAAATGAAATAAACATTATAAATAAATAACAAAAATAAATGACAAACCCTTGTTTATTAGCAGCACTGTATGAGTCTTTTGTCCCAAATAAGCGCTAGCTTGGGGATGCGGGATGGTATTATTATTATTGTATTTTTGTAATATATGCTCCTTGTCCAGGGAATACTGGACAAGGAAAAGAAAAAAAAATTATTATTATTATTAAGACACAGAGTCAATTTCCGAATATTTTTGGCGTTAACGCGTCTAAGAAAACCAGAGGAGAACCGTGCACTGATCGGCTTCAAGTCAGATTCAGAAATCTTCTGATGTTGACTCAACATATAGATCAGCTGGCATCGAGTAGCCCTTCGGGGCTAAAGCTTGCCTAATATAAAGCCGTTTCTATTATAATTTTATTTCCTTTATTTCATTCAGTGGTTATCCAGCTAGGTAGGCCTATTTTGCTGTAATGACAAAAAATCGACTCGTGACTCGCGAGTACTGAATCGTGCGTACCCGTACATCCTTTCCCATTTCTCTAAAAGTATGTGAGCCTAAATGAATATGAGTGGCTCTGAGCATCCATGGTAAATTATATTGTCCTTAGCCTCTATATTAAAGCAATGGATTGATCAATTACATACAGCAGGCGATTCCAGTGGGTAGACCATATGCAATATTACATAATAGCCTAAACTTAATAGCCTAAGGCGGGGTTTCCACATACGTCAATGGTCAATGGTAGATGTGATATTGACGTTTTAGCAGACATTAAACACATACTAAAAATGTCTGCTACCACGTCAAAACCATATTTACCATTGGCCATTGACGTATGTGGAAAACCCGCCTAACCTAACCACCCTCACACGCTTAGGCTTGAGGGAGCATAGCTTTGTAATTAACGCTGTACTTTTTAAAAAAAAAATAAATACCGTACACGGATTTACTATCTATATCTATCTTATAAATGACATGGATTGTACTTAATTCCACACAAAAATGTTTTTTTTTTTTGTAGGCTACAATCCAGATTCTGTTTGAAAAAGCTATCTGTTGGACTTTGTTTCTCGATTTCACACCTAAGTCATGCCTGAACTCCACTGCCGGTAGAATCTATTCGTACTTAATTCCCCACAAAAAGTTTTTTTTTTATATAGGCTATACAATCCAAATTCTGTTTGAAAAAGCAATCTGTTGGACTTTGTTTCTCGATTTCAAACCTAAATCATGCCTGAACTCCACTGCCGGTAGAATCTATTCGTACTTAATTCCGACTTTATTGAAAAATAAACAAAAGGCGAATAACAAGACTTAAGTCTTGTCTTCATGCTAACCCTATAAAACCGAAAAATATTGTATTATTGATAGCCAAAGTGCAAAGTTAAATAGGGAAGAAACGAGAGAGGAAGAGTGGGACAAAAAGGGTAAAAAGTATACGGGGGGGGGGGGGTCCATTGTCATCACCATTACAGGACCGGAGAGAGTCTCTAATTCAGAAATCGCGCTAACGTTTTGCTTTTTGGGAGTATTTTGAAGTAATGGCAGAAATCGTAAGTTCATGGCAGCTAGAAGTCATACTAGATCCTGATTTAAGGCGCTTATTCCACATACGTCAATAGTCAATAATAAATATGGTATTGACAGACATTTCAATTTTACTCTATGCCATTGTTAAAATTAATTGATCAATGATCATAGAGTAAAATCACGCGCTGCAAACAATAACAAACTAAAATGGCATCACGAAATATGTTAAGTACAAACATTTTAATAGATTGTTTATAAAACAGTTTTCATCCATTAAACAGATCGGTGAAGGTCGATCTTACTTCGGATCTCCTACTATTATTAGGTTTTATTAAAAATAATAAGTGTACGAAGAAAACAAATACAAACCAAATTTCAAAAAACAAATGCAAACAAATTTCAAAAATTTGGCGCATACGTCCCAATATAGAAGAAAAGTGATCAATAGTTGAAAAAACATGTGGAATGTAGTGTATCAATGAATAATTGAACTTTCCGTCAATACTATATTTACTATTGACTATTGACGTATGTGGAATAAGCGCCTATATATATATTATGTATTCTACATAAATAAAATACATTCTATGTAAATAAACAAACTGCAAACTTTCTGTTATGCTTGAACCTCACGGCAAACCGCTTGCTATATAAAGGGGCCATTAGAAAGCAATCTCCCGGGGTGCCTTACAATTACAGCTCCCCTATAGCCTAGTAACCATAGCAACGCTCGGTCTTGCCACTAAATTTAGTGATTTTGATGAAAAACTGTCCATACCGTTTTAGATGGTGTTATCGAGGCCAAGTCAACTGTAAGTAGCACAGTGTGGAACTAATGGCGCTATGCTTTTTATCCGGTGGTAACCTTTGAAAACTATTTAATTGAAGAATTAAGAAAATCTTGAAGGACCCCACTCGACATTTGCCCGCTCATCTCCAGCGCAATTGTGCATTATAATGTGC
This sequence comes from Psococerastis gibbosa, assembly GCA_963971405.1. Classification (NCBI taxonomy): domain Eukaryota; kingdom Metazoa; phylum Arthropoda; class Insecta; order Psocodea; family Psocidae; genus Psococerastis; species Psococerastis gibbosa. The sequence goes on along the minus strand of OZ020487.1, from coordinate 6,906,796 downwards.
CGATCGTCTTTGGCCTAATCTCTTTCGTGCGGTTTGGATATTAACAAGTAATTCACCAAGTCGTGTTGTTCTAAACTTGGAATTGAAATTCATTGTAGGCCGAAGCTCAGGCCTAATAAAGTAAGAAACAACGTGCAGTAATATAAGTTGAATTAATATTGTATATTGTCATTAAAAATGTTTTAACAATGATGTATACGTACTTTGTGTTCGACATGGCTTGTTAGTAGTGTACAGTATCAGCATGAGGAGGAAACGGTACTTATACCTACCTAAGCCGGCTATTCCATCTGTCAACAATCCGTCATTTGTGCATCAAAAATTTATGTGTTTTATGAGACTATTATGTAGATACTGTTATAAATTCAGTTATATAATATGGTATAGACTTATTATTAATTCACAAATGACGGGGATTATTGGCAGCAAAGGCGGATTTTAGGGGGGGGGGCTCAGGGGGTCTGGACCCCCCCCCCCCCCCCCCCAAATGAACTTACACTAGATAATATGGGTTTACAGTGGGAATTAAAAATAATGATTTTTTAATGATATAATCCACTGAATCTGCCCTCTGACCCCCCCCCCCCTAAATTGGAGACAAAATCCGCCCTTGATTGACAGATGGAATAGCCGCCTAATATTAAGTCCTAACTCTACTCTATGTCATTGTCCATGTTAACTTCCGCATGTTAAAATTGATCAACAATTTATTATAGAGTAAAATCACGCTTTGCAAACAATAACAAACTAAAATTAAACAATAGCGTCGTCTGGATATATGATAAAATATAATTGTAATTAATTTCTTGAGAATAAATGAATTATTTCATAATTTAAATCATAAAATTATTTGTAGATTATAAAATGGAAATAAAGACGGTGGGCAAACTTGCAAAATTGGAAAACAAAAATGGTCAATTATTGATGACACGTGGAATGAGGTGTAAAAATATAAATAAGTTACAACATTGATGATTTTCCGTCAATGAAAATATCAAAATTGAAGAAAAATTGACAAGTGGAATAATAGCCTAAACCGGCATTCGAATAATTTCGTTTTTGGAAAGTTTTAGAGACATATCACTTTCCAGCTCAGCATTTTGGAATTCCCTTCATCAACGTACCGGGCAAGTCCTTTTCGTTTGATTTTCTCATAACCCGGTGTCGGTTAGGTGGAGTAGTAAAGTTCTGCCGTGGTCTTTCCATCTTCAAGCAATCACCACCAGGCATCACTTCTGCATTTGAACAGTGAACAATGCTCCAGTATAGGGTGGGACGGATCCTTGGGGGGGGGGGGGCGGTCGCCCCCCGAGAGAAATAGCGTTATACTAGATAGAATGGACTTTTGAAGGAAATTAAGAAAAATTATTACTCAAGTAAGGGAAACGCGATATTTTTCAGGCCACCCCCCCCCCCCGAAAACTTTTTCTGAAACCGTCCCTGAGTATAGGGAGGCGCCACTGACCTTCCCACCTGGCGTCTCGCCTACATCACTTCGGTGAAGTAAATTCCGTGTAAACGTGTGACGCCCGGTCATATGATAGGGACGTGGGAAGCGGCGGTAGGAGGCTCTTGTCTTCGGCCATCCCGAGAGGTTGAGTGACCAAGGTGAGTCCATCTGGAGCGGGGTCGGGTGAGCCGTAAAATTTTCCGCAAATGAGGATAAACACTTTTTCAACAACTTCTGAAGAATGCTGGAATATTACATCTTTCTTATCAAGGACCACACCTGGCACATGTTGATTTTCTCATTTGTGACCAATAAATAGAAGGTGCAGAACACGATTTTGCGTTTTATTGCTCCTAATAGCATTGTAGCTCATTTGGTGTAGCTGCTGGAGTTTATTCGTACCAATAGACTTTGCAGTCTGCTTCACTCAGCTTCTCACAGCAGTTAACGTAATATCATAGGTATAGAAGATTCTCTCGTTCACATGTGTTCTTTGTTCTTTATTACTAGTAGCTGTCGATCGTCGTAGTGGCGCAGCAAGTTTTATTTGCAATTTATTTAATATTTATGTTAATATTCATATTTTAATTGCGTAATAGGCAAGAACTCTTCTTCTTCAAGTTACAACCGGCTCACTGGTTGGCAGCAACATGTGGCATTGATGCCTCCACTCCCCTGGATCCTGGCACGCCCTCTTCCGCCCCACGTATGTATGGGCAAGAACTCACCCAGAGGGAACCGCCGCTGATGTCTCTATATGCATCGACTTAGACCTTTCCTAGTCCTTCCTGGCTGATGAGACTAATATAACAGCCGTGAAAGATTTATGACGACAAAAACACAGACCGGCGGGAAAGGATGTCCGTTCAGCAAGTCATGACAAAGCATTAGCTGCAAATAATGCATATATCCTTCGTACTTCGTTTGATAGGTTGCTTAAGTGGCTTTGAAATTGCCGTGAAGTTTCTCTTAATGTAGTATAAAATGAGCTTAAACCTTGTAGACTATACAGCTAGGAAACAGCATGACTATCCAGAATGATATTAAGTTAAATTGTGCAACTGAGTCAGGTAACGTTAAGGCGGCAGGCCTACTCGATTGCTCATTTCAGAGTATACCTATAAAGAGGAAATTTCATACTAAATGATTGGAGGAAACTGCATGCCTTCATTCGAAGTGCTTTATTAAAGAGACACCAAAAGGGCTAAGAGTCTGCTGGAATTGCGTCGAGTGATATCAACGCTCACTGGTCACGGGAATTTCATTTATCGTCCAGTGGTTAAGACGACGCGACGCTCCGGTTAAGCGTAGATGGTGGGTTTGAATCCTCCCAAGTCCAGTTTTTTCTAAAGCTTCTAATTTAGGTTACGGGAATTTCAGACATCACCTCGCCTAGATTGGTGTGCAATTGGACAATCTGTGCCGATATTGTGCGATGGCGGCCGAAAGTGCTGGCACATTCTCGCTGAGTGCCATGTGATCTGGCGCCCCAGACTTTAGCATCTAGGGTGCACTGTTGCTGATGACGGTTGGGCTCCAGTAATCCAACCTGCTGCCATAGCGAGATTCGCTGAAGCAATAGAATTCGACTAGCACGACTGGGGGACCTATGGGCTCAAATTGTAGCTTGGGTCCCGACTTCAAGATCGTACATACATACAAGGGGCCGAAGAACAATGATTTTTTACAAGATCTTTTGATTGGTACGGTAGCCAAGGGTGACGCCAGGATTTCAGCTAGGGGGGGGGGGGCAGGAGGTAGGTTCAGCTATTTATGTTCTGGTATAAAACCGAATTACTGATTATACTTGCCAGAACGAATAATCCGTAGTAAAACAAAACCGGTTCCATGTCGAAGTTCTAAAAGTCTAGGCTACTTCAAATTCGACGCCAACACAAGCAGAGCATATTATTCTAAATTCGTTCGAAGTGTGAGTCGTTCGTCAACCTGGAACAAACAAAATATATGCTTATAGGCTAGTAGTTTTCAACAAAAAGCAAACAAGTGTAATTGTGGCCGAGAGTTCCAAATTGTTTCTAAGGGTTTTTAAATTCTTGACAGAACTAATTAATTCCTCGTACCACGACCGCAAAGATATGGCATATTTAAATATGGGTCGGCGTGTGCAAAATTCCTAAAAATACAAGCTTTGATTGGAACTTCGTATTTTCGCATAGTAAATACTATTATATATATATATTAAAAACACGTGCACTTAAATATATTTTATAAAATGGCTTTTATCGAAAGCTTTCTTAACGCTATATCCACATCTTTGAGGTTCTGAAACGAGAAAGGGACCCTCTGGATCCCACCCCCCTGGCTACGGCCTTGCTCTCCAGCTCGGCTCCAGGCTGCTCTTCGCCAGAGCCATATGACATTGACCCTGTCCTACGAGGAAATCGTTACATTCTTGTTTAAAAATGTACCTATTAGCCATCTTGCCCCCCCCCCCCCCCCCATATTGAAATGACGTGCTTTGTCCCTGTGCCCATACAAAGGCAAATGAAGCCAAGATTTCCATAATGTCTGTTAAATTACATATTTTAAGTCATTAGCTGAAATACCAATCGTCAAATTACCATTAAAATGGGGCGTTTCCGTCTATACAAGTTGGTTGTCACCACCTGATGTCATTATTCAATTTTGTTGGAGAGTGCAGGACTTCTAACAGCAATGCTGGTATTCTGGCCATACCTGATTGCACATTTCTAGTACCTATAGTGTATAGGTATTGTATATCAGGTACACGTATATAAATCTTAATTCAACCAGACAGACGTAAGGCTGTTGAGAAAAATTATTATTGTATCGAATGCAATTAGAGACTGTTCGAATAGTGCCCGAGAATCTTCTAGCAAACCGACAGTTTTCTATAGCTACGATATAGGTTACAATCATAGCAAATGGAGCCAAAATAAGTTACCAGTTATTGAACACATCCTTATTTAGACCCGGTCCCACCATCTCCCGAAAGTCTCGGTAAGGAAAACACTCAAAACAGCCTTAACCCATCCATTAGGGCCCAGAATTATACCAGTGTCTGCCAGTGTTCATTGTGTCTGATTTTACCAAAGTGGAACTTAAAAAAAGAGAGCCATCCCTCTACTACTCACAATTCTACTTTTTTTTGGATACCCCTGGGATCTTCCCAGTTTTGATGAAATTTTGAACTTTTAGTGACGTACGGTATTAATAAGTGTAGTAGTGTAAAAATTACTTCAAAAACTATTTTACAAAATATCAGTATCCAGTACTTTGTCGACACCATGTTCCCTTGGTTATGGCGCTGGCTAAGTATAATGTATATGAAATTAAATAAAAAACGTCTTTAAATATTACCCGAGCTTTAGCCCCGAATAAGGCTTGTTAGGCGTAGATAGGGTTTTTTTTATATCTTCTAATTGCAGTTACACAAGGAGGTTTTGTATACCATATAATACGGTCCTGCTATATAACCTATTATAGGCTATTCACTAATCACTAGTCTAGTTAATGTACTAGCCAACGGCCACATCAAGTTGAATCAACCAGAACACAGTAGGTCCAAAACTACAACATGGTAGTGTGCACAGCGTTGACAGAGGAACATGATAACGCGCCGAGACTGCGTGTCGAGTCCTGGTCACCCCCGAATTGATTGTGTGACTTTACTATGTTCCACAAGTGGTTCGGAATCCACTATAACGAGGAGGTTCACCATGGCAGTCAACTCCCTTTCTAACCGAAAATTGGAGGATATAGAAAACCTGGGCTTGGCGGGATTCGAACCCACAATCTACGCCTGACCGAGGCGTCGTCTTAACCGCTGGACCATAAGCCCGGACAAGAATAAGAACTCCCCTTCTCCCTGAGGTGACGGAGTCTGCCCTTAGAGAGCCTCAAGTTAAGAAACAAACTCACTCCCCCCAGGCTGACAGAGTTGCTTAGTAGCAGAAATGCTAGAAGCAGGCACTGGAAAACAAACAAACAAGTAATACACTGAATACTACGAATAAGACGTATGAGTATTACGCAGCCTATTATCTGCCCCATAAATCCCCCATAAGTGGAACAAGACTAAACAGCATGCAAATGCCCGATAGATAGGTACTGTCCGGCAGGCCTACCTACGTTTTGCAATAGGATGAATTAGATATAGCCGTATACGCGTGGGGGATAGGGCGTGAGCCTGGAGTCTGGACTGTTCGAACGTGGCCGCTCCAAACATGGGCACGCGCGCTCTATCTTCTTCCAGAGCCTAGTGATTGATTATTCCGTCATGGAGAAAACGCCTAATTTGTTGGTTGGTTGTTTGTTGGTTATTGATGTTTCAAGGTGAAGTTCAAATGCCTTGACATTGCCATTGGGGATGACAATAATTTACAATGTACTCTGGCGACACTTGAAGACTAATTTGGGGCAGGGCTTCTTGTCAATCTATTACAATACTAGGTACCTATACTTTTATTAGGCTCCGTTAGAGTCATACATCGGTGAGGTACTAAAACAGTTGCTGTGGCTCCCATTTTTTTCTTTTTAAAATTTCATCTCTACAAGACAATATACAGTACATGAACAAGAAGGAACAGTTTTGGTCTATGGGTTAGGCCCATTTCTGGGAAACTTTTAATTTATCAAAGATTAACTGATTTAATGCAACTGGACTCTGTACTTGCGGTTAAGCCATGCTTTCGCCTGCTTCAATGCATGAATGGTAAGCATGTCTCAGCTTGTCCATTATCGCTAGTAGCCGGTGTAAGTTGACATCGAGAAGTTTGCCAATGGCCATAAATTCATACGGAAATAATGCAAATAATGTCCGAAATCCAAGGGGTCATTGGTATTGGACACCATAAGTAGACCTGGGCCCATAAAAAGTCCTTCAAAAAATTACAATAAACCTAAATAAATAAACAAAAAAAATAAATACAATAAATATAAATAAATTACTGCAGCCTTTGGCTTATTGTAACCGCAAGGTTCGCTCCTATCATAGCCTGAGGTTACACAGTGTGTCTCTCGGATCCGGTTACACCCTGGCATATTATTCTTTCATATACTTTCTTAAGGCGCCCATTCCACCGACCGGCTAGGTCTAATTACAAAAACAGTGACGTGGTAGCAGACATTCAAGACTTAGGCGGGGTTTCCACCGACCTCGCATTGCAGAATAGACGGAAAAGTTTATTTTCCTCTATGCCATAGTTAAAATTGATCAATGATCATACAGTAAAATCACAGAAAAACAAACTAAAATTAAAAAATGGCGTCATGGGATATGTTAAGTACAAACATTTTAATAGATTTCTATAAAAGGAAAAATTCTAATTTCCGTCAATGTCATTTGCATTCTGCAATGCAAGGTCAGTGGAAACGCCACCTAAGTCTTGAATGTCTGCTACCACGTCACCGTTTTTGTAAATAGCCCTAGCCGGTCGGTGGAATGGGCGCCTAAAAGCTGCATCCCAATACAGAATCGATTTTAGAAAGGGTACCTAAATGCATACTAACATGATTCTTCTGGAGGTGGCCCACATTCATTATACACGGTACACAAATGTATGGTATCATTAGATTGTAATCCTTTGGTAAAGAATTAATTGTTATTCCTGGTACATGTTAGAAGTAGCCGTAGCTTAAAAGGTGCGAAAGTGTTGTGATACTAAACTGAAATGCAGGAAACACCTTAATGGGAGCTCTGGCCAGTGGTAATTTATTGTTGCATTGTTGCTTTCCAATTTATACGTAGTATAAGGAAAGCTTTGTGACGGTCGAAATTTTCGATTCTGAGATTTCAACGGATATAGCCTACACGTTTTAAGGTCCCAGGAACCCAAAAAAGTGGTTTTTACCGAAATGTCTGTCTGTCTGTCTGTCAGTCTGTTCGTCGATTTCCGGGCAACCTACTCAGTCGATTTTGATGAAATTCGGCACGTAGGTTCACAAAAATCATACCTCGGGACCTTGTTTTATTTTGGGCTAACTCAATTCGGGGGGTTTTTATTTTCAAAAAACTTTGAAAAAACGTCTAAAAAAATTATTTCTCAAAAACGGCTTCAACGATTTCTTTTAAATTCACATATATTGTAGTCGTTACTAATGTTAACAAAATGCGAAGGGTCGCTTGCCCCTTGATAGTTTGCTTCTGGGGGTAAAAAATAAAAATAACTAAATTTTAATGAAAAATGACTAAAAAATAATTTTTCTGTGGAACCTTCCTATCGATGATTTCTACCTTCAGGTATGTTTTAGGTGTTAAATTGAGTAACGAAACCGGACAGGTTGCTTTCCCAAAAAAGTATTTGGTTTTGTAAAAAAAAAAACGTTTTTTTGAAAAAATGATAGAAAATTCACGCTCAAATGCATTGCGTGCCCTGCCAGTATTGCTGTGTGGTAATGTGTTGGTCTGACCTATCTAGAATTTACCTCACCACCAGTGACCTTCAGGTGGACTACCCCCCCCCCCCCCCCCCGAGATGTCGGAAATTTAACCATAGGAAAATTATTTACCATGAAATTACTCATTTTCTCTATCTACTAATTTTAATAAATTGGATAGCATGTTCGAGTAAACTCGGACCGGTTCTTTTTCTTGCATTAAAACTAAAAGTAGTCTGTTACAATTCATGGGGAATAACAAGTACTCCTTAGTATCTGGTTGAAAAATCAAAAATTTCGCTAAATACAATACTTCTGTATCCGAAACGCATTAGCCTACCATTTTAAGTGGCATCGGTACTGTGACCTTTATTGTTAAGGCTACAAGGTATAGAAATTTTCAAATCTTAATTTTAATTTGTAAGTAGGGGGAATCCAGAATAAAAATTTAAAAGTATCTGTCTATATGCAGCCAGCATATTGCAGGTACGGACTCTGACTATCACCCGAAAGGTTGTTGGTTTGAGTACCACACATCTTCAATTTTCTGACCATGCTTCAGAGGGCATGAGGTCCTTAGTTCCTAGTTGAGTTTAAGAGATGGGTGGTACTATAGTCCTATCTCCGCTAGATTGGCTTAGTTACAGTACAAAAAGTAATTATTTATTTATACTGTACATGTGTTCAATTTAGAGTGGCCAGCAGACGTTATTTTAGGAGTACCTACCTATGCAGAAGTACTATTTTTTGGGTTGCCAAGGATGAATCGATGTCTAACATGGACGTACACAGTCACTTAGACTATTGGGCAAATCAGAAATAGCGGGCCCAGCGTTTATATTGAACGGTCTACAGCATGCTGTTTACTTCAAGTCAATGTTTCCAACAAGAATCACTACGTAACTGCGAATGCTTCCACGGGTGGAGTCAGATGAAGAAGCAGTAAAATTCGGGCTGATGGGCGGTGGTCGATATGAAAGTGAACTTCCAAACATCTTCAGTGGCGCTGCGTAAACTTCCTATACTTCCGGGTATAAATCTCAATGCTCAGCCCCCTACCCAGTCACTTGCTACTGAGCAGCTGAGGTACAACCTTCGAAGTCTACGAAACGCCACTGAAGATGTCCTCCGCGCAGCTGCTGACGAAACGTTTGGAAGTTCACTTTCAGATCGACCACGGCCCATCAGCCCGGATTCTACTGTTTCTTCAAGAATCACTGTGCTCACGCAACAACATCCTAGTGTACATACTGTACGTAGTGCCAATTTCACTCTTTAGATGCACACTGCAGGTATTATATGATATACAGTATATAAAACATGTCAAGACATGTAGAGTAGTGGTACAGACTCCAACTTTCACCCAAAAGGTTGTTGGTTCTAGTCCCACACTAGCTACTTTTTCTGGCCATGCTTCGGAGGGCATGTAAAGCAGGCAGTCCCCGGCCTTCCTAATTGAGTGTAAGAGAGGGTCTTATAGCCGTAACTCCGCTAGGTTGGCTTAGTAATAGAACAAAAGTCCATATTTATTTATTTACAACACTTACATTTCACTAACTTTGGTTGAAGAAGTAACCTCCTCGTTATAACCGAAATTAGAGGTGTAATAGAAAAAAAATATAGTATAATCAGAAAATATAAGGAGTAGGCCAAATATTGGAAATGAGCAGGAGGAAACATGATTGGGATCCATCTTGGCTGAGCTTTGTTGTTTTCTGATTGTGTTGCAAATTTTAAGGACGGAAATTAATTTTTTATGGGCTCCACCTTTATTTTCCTTTCGGTAAATGAGATAAATAACATGGAGTAAGAAGCCCGGAGAGATTGTGGGGACCACCCCTTGGTGGGGACCCGAACGTGAGTTTTAAGACATTGCCCGAGGATGCAGCAGGATAATGTACGTGGCAGATTTTAAAGCCTGGGCATCTCTAGTTCAACGACGAGGGCTGGACGGACGGACTGGGCGAGTGTTTTAAGAGGTAGTACTGATAAACAAAAAATAACAAAAACTTAGAGTTTTAGAAAAACTTATTATAACAACCCGAATTAGTAAAACCCAAATAATCGTTAAGAAATTAACTTTGTCTAGGAAACCCACTTGTGTTAGTATAAAACCCTGAGCGCTTTCGGCAAGAACTGCCATCTACAGAGGGAAACCCACTAGCACAGTTACACCTTATCTGCGATTTGAGACTTGCTCAACTCGAGGAGAAGATGCAAATGTGACTAGGGAGAGGAAACCTTGGTTTATATAGGACTGGGAGCGGGGGGAGGAGGGGGTGGGAGGGGGCGTGGCTGGTTACCTATTCCTAACCTACTAGCTAGATCTATTAGAGGGGATGATTGTGTGAATGTTATGTCGTTTGTTAATTAAAAAGATAAAAGAAACTAGCCCAAGATAACCTTACACTCACCAAGGCGGATAAAGGAAATTCTATTGTCATTTTACCTACCCATGATTATGTTTCTAAAGTCTTAGACCTCATTTCTGATGAATCCACATTCGTAAAACTTAAAGTAGACCCCACAAACAAATTCCAAAAAGCAACCAAAAAAGCCATTAAACAAAGCTCTAACACGATACCCCAAGATATAGCCTATAAATTTACCAACTTGAACCCCGTAGCTCCTTCATTTTTTGGTCTGGTTAAACTTCATAAACCCAATCAACCTATCCGCCCAGTAGTTTCGTATAACAGTGCCCCAGCCAGCAAAGTAGCTAGTTTTCTCAACAAACACATTCGCGAGCTATCAAACTTCACACCCCGCCACAGCGTCAAAAACTCATTCGAGTTGGTTTCCCGCCTTAAGCACCTTTCCTTATCCAGCAATGCCAAACTCGTCTCTTTCGATGTCAAAAATCTGTTTACTAATATTCCCGTACCCGAAGTACGTAAATTAGTTGCCCAGTCACTCTATCACAATAACACCTCGAACAGCCTTATTTCTGAGACCCTCCTTCTCTTAGACACATGCACCCATCAAAACTATTTCCGCTTCGAATCCGACTACTACCAACAAAAAATAGGTCTACCTATGGGTACTTCCCTTTCTCCCCTTCTTGCTGAAATTTTTATGGATAACTTCGAACACAAACTTCTACACAATAAAAATCCCCTAGTTAAATGTATATCTTTCTGGACAAGGTATGTGGATGATATCTTCTGCATTTGGACAGGAAGTAACAGACAACTAGACAATTTCTTAAGTTTTATCAACACAATTCACCCAAAAATCCAATTTACCATGGAAGTAGAAGAAAACAACTCCCTGAGCTTCTTAGACCTCACCATCACCAAAAATAATAGTACCCTAGACTTCAAGATATTTCGTAAAGAAACCCATAGCGATAATATAATCCCTGTTGATTCTTCTCACCCATTCCAGCACAAACACGCAGCATTCCATAGTATGATTTTTCGACTCCTTAACATCCCTATGAATCAAACCAACTATAATAATGAATTAAATACAATAAAACAAATTGCCCGAAATAACAATTTCAATCTCAACCTAATAGACAGAATCCTACGACATCACAAAATCAAACACAACCTCAAACTAATTTACCCCCCAGGGAGCTTAAACCCGGTAACCAATAAATCATATTTTAGGATACAATACATAGAAAAAATCACAGAAAAAATTAGTAACCTCATTTCTTCTACAACAGACAAAACACCAGCCCCGTACAATCGCAAAAATTTGGCCAATAAACTCATGAACTGCAAAACCAAACCAGAAAAAGAAAAAGGCAATGGAGTTTATCGTCTAAATTGTAACGATTGTAACGCAATTTACATAGGCCAAACAGGCAGAAGCTTTAAAACTAGGGTCAGAGAACATATAACAGGTATAGGAGACACCAACACCAACAGCACATTCGCGAAACACCTTAACTCGGAAAACCACACATTCGATCCTCACAATTGGACAGCCCTACACAAAATAAAGAAAAGTTACACTTTAAATTTTTTTGAAAATGTTGAAATCAAAAGAGCTTTACACAATAGGGAAAAATTAACAAACGACATAACATTCACACAATTATCCCCTCTAATAGATCTAGCTAGTAGGTTAGGAATAGGTAACCAGCCACGCCCCCTCCCACCCCCTCCTCCCCCCGCTCCCAGTCCTATATAAACCAAGGTTTCCTCTCCCTAGTCACATTTGCATCTTCTCCTCGAGTTGAGCAAGTCTCAAATCGCAGATAAGGTGTAACTGTGCTAGTGGGTTTCCCTCTGTAGATGGCAGTTCTTGCCGAAAGCGCTCAGGGTTTTATACTAACACAAGTGGGTTTCCTAGACAAAGTTAATTTCTTAACGATTATTTGGGTTTTACTAATTCGGGTTGTTATAACAAGTTTTTCTAAAACTCTAAGTTTTTGTTATTTTTTGTTTATTAAAATGAAATACCACGAAGTCACGAGTAATCTAATTATTTAGGTAGTACTGAACTACATGTCTTCTAAATAAGGTACAAGTTTCTTTTCTCAAAGGCGCAGAATAAAGGACCCATACATTACCATCATTTTAAAACAGTGTTGTTACTTATTTGTTTAATTACAGAGCCACTACCTTTTCATCAATTTAGTATTAATTGTATAGATATCCAGGATGCGTCTTACAAATAAATATTCCTAATTACTGTTCGTTAAGCACAAAGATTTTATAACTTTCATTCTGGTGGCGCTTTATAAATAGAGTTTGCTTAACTTCGGTTATTCTGTATAAATTAAGTTGTGGCTCGTTTCATTATCTTTTGTATTTCTAACCGTATTTAATGTTTAAAATTTGAGTTTCCGATTCACTATACTATACACTTACCTTTTCACACTACACACATATTCTGATCACCTGTTTTGTTTTGTATTTAAGAAATATATTTTCCATTTCCTTTGATTAAATAAGATGAGCCAGTTTTGTCAATACAACCCTGAGTGCGAGAAGAGTCTACGGTGAATCCTGGCTATTGGATAACAATTCTGCTATATAGTTTATGTTTAAGTAATGTTTAGCCATGCTGGCATTTATTAAGTCAGGGATGCTATTTGTTCCCCGTGGCTGATATAGCCTACAGGATTCACCGGAGATGCTGCTGCCAAAGGTCGTGTGAGGTTGGTCATCTTTTTTGAGCTAGTCGTGTTGGGCATTTAACACCAGATGGACTCTTCACACGATCATGGTAAGGAAATAACCTTCTACTTTTATTTTACATTACTTTTATTTAGAACAAACTCGTAAATATTACAGAGGATATAAAAACTTGGACTGGGCGGAATTCGAATTCACGATCTACGCCTAACCAGTTAACCACGCCCCGGTCTATATCTTCCAATTTCAGTTTCACTCTTTAGATAAATATATTCCCGGTTAACGCGGGGATTCCACCGACCGGCTAGGGCTAAATACAAAAACGGTGACGTGGTAGCAGACATTCAAGACTTAGGCGGGAATTCCATCGACCTCGCATTGCCAAATGCAAATGACATTGACGGAAATTAGAATTTTTCTTTTTATAGTATTCTATTAAAATGTTTGTAATTAACATATCCCATGACGCCATTTTTTAATTTTAGTTTGTTTGTGATTTTACTGTAAGATCATTGATCAATTTTAACTATGGCATAGAGGAAAACAAACATTTCCGTCAATGTCATTTGCATTCTGCAATGCGAGGTCGGTGGAAACCCCGCCTAAGTCTTGAATGTCTGCTACCACGTCACCGTTTTTGTATTTAGCCCTAGCCGGTCGGTGGAATCCCCGCCTAAATTAAAAATCTCCGCTCCTCGCCCTCCTGGTTCTCCTTAAGAGTAACTTTTCAGGATGGTTTGCTTGACCATGATTGCCATCTGATGTGATTCGGCTTTCGCCCGCAACAATGGCTCACATCGCTCTCAGGGTTATCTGTCTTTCTGACACCCAGATGCTTCCTGCCACCCACGATTGTTCTGCTAGTTATGACATCGTATTTGACGACTGCGCGCGCCTTGACCTCACCATAGTGTTACGGTTCAATTCAAGAGCTCCTGAAGAAGCATCTGCGACACCCCACACAGTCAGCGAAGATATTGATGTCTATCAAATATCTAGACTTAGACATGAATATCTAAATCTGAAATAATTATCATATAGAAATTTTGTAGACGTCAATGGAAATATTGTCTACACCTAGATATCTAGGAACGATGACACATTGCAATAAACGTTTTTAAGGCGGGGTTTCCACCGACCTCGATAGTGATAGTGATTTTGACGTGTTATAGCAGACATTTTTAGACTGTCTTTAATGTCTGCTACCACGTCAATATCACTATCACTATTGAGGTCGGTGGAAACCCCGCCTAAGACGTTTGATAGATGTCAAAATATCTACGCAGGTTGACTCGAGCTATCTGTAAGCTATCTGGTAGACATGGGTAACTTTATTTATACATCTGTAGTGTCATATACGTGTAAATTGACATCGAGGACGTATACCAGTTTGCCAATGGCCAAAAATGCATATGGAAACAATACAAACAATGTCCGAAATGCATGGGGTCGTTGGCATTGAACAAGAGCCTTTGGTCCACTATAAGTAGACCTAGGTGCATGAAATGTCCTTCGGGACATTATTACAAAAATCCCACTAACTATGCTGTTCAAAGGGTTCCAAGACCTACTGTATGTCAGCTCAACTCTCTTATAATAATAATAAATCAATAAATCATACTAAATTGATGGGGAAAATGTTTTTTTATTAAAAAAATTTAAAATAAATCTGCTAATGCATTAAAATTGGGGTTAAAAAATTGTCAAAAGTAATTGTAAATTTGTGAAATAAAATTAATTTGAGTTTAGGGTTCCTAATAATAAATAGGCTATGCTTATTTTAAGTTACAGTTTTATAGATTTTTTTTCGTCAATATTACTGTTCGTTTGTATTTACCAGATTTCCTTTATTCTTTTATTATTATTTATTTCTATATTAGCGGAGACGTTTTGCTGTATTATTAGGTACACATCTAATGACAGTTACATCAATGCAGGTGGTGTAATTACCGCGACCTCCAAAACTGTACAATCACGACAGTAAATGGCTAAATGAATGAATGCAAGCAATGATAGCACTTCAGTAATGGTATTGTTGGAAGACCTTGTCAACCAACTCAATCGTTGCATGCTTTAAAAATAGTTTGAGGACCGATTACTAAACTGCTGGTATACAAAACTTTCCCATCAGTGGCACGGTCAGAACTAGTCCAGTCTGTATAGAGAACTGGTCTATGAAACGGTAGATCGCGGTTCGAGAATGAACGGTAAAGGTAACCTTAGCTTCATCGTTATGGGAAAAACTCCGCTGCCGGGCATGTTTTATTTTTATTTATTTTTATTTTATTTTTTGTAAAGGTTAGCATGAAAACAAGACTTTATAGTCTTATTGTTCGCCTTTTGTTTTGTTTACAATAAAGTCGTATTTTCATTTCATTTCATTTCATTTCATTTCATTTCATTTCATTTCATTTCATTTCATTTCATTTCATTTCATTTCATTTCATTTCATTTCATTAAACTGCTAACCAGAACATTACAAATAGTGCAGTGGGCAAGGCAGAGGATCCTTTACCAGTCCTCAGGCCTAGACATATTGGATTGTCGTGCCAAATACTCGTAACAATTACATATTATGTACACATGCCTAAACCACACAGCATTGTAAAAACCATTTCACTTAACCCCCTCTTCTCTAGCCCGTGAGCTGGCGACGTCCTCGTATGTATACCTTATGAATAATAACCCGTTTGGGATCCAAATAGGTAACCAGAAATGTGCAGTGCTGGATTAACCCCTGTGGGGGTCGTGGCCACAAGACATGAAGGGGCCGTGAGTCCAAACTCCCCCAAAATGCATAATTGCCCTTGGCGCTTTCCCCTCATTTCCCGCCAGTTTCAAAACTTTGTTTGGAAATTGTTTTCAACTTTTAATTTTTTTAATTTTTATTATAAAGAAAAAAAT
Source organism: Psococerastis gibbosa (assembly GCA_963971405.1). Taxonomy (NCBI): domain Eukaryota; kingdom Metazoa; phylum Arthropoda; class Insecta; order Psocodea; family Psocidae; genus Psococerastis; species Psococerastis gibbosa. The sequence goes on along the minus strand of OZ020487.1, from coordinate 6,890,989 downwards.
CTCCAGAATTTTAGGCAATTTTGTGGGGGCCGTGGACTAATCCGGCACTGGCAAGGTGGTAAAAAAAAAGAAATTCAATTTGGAAGCCACCCGGTATAGGCGAATGATGATTGCTAAAAAAAATAACGAAAAAAAAGTCTAAATGTAACTATAGCGATATGTTTACCTAATGCGTTTGATATCACCGCAGGTAGCCTACCGTTATTGATCGTCTTTTAAACCGATGAGACGTGCAATTTCGTCATAGATGGTAGGTAGAAATTATTCAACTCGAAATTAGCCATTGCTCCGCCACTACGACAAATTACTTCCTCTACTGGACGCTCCAGGACCGCTGGAGAAATGCTACACATAATTATTCCAGTTTCGTCCCTTTCGCCGAACTGTAAGGAGCTCTTAGTTTTGTTTTAAGACAACACCGACGCTACAACCCATAATAGGCTACTCTGCGTAATCGAATAGTAGTGGATGAAAAACAGCTAAACTATCGTATTGTATATCTCCAGTACAGTCTCCATAACAATGGATTTAACTGTATGGGACTGACAGTAAATTGCAAACTTTATTATTCTATTACTATAGACAGTACAGAGAGGGAGGGACAGCTAGAGAGAGTCGGTATCCATAGAAATGCTGTTGTTGTTGTTGTTTGTTTGCTGTTTGCCTGCTTTCAGCATTTCTGCTTTAAGTAACCCTGTCAGCCCGGCGGGGAGAGTGAGTCTGTTTGTTTGTTAACTTGAGGCACCCTAAGGACAGGCTTCTTCACCTCGGGGAGAAGGGCAGTTGACTGACAGCGTGGTAAAGTCACACGATTAATTCGGAGGTGACCAGGACTCGACACGCACGAAGACTGACTGGTATAGTCTCAGCGCGTTATCATGTCCCACTATGGTCCCCAGCCAACTCTGTGCACATTACCAAATTTGCCGCAATTTGAAACATGTTCTGCTCTCATGGAATCAACATGGTAAGGCCGTTGGCAAATGGTACCAAATGGAATTGCTGAACGCACCTTGAAAGATAATATATTGGCATACAAAAGTAGACCTGACGTTGAATTAAGGCCTGTCTACCCACATGTAGCTTACATCATGAATGAGTTATTTTTACCGCAAAAACAAAGGTCACACCTTAATGAGGTACTACCACCCGGCACCCATTTATACCTACTGCTCCCATAAACGATCACAACTACACTCATTGTCCAATATGCCTGCCGACTGCCAATTTCCTGGGCAACTACTCGGTTTCAGAGTATATTAAGAGAAAATTTCATACTCAATTGATGGATATAAAACTGCATGCCTTCCTATACAAACCTATCTCATTAAACATCTACAGGTAGCAGGGGCGGTTTCAGAAAAAGTTTTCAGGGGGTGGGGGGGCGGTGACCGGAAAAATATCGCGTATCTTTTACTTTAGTCCCTAATAATTTTTCTTAATTTCCTTCAAAAGTCCATTCTATCTAGTATAAAACTTTTACTCTATGGGGGGGGGGGGGCGACCAACCCTACCAAAAGGGTTAAGAGTCTGCTGGAATTGGACAGAACACGCATGCGTGGGGTGATATTCATGCTCACCTCTCCTTCTTCTTCTTCTACTATTATTAATATTTCTTATTTTACTTTTTCTTCTTCTTCTGACTCTACAGCCCTTGATGAGCTTTGGCCTGTTCGACAACACTCCTCAGGTCATTTCCATTTCGTACAACGCTCCACCATCTACGGACTCCCGACTCGCGGAGGTCAGTTTCCGCCTATCTTTTCAGCGTTTTCGAGGACTTCCGTCAAGTCGTCTTCCTGTCATGCTTGCTTTGTACATCTTGTTCGGCATGTGGTAGTCATGACATTCTCACGACGTGTCCCAGCCATCTTATGCGTTGCGGTTATATGAACCGGACTATGTCTTCTCCGTTGAGTATTCCGTCAATTTCGGCGTTGTTTCTTATATGCCACTCTCCGTCTTCGCATAGGGGTCCATAGATCCTCCTTATCTGCTTTCCAATACTCGCAATTTGTTTGCGTTTGACCCCTGCTCACTGGTCACGGGAATTTCAGACACCACCTTGCCATGATTGGTGTGCAAGTGGACAATTTGTACCAATATTGTGCGAAGGAGGCCGAAAGTGGATGGCACATTCTCGCTGAGTGCCATGTGATCTGGCGCCCCAGACTTGAGCATCTAGGGTGCGCTGTTGCTAATGACGGTTGGGCTCCAGCAGTCCAACCTGCTGCTAAAGCGAGATTCGCAGAAGCAATAGAACTCGACTAGTACGACTGGGGGACCTATGGGCCCAAATTGTGGCCTGGCTTCCGACTCAAGATCATACATACCTGCATACATACAATATGCCTGTGAAGAGATTCAGTTTTCACACAATTTTTTTTAAATCTTTCTTTAATTTTCCTCTATGGGGTTATTGTAAGAGTAGGCCCTAAAGGCCGAAAATTCGCCGAAATGGAAAATAATGACAATTTTCTGTCTTTCTCTTTCATCGACCGTCTCCAGTACCTATAAAGTATAATTAACAAAGCGAGCCATTTGTCTACAGTATTTACTACATATCCCTAGACACCCATTCAAGATAGCAATCTCGCAGTAGCCTACTTGTAATCCAAAATACAAATATTCTGATCGCACAAGAGGAAAATAACGCGGTATCATTAAAATTTGAAATGACATTAATTTTTTCCCTTTTTGATAAATTTTTTAAAGCTGCTTTACTAGCTGTTGGATCTCTACTTAAATGAGCTTCTTTTATTAATTATTAAATGGCCTCAAAACTTTTACAACATTTTTATGTGAAAGAAAACAGGGGTAAATTAACGCGGCTCACCTTATAGCCTAACTCATTATAAATTCCCAATTTTTAAAAAAAATAATTTCGTACCTATTGGTTACTGAGGAAGATAGGCAGTTTGCAGCTGTATTCAATAACTGAAAATATCGCCAATCGCACCTGCGTCTTTGAAACCACATGACTACTGAACCAAAACGACCCGGTTATGAGATAGGAAATGGCAATCTGGCAAAACGAAAAAACCAAGATTCAAACAATATTGCACATGTAGAACTATAACCCACTTCCTCAATAAGTTATAACACAACCCGAAGATATGAGTTCATGAGTGTTAGAGAGCTAGGGTTGCGGTTGTCCACTAGGTGTCTCTACTCGTCACTGTTCTGGCTTTTTTTCTACGATTTATGAAGTCTCCACTCTGAAGATGGTGTTACACCAAAACAGCTGTCATTAAAAATGTATGTTGTGGAATTAAGTGCAATTTTTGTTTATATATATAAAGTTATTAATAATGTTCCACTTCCACGAAGTCACTGAAGAAACTCTCTCATGGATATGAAATGTGTTATTTGAAATATTTTCCCAGTTGGAATAATTCAGGTCTGAAAGCCCAAAAACATTGTGTAGGCCTATTGTAGGCCCAGATTTCGGGCAACCCTTATTTGGATTCATTGCTTTCCTATTTATGCGTTGTATAAGGAAAGCTTTGGGATGATCTAAATGTTAGATTTCGGGATTTCAGAGGATTTACACGTTTGAGGTCACAGAAACGAAATTACGAAATGTCTGTCTGTCGGTCTGTCCTGTTTGTCGATTTGTGGGCAAACAAACCAGTGGATTGATGAAATTTGCCATGTTAGGTTTACAAAAATTATAAATACCTCGGGACCATTTTTATTTTATTTCGGGCTACCTCAATTTTGGGGGGTTTCACCCTAAAAACAACATCTAGAAAACGGCTAAAAAAATGGCTCCAACTATTTTCATCAAATTCGCCTAATATGTAGTTGTTATTAATGTAAATAAAACGAAATAGGTCACTTGCCCCCTGACAGTTTAGGTCTAGGGGTAAAAAAAATACTCAATTTTCATGAAAAAACGACTTAAACATGATTTTTCTGTGGAACTTTTATATTCCTGCTTTCTAACTATATGGATGTTTTTGGTGTTATATTTAGAGTAACAAACATCGTCCCGTTAGGCCCGTAACCAGATGGGGGCTGCAGCCCCACCCCATCCCCCAGAATTTTTTGACTTTAAACTAGATAGTATGTAACTTTCCAGATGTGCGAGATTTCACTACAAATATCGTACAATATATAGGATCACAGCCCTCCCCGAAATAAGTCCTGGGTACTGGCCTGTATCCCGGCAACCAATTCGGTGCTTTGGAATAGGGAATTTCGAGGCGACCGAAATTAAGCCTTTTAAAATTATTTACAACGGAAATATCATAATAATTATCTCAGTAGACCTATCTATAATAATTTGATTAATGGGGAAGCATGTTCGAGTAAACTCGGAGCAGTTCTTTTAAATAAAAATGAAATTAATGTTGACTTTTTGTTGTTCTATTACTAGGCCAACCTAGCGGAGTTAGGGCTGTAAAGCCCTCTCTTACACTTAACTACGATGACCCGGGACCACCTGCTTTACATGCCCTCCGGAGCATGGCCAGAAAACGTAGCCAATGTGGGACTCGAACCAACAACCTTTCGGGTGAAAGCCGGAGTTTGTACCACTACCTCTTTTCGGTTACAGCCGAAATATCTATGACACGTGGAGCGAAAGCCAGAAAATAGGGCTACAAGAGCAGCCTTAGGCTATACAAGGTGCCCCAAGGGAGAAGACGAGTGGGACGGTCACGGATGCGATGGCTGGCGACCCTTGGCGTCGACGACTGGGGAAGGAGAGCGCAGGACCGAGCAGGCTGTCGCGATGTGACATTCACGGGCCGTAACGCCAAGGAGTTAGTAAGGCGCCCATTCCACCGACCGGCTTGGGCTATTTACAAAAACGGTGACGTGGTAGCAGACATTCAAGACTTAGGTGGCGTTTCCATCGACCTCGCATTGCAGAATGCAAATGACATTGACGGAAATTAGAATTTTTCTTTTGATAGAAATCTATTAAAATGTTTGTTCTTAACATATCCCATGACGCCATTTTTTAATTTTAGTTTGTTTGTTTGTGATTTTACTGTGTGATCATTGATCAATTTTAACTATGGCATAGAGGAAAATAAACATTTCCGTCAATTCTGCAATGCGAGGTCGGTGGAAACCCCGCCTAAGTCTTGAATGTCTGCTACCACGTCACTGTTTTTGTAAATAGCCCTAGCCGGTCGGTGGAATGGGCGGCTAAGGTCTCAGAGGCGAAGAGGCGAAAATCCCTAATCCTGTGAAGATGGAAGCGTCTATCGTTGACCGAACAGATAAGGGACCATGTTGAACCGGGATACGAGAACAATACAATACAATACAATACAATATTTATTTATTTCCTTCAATACAATACATTTTTACAATTATTACATTTTTTCATGGTAAGGGCTCTAAGGGATAAACCCGCGCTGAACCCTTAATTTATTGAAATTTAAAATAGAAATTATTGAATTAAGAATAAAAACTAACACTACGTGATCTACTAACTACTTCTAACTAAACTAAACTAAACTGACCCTATAGTAAAATTAAATATAATTAACTAAGTATGCTTATGTTAAAATAATTTATTATAAACGATGATTGATGGCAATGTAATAATTAAGGAAAGTATTTTATGAATTTAAGGGAATATGTTTAACTTTAAAAGAAAGTTTTACGGTAGGTATATTATTAGGTTTTTATTATTGTTAATATTGTGCTATAATTTTCCTTCAGAAATTTAGTAATGGCTGACTTGAATTGGTTGAGTACGGTTATTGATTTTATATGTTCAGGAAGAAAGTTGTAAAGGGCAATAGAAATATAGATATGGGAATGCTTATAATGTTCTAAGTTGGGTTTAATGGCTTTGAGGTTGCAACCGGCACCAAGTCTGGTATTAACACCATGTTGTACCAATTCTAAACGCCCATCTATAGTTCCAAGGCGTTTTAATCTATACAGAAGGAGTTGTTGAGCGTAGAGAAGCGTTAAGGGGTAAACATTGAACTCTCTGTAAAGTGACGCAGCATGGTAACGGTAGGGTTTGCGAAGTAGTATTGTCTCTGCAGGGCACTCTTTTGCCAAGGGGTTGGGAAACTGGTCCCGGAGGCGGAGGAACTCAATGAAGCGTCAACGGCATAAGGATGTAGAAGGCAACGGGAAACCACTGCATTAGAATTCCCTAATATAGTCATTATGACTACAATTATCATTATGATCGCCAATCTTCAATAGAAGAGGCATTTGAAGAAGAAGAAGACTGCAGTAAGGTTCATATGAGGTACATACAGCATATTAGATTCAGGAGTAGACCGCCGAGCCATAGCCTCACTCCAGTTAAAAATTTAACCCTATCATAAGACAGTATTAAACAAGCTCAGCTGAGCTCTAGCAAAATGAAATAAAGATCTCTTACCGATTATAGGGGGATAGTCAATGAAAAAATACGAGCACAATCACCGATATCAAACACGCCGAGAGCAGGTTTGAGAAAATATTAACACACCCGTCCTCCACAACAGTCCTGACACTACTGAAGTCTGTACTACAGTACCTGGAGGCTGGAGTTTGTTTTTCCAGTGGTATAACCTGACCACGTGCTTCCTCTCCACGCTGTCAAAATGTTTATTTACGTTGGAGCATTGTTATCGCTGTTGCACTATGTTTTGATATGGCGACAGCTGTTCATGAAATTTTCCAACCATTTGGCTTTCAACTTGCGAAATATTTGTATTGCGGGGGTACCTCGTTAATGGACTTGATGGTCATGACGCTCATGATAATATAGACTACAGATGGGCTGAATAAAAAAATAAAAAATTACTCTAATAACAACGTCGCAGTTTAAATAAATAAATAAATAAATAAATAAGGACTTTTTATTGTTTCTATTACTATGCCAACCTAGCTGAGTTAGGGCTATAAAGCCCTCTCTTACACTCAACTAGGTAGGCCCGGGACCGCCTGCTTTACATGCCCTCCGAAGCATGGCCAGAAAATGTAGCCAGTTTATTGGTACGGCAGTCTAATAAGCTCCAGAGATACTTGACGAAGCAGTTGAATCCGGGATGATAGGCCGTGGCCGTTCTGAAAGCGAACTTCAAAATGTTTCATCAACAAATGCTGTAGACATCTTCAGTAGAACTGCGTAGACTTCTAACCTTGTATGATTTGCATCTCGGAGGCTCAGCAGCAACTGTTTGGGCAGGCGGAGAGAGTAGCGCACTGATATTTATACCCAAGGGCGGATCCAGCCGATAATTTAGGGGAGGGGGGTCACAAGTTTTTTTTAAGTTTAAAAGGGAATTTTTTTCTTGAAAAGTTGGGTTTTATTCAATTTTTTTTACGTATCTTATGAATTTACTATGAATTTACTCATTTAGGGGGTTCATGACGTCTTTATACCCACATCACAGAACTAATGATTATATATTTCGGTAGGTACCATTTACTTTATAAAGAAAGAAAATTGTCTTTATTTTCCATGTGGGCGAATTTTGGGCCTTTCGGCCCACTCTTACAATTAACCCACAATATTTTTACAGAAATATTCCAATTACATTATAAAATTAAATAAATAAATAAAAAAAGGTAAAATAATGAAGTTATAAATAAATAGGAGAGCATAGATTAGAAAGGAAAGAATAGATTCAAGAGAACCATCCTAAACCAAAACTACCAACACTAACCAAATAAGTCAACCCCTCCGCCCACACACACCGACCGGCGCAAACACTCAAAAGAGTCCCGCGCTTAAAAATTAAATAAGAAATTAAAAAAAATTGAAATCAAGGAAAGCATGTTCACTCATATCAGGTTCCTTTAAATTTTGAAGTTTTGCCGTTTCCTGAACTTAACAGGCAGTTGGTATAGTGGTTGGTGAACAAATTTGCTCAATTTGCATCATATTACACATAATGCGATTGGTACTACACTAGAACTTGGATATCGGTAGATAACACAGACCTACCAAGTACCTATTTGACCAACATAATACCTATGTAAGCGGAAGGTGATGATATCATTCATGATGGAGTGATGGACGTATTATAGACCAGGCACATGCCTGGGTTGCTCTAATTACTTATACAACTCTGTATTGTCCAATTGTGCTACTTTTCTGGTGATTTAATTAATCACTTTATGTAGATTCAACTACATTTTTCTTCTTAAATTAAAATAAATTAATGAATTACTGAAATTCGTCTTTAGACAAACCAAAAATATAAAATAGAACTAGATGGTGCCTAACCATAAGCTAAGACTTATAATCGTAACTTATAAAGCCATTTAAAGTTGAAGGGGAGCATAGTGCCTGGACGAGGTCCTTTGGTCAGTAGGGCCCTAAGTTAGTCGCTTATCGACTTCGGTGGCAAGGTGGCAGCCTGATGCTTGTACTTGTGTTAGTCTCTACACATCTTGCAATCGGAGACGTGTCGTAACTCGACACAAGTAGGCCTACCTATTAGGTTAAAAAGGGAGGCGATTGAAGAGGTTAATTGGATAGATTAATTAAATTGTTTGTACCTACACGATTAACCTTTTTAATGAGAAAAAAAACAGTTAAAGTCCACAAATGTCTAAAATTGAGTATTTATGACTGATGGTGCCTGGTTGAAATCTATCCATTTATTGTCAGAAGTTAATTTTGGCAAAGGCCAGTGTAAAATTAGTTCAAATATTGGGTATAGATGGACTTAGCTATAGTTTTTGGTTTTTCTGAAAAATTAACTGAAATAGACTTTGCCCGGATTGCTTATTTATCACTCAAGTATACTGCTGATAACGGTGAAACGAAAGGGGAAACAGGGGAAATGCCAAAGGTGGGTAAAGGAAAGATGACTGAGTTTGTCGGGTTCCTGCATAAAAAAAATGCGGCAAAGGAAGAACAAATATACAATCCAGCAGACAGGGCTGACAAAAGAACCTGCGTTGTTTCTGCGCACTTGACCTGGTAATCTTAATAGATTTATTATGATTATAATTAACTTATGACGAGGACCTTGGACCTTAATCTCAGTCACAGCTTCTTGCCGCTTCATTGTTTACGCAGCGGATGCCCATCATACCCGCCTGGGAAAAGCACAGTCAGGCAATTAAAACTTTTACACTTATAAGGCTTCTTATACACTTACACTTATAAGGCTTTACTTATCTCTTAATACTGATCCCGTCCAACGGAGCCTTTCAGAATTTTCTGAAATCACTCTTGTATTATCGGAGGCAAAGTAACGCAACAAAGGCTGAAAGCTCCTGAGGCCTTACGTAGGAGCCGTTCCCCCACGCAAATCTTCTGAGTCCATACCGGACGGACACGGACGGCGTGGCCAGGTACGCCCACCGCAGCGCCTTTTCTGCAAATCCTGGGGAAGGTCGACAACCTTGTCCACTCTCCTGCCCACCCCACCACCAGTTCTGATTCACAACATAAAGCCAAACCTTCATATTAACGTCTATATTTAATAGATACATTATCTAAAGTCTGTGACATTCTCTGGGAAAACAGGAGAAATAATCTAGCTGAACTTAATGTATAAAATATTGTAATGGTTTCACCCTAATCCGCCCCTGCCTGGACTGGGGTATTCAATAGGTTTCTCACCCAACCCCAGTCCTCAGGCTCTGTCAGTGTCCCTTTCCCTTAAATACGCGGCGGTGAAACATCAATTGGTTGGATAACAGTGCCCTTCTACAATACACACGAAAACACAACACACCTTACACACTGTCAACTGTTGAGACGCCGCAGACCAAAGGTAGGTTAAGCGGCTGCAATAGATCTCAAAGAAAGGTCGACGCAACGAACCTTACCTTAAGGAGGCACCGCAAAAAAAAAAAAAAAAAAAAAAAAAAGGTAGGTTCATCTCAATTAATATCATAATATACAGTCCACTAATACCCAATCGAAGGCGTGTGGTACCGCCACAAATATAATATAATAATATCTTCTTCTTCAATTTAAAGCCGGCTGGCTGATTGGCAGCAACATGTCGCATCGATGCCTTCACTCCCCTCGATCCTGGCACGCCTGGTCCTTCCTTTCATAATAATAATATTATAATATAAAATATATATTGAAATGAAATGGACTTTATTGACATTTCAAAAGTCTAACAATAAGACTTTGAAGTCTTGTTTTCATGCTATAACGTAGCACTAATAATACATACGGTAATATATGATAAACCCCTATTCCAATAAGATTTGTGAAATTCCAATTATTACAAGTAGACCTATTTTTTCTACTGTTTCATTAGTTTTATGTTATAATTGTTTTGTTATGCAATATGTTGACTATTTTGTGCCCAATTTGACGCATCAAGGCAATGTGGCGCGAGGGGTCGTAAAAAAAATACAAATAAATTGTTATCACTTCAACCCCAATGTATTATATACTAACACACTGCAATGTTATGCATTTAAATGTTCAAAATAGGGTTATGGCGAAGAGTCTTTTCCTATATATTTTTTAGTAGTATTCCATATTAAGGGGAAGAAAATTGATGTCTCTAACTATACAGGTTCCAATCTCATACTACTATTAGACTATATTATTTTATATTGAATAATAATGTAGGAATAGTAGGTTATAGAAGAGTCCCTGAGGACTTAATTTGTTCCAAATCACGAACAATATAGGTTATAACTCTGAAAGGAAATCGATACAGGTGCACTGTACGATAAAAATGATGTAGCCTACACAAAGAAGCCCGGTCTAGCTAGATTAGTTTTTGTTGCTATTGGTTTATATAAACCGCATATCCTACTAGTCAGTAATTGGAACGGCCTATTTGTAGCCTGAAACCAGGCGCATGTTGGTTTTTTTTATCATTTGTTTTACGTAGACAGTCGGCTTTGACCGTCGGGCAGTTTTTCAGAAATGTCTCCCTTCCCGAGCGATGCACGGCTCTGGGTCTTCTTCTTTTGCTTCAATTTAATGATTGGGTTGCAGCAAATATTTCCACCTCCTTCTCCACTCCTCCCTGTCTTGGGCCGTCTTTAGTTCCAAGTAGGTTCCGCATCTCATATCTTTCTTGAGGTCTTCTGCGTACGCCTTTTTCGGTCGCCCCCTTGCATTGGTGCCTTCGATTGTGCCTTCTATTATGGTGCTTAGGAGTCCTTCTTGTCTGATCAGGTGACCCATCCATTTTGCTCTTCTCACCGAAATGGAGGTAATAAGGGATCTTTTATGGTTTATCCTTTGAAGTACCTCTTCGTTCGTTATGTGGTCTCTCCAAGATATTTTTTCAACATTCTCCTATAGCACCACATTTCGAAAGCATCCAGCTTCTTTTTGCTTCTTTCGTGTATGCACCATGTCTCACAGCCATAAAGCAGTATGCTCCATACTAGTGATTTAAGGTATCTGGGTATTGAGTGGAATACGCGTGTCATGAAATTTTAATTTTTGTAATATCGGAATATCTGTATAATGTACCGTGACAGAAAGACGACTGGCCGGACGTCTTCGAAAACGCTGGAAGGATGTGTTGGAAACTGACCTTCGCGAGTAGGGAGTCCGTAGATGGTTGCACAAAACCGAGATGACTGGAGGAGTACTGTCGAGCAGGCCAAAGCACATAAAGGGCTGTAGAGCCAGATGAAGAAGAATCAATTTATAAATAGAAAACACAAGAAGAATTCTGCCAGCATAAGGCCTTTTTCACTAGTAGTGTCTTTTCATTTACCAAAAGAACATTTGGCAAGTTCTTTATATGCCTACTAGAACAAGACTTTTCAATTGTGTAACGCAAATGCAAAAGAACCGGTCCGAGTTTACTCGAACATGCTTTCCAATTTATCAACATTAGTAGATAGAGAATATGAGTAATTTCATGGTAAATAATTTCCCAGTGGTTAAATTTCCGATATCTCGGGGGGATAGTCCACCTGACGTCACTGGAAGTGAGATAAATTCTAGATAGGTCAGACCAACACATTAATTACCACACAGCAATAATGGCAGGGCACGCAATGCATTTGTGCGCGAATTTTCTATCATTTTTCAAAAAATAATTTTTTGTGCAAAACCAAATATTTTTTTGGGAAAGCAACCTATCTGGGTTCGTTACTCAACTTAACACCTAAAACATGCCTGAAGGTAGAAATCATCGATTGAAAGGTTTCGCAGAAAAATTATTTTTTAGTCATTTCTCATTAAAATGTAGTTATTTTTATATTTTTACCCCCAGAAGCAAACTATCAAGGGGCAAGCGAGCCCCCGCATTTTGTCAACATTAATAGCGAATACAATATATGAGAATTTAAAAGAAATCGTTGGAGCCGTTTTTGAGAAATAATTTTTTTAACGTTTTTTTTTGAGTTTTTTGAGAATAAAACCCCCAAATTGAATTGGCCCAAAAAAAAAAAAAAATGGTCCCGACGTATGATTTTTGTAAACCTACATGCTAAATTTTATCAAAATCGACCTAGTAGTTTGCCCGGAAATCGATGCACAGACAGACAGACAGACAGGCAGACAGACAGACGGACAGGCAGACAGACATTTCGTAAAAGACACTTTTTGGGGTTCCTGGGACCTGAAAAAGTGTAAATCCATTGAAATCTCGGAATCGAAAAGTTCGACCATCACAAAGCTTTCCTTATACTACGTATAAATTGGAAAGCAATAAGCGCACCCACATCAACAAGCAAACAATTAGCCTACAGCAAGGCTGAGTTTTTAAAAGACAACAAATAGAGACAGTACACCAAGGTAGGTACTTAGCACATTTTCACAGTAGTCGCTTTTAACCTTGGTGGCCAGCACACACTGCCACTCCCACAGCGAGCTTACCCACACATATAGTGAAATACTAATCACTGCAAACGCAAAAAAACAAAGTCTGCTCGTAGGTGTATTCACATACCCCGCAAACCTCGCTTGATCCTGCTTTGCGAATGCCCTTGAAAGCCTTTTCAACTGTCTTCCTAGGTTTTGTCTTCTTGTCTTAAGCCGCTGGATTACCAAATGTGTAGGTTCCATCAGGTCGATGAACTTTTCCCGTATGCTGGGCAAGCCGAATCAAACCAATCAACTGCCTTTATGGATATAGACTAATTTGCCAAATTTTAACCCATCGTCACATCAATCATCATCTAGTCGTTCCGAGGGTTTGAGCATGGTGTAGGAACCAGCGACTTCGGTGGAAAGGTGGTAGTGTGCGTGTACTTGTAACAGTCTCTATACACACCTTACCATCGGAGAGGTGCCGTAACTCAACACAAGTACCAATAAGGTTACTTATTGACTTTGTGAGGCGATTGAAGAGGTTAATCGGATACATTCATTAAATTCTTTGTACACGATTATTATTATTATTTATTTTTTTAAGAAAAAACTATGACCAGAGTGGCGCAGGCCAATGGCGCGAAAACATGAGGGTGCCAAAACAACAAAAAGGACAAAATAAAAACAGTTTATGTTGAACTATTTGAATTATTTTTCTTTAAAAATATTGGCTTCATTGCAGCAAGCGATCAGCGATGAACGATAATGTTTAGTGTGTGACGATTTGGGACAGTTTGACAAGACTTCCAGCAGCCCTATTATGGCGATTTGGGATTATCGTAACACCGGGGTTTATTTTTTAATACTGAATTAGCTCAAACACCGGGAATATGAGTAAATTGTTTTAAACAAATGAGGACAAAATGGGAAATTCAAATTAACAAATTTATCCTCGGTTATATTTTTGGTGGCCTCTCAATTTTTTCTCCCTTAGATGTAGACACATTAATTAAAATTCTTAATATATTCCAAAATTCTACCTGTACATTTTAATGTTTATTAGTATTTCCTTCAATTATAAAACAATGCAACCATTCTCTTGAATTTAAATAATTTATTAGTTAGACTTCCCCGCGCATTTTACACTCTTTTGTTTAAAACAATTGAATCAATAGCTAGCACATGCACATAGGGGTTTATTTTAACACCGTCACGTGACACCTTACTAATGCTGTATTAAAAAATAAACCCCGATATTATACTATATAGGCCCCAGTGTTAAGTTAATCCCAAATCGCCCGAATAAGGTAAATTAAATTAAGTAAAAAATGTATTCCTCCAAAACATTACAGAATATTTTCATTGATACCAATTTTCAATGCAACGACAACACAATACAATATAAGTACATAAGAATAAGAATAAGACTGAGAAGACCTAAGAATAAGGGCTGCTGGGAGATTTTAAAATTATGAAAAATGAATGGTGCGCCGCCATGGGCCAAGGATGCCAAGGTACCCTAGCTATGCCATTGGGTCTGGAGTGGCTTCAAACGTCAAATCTGGTTTCTTACCCCACTATAACTATAGGACTACAACATACAGTATATGCAGGCTACTTTTCTGAATATGGCTGTCCGTGTAGGATTATGACAAATAATCGTTTTGGCAGTCGAAAATGGCTAACCTTACATATATTAGCTTATTACGCAAGGGCCATTGTCCTAAACCGACCCTGTGCGTGGCAGCTTCCCACGATTAAAAATCCCAAGCATTAGATTTTAGTGATTTATGCGTTACAGAGAGGGAGGAGTGTGTTCAGATGATTTGAAGGCTGTGCAGGGGCGTAGTGATCAAGGTGAAGATCAAAGTGACGTAAGGAGTCTACGGTTATGATAATACAGTATGGCATGTGGTGCCGCCTTATGGACGAACTGTCATTGTGACGGCAGGTAAACAATGCGCCGTTTACCATGTCAATGGGATGAATAGCGCCTATGAGACAATCAGAGGGTGAAAGCACTTATAAGTGTAAAATATCAAATATCTCATGAATTATCAATCGTGTTTATGTTTTTGTTTTCCAATGCCTGCTTTCAGCATTTCTGCTTTAAGCAACCCTGTCAGCCTGGCGGGGGGAGCAGGGACGGTTTCAGAAAAAGTTTTCGGGGGGGGGGGGCGGTGAATTGAAAAATATCGCGTTTCCCTTACTTGAGTAACAATTTCTCTTCATTTCCTTCAAAAGTCCATTCTATCTAGTATAAAGCTATTTTTCTCGGGGGGGGGGGGGGGGGCGACCGGGGGGAGTTGACTGACAGGGTGATCATCATGATTATATGTGGATTCTGAACCCATTGGCGTAAATAGGGGGGTCCTGGGGGGCGGGGCTTAGCCCTTAGAGAGGGAGAGCGGCTGCAAGATACTATTGGGGTAAGAGTATACATATTATAGCCTAATATATTTAATATTTTAAATTAAGTTCTTTTATTGAGTATAGCCCAGTTGTTGTAATGCATAGGTAATTTGCCAGGTGTTCAGGTCAGGTTTGGTTGTGTGGCTTTACTGTGTTCCCCAAGTGGTTCGGAATCCGCTACAATCAGGAGGTCCACCCTGTCAGTCATCTCCCCTTCTCCCCGACCATGTAATTAGGGTAAGTGTGTTGATATTGTATTATATTGTACCGTATATATTTAATCGTATAAGTCTGTATTGGGTACAGCCCATTTGGTTCGAGTTCCACACTGGCTAAATTTTCTGGCAATGATTCGGAGGGCATGTAAAGCAGGCGGTCCCGGACTTTCCTAGCGGAGTGTAAGAGAGGGCTGTATAGCCCTAACTCCGCTAGGTTGGCTTAGTAGAAGAACAAAAAGTTCTTATTTATTTTACATAACATTAGAATTAAATAAATTGATCAGTAATCAAAGCTTCATACTACAGTGAGATTATTAGCCCCTCTATACCGATAAATTTCCGAAAAATTTAATTATTTCTATGATCTGCGGCATCTGCATTAAAAAGTGATACAAGCACCAAATATCAGTCAATTAATGCCCCGCTGGAGGAACAAATCAAAATGGATTTTTGATGACTTGGTGAAGGCTGCGGAACCAATTTGTAAACTTGTTTGTATAGGCTATGATTCCAGGATTCGATCAACATCGGCACGATTTTCTATTCCATCCCAAATTCTTTGATTTCGTAATTTTTTTTTTTTTTTATGTTGGAAAGTATTTGAGTGGTCTATAACCCCTTCACATTGACTCGAGCATTGGAGTTGCAGATATTGTTCAGATAGGCGCCCATTTCATTGACCGGCTAGGGCTATTTCCAACAACGGTGACGTGGTAGCAGACAGTCAAGACTTAGGTAGATTTCCACCGACCGCGCATTGCAGAATTGACGGAAATGTTTATTTTCCTCTATGCCATAGTTAAAATTGATCAATGATCATACAGTAAAATCACAAACAAACTAAAATTAAAAAATGGCTTCATGGGATCTGTTAATTACAAACATTTTAATAGATTTCTATTTAAAAAAAAAAAAAAACATTTCCGTCAATGTCATTTGCAATCTGCAATGCGAGGTCGGTGGAAACGCTACCTAAGTCTTGAATGTCTGCTACCACGTCACCGTTGTTGGAAATAGCCCTAGCCGGTCAATGGAATGGGCGCCTTAGTGAAAAGAAAGAAGAAATCCGAAGTAACGTATATTTGCAATGATGTAGAAATACTGTATGGTGTTTTGGAATTATGGAATTATGGAATTTTGTAGAGACTTATTGTAGAGATATCTTCCCGGTGAATCTGAGAGAATGTTGCAACGTGCATAGTTGGGATGCACTTAGCTAGCGCTTGCAACGTTGCAAATTCGACCAAAAACGACGGCTCTGCAAGATAGAGAGCTTTTTGGTTACAAATTGAGGAGCAAACTTTCAACTAATCCATTTTCGTAAAATGTTCAGGGAACACGAAAAACATAATTATTTCGGCTTTATTATAACCGAAATATAAGATTTTAACCCTTCAGAAGACTGGGTTAAAATTGTTTGTTTTTGTTTTGATTAGCAATCCTTCAATTCAACTCATTTTCAAGATGGAAAATCGATGACAAAATCAATTTTTAATTTTCATGGATTTGTGACGTTTTGAAAGTTTGCTCCTCAATTGTAGTTTGTGTAAAGTCACAAAACTACAAAAATGTAATCATGTGTAAGAAAAACATATTTTGTATCGATTAAACTATTTAACATAATACATTGACTTACAACAGACTTACACAATTGGGGGGGGGGGGGGAGCTACCCCCTCTGCCCCCTCCTGTGTCCGTCCTTGCCAGGGGCTACATGCAGGTATATGTTACTACCTACTTAGGTAAGAGGTGCGAAAACCTCATACAAAAAATAACTAAATAAACTTCTTATATAGGAGAGTCAGAATGGCGTCTCTAAAATTAAAAATTTTATTTAAAAATAGTTATTATTGTAGATTTAGACGAGAAATTAATATCAGATTTCTAACTTCATTTCCGCGCCCTGGAACCGTTATTTGATGATCTTGACACTGCCATTTGTGGACTAATTTCTCGGCTAATCTTTGGGCACGGTGTGTCACTATTCTTCCGCGGCTTGGTCTTCCGCAGGTCCAGAGGTGTTTACATTTCTTCCAGTCATCTTCGCCCTTGGACTGTGAGCAGGACCCCTCGTGATGATCGTGCCCCAGGCACCGTTACTGTCTTGCCCCTTGCTGGGAGGAACTGCAGAAAATTAGTCATGCATGACCTGACTGTTTTATTAGAAATTCATTAATAATAGGAAATTATGGAAACACAAATGTACGATATACAGGAAGTGAGAAAAGCCCCTGGCCAGGGGTCGGGGAACTTTTTTGTTTCCGGAGCCATATTGGCTTAGTAATAGAAACAATAAAAATTATTTATTTATTTATTTAAATTTCAAGGTCGTAGCTACTCATAAGCCTTCGTGGAGCCATGGATTACATCCACACTGCCGGGGAAGGCGATAAACATACGATGGGTTAATTTAATTTCAGTAGGTCTATTTAAACTTTCTTTTTTTAAGATTATTCACAAACAAACAATTCAATGAATGTATCTAAATAACCTCTTCAGTCGCCTCTCTAGGTAATACCTGTGTTGTGTTACGACAGGTTACCGATCACATGATGTGTAGAGACTCGCACAAGTACGAACAAGCTACCATTATGCCATCGGGGGTCGTAAAATATAGGCCTATACTATAAAGAATGAAGAATTTTAGTCAGTTGGGGCGCAAATAGGGTCCCCTCCCTAAGAGCTAAAAAGGTTTAATGTTCAAGGTAAAACATAGGGGGTCCGGGGGTCTGCACCGTTAGAAATTGTTAATATACAGGAGCTGTTCCAAATAATATTTCACACGTTATGGTTCCTTGTCGAAGTAAGTCTATAAGTTAAGCCTTCTGGCACCAGTCCCGACCATCCACTGGCCTACTACCCTACTGGTATTCTTCTTCATCTGGAGTTTCAATCTATGGATTGGTTTGCAGCGAATGTTCCAATCTCATTCTCCTCCCTAGTCTATCTTGTGCGGTCGTTTTATGTACAAGGTAGGAGCCGCGTCCTAGGTCCTTCATAACATCATCTAGGTACTCCTTCCTCCGTCGTCCTCTTGAATTGGTACTTTCCTCCCTCAATGATGTTCTTGAGGAGTCCTCCATGTCTCAGAATATGCACCATCCATTTGTCTTTTCTCATTGAAATGGCGGCAGTATAATGGAATAGATCACTTTTCGTTTATTCTAAGGAGCACGTATTCGTTTTTTATATATGGTCTCTCTATGATATTCTCAAGTTTCTTCTATAGCTCCACATCTCAAAGGCTTAAGATAAGATAATTCATTATTTTTCTAGTAATTATTATTTAAAAAAAAATATAGGTGTCCAATTAAACAACCACCCCCGCCCATAATAACATAATGCACAATGATATGCTAACAGTCTAGCTCATGTAAAGTGGCCAAGTAACGCCACTGCTGAAATGTTCAATTATGCCCGATCCAATTTACAGTACGGTATATATGTTAATATAATTGGGGATTCACTATCCAGTATATAGCCTTATGCTACATCGAGACCCCATCCTCAATCGCAGATAATGAAAATATAGCTATATTTAGCACGGCACGAAAATGTAGTGAACCCTGGTGTTCGTATAAATATTGTAATCGAGAAAACGTAAATTTGCGTAAACAGTCTAGTGCGGACTCGAATTGCCTGCGGTGTTAAGCCTGAGTGTTCAAAATGTTTTGTAAACAGGAAATTATCGTACTTTTGGACGAAATTAATTATTTGCTCGTTCCACAGCCACAAAGATATATATAAAAGGGAACAGATGACAAAATCTTAAAAAAAAAACGAGCTTTCTGTGAAAGCTGTCTATTTCCTTTACAGATTTACAACTGTGCTACGAAATGGGTTTAAGGCTCTTTATCCAATTTTTTTAAGGTAATAATATTTCAGTTCAGAAACTTCCTGCGGTAACTTGGATTTTTTATGAGTTTCTTATCTGTTCACTATGTTATCTTTGTATCTGTGGAATGAGCAATAAATTATTTTCGTCAAAAAATCAGCAAAATTTCTTGTTTACAAAACATTTTGAACACTCAGCCTTAATTGTCATTATAGACGCAGGGGCCTCACAGTCATCGAATAATTAGGGCGTAGCCGATTGTCAGGGTGCTATGAATGGGTGCTATTCCCACATCATCAGGCTAAGTTCTGAGAAGGACTGCTGTATTAGTGCTGTTAAGAACTCATGGTTTCGGACGATTGCTCTTGTACGGTATTCTTCTCAGAATTATTGAGTAAATCCGATCCCTTGAGGATTTACCCTGATCATGGGAGCAGCCACGGCCATGCCCAGGTTTTAGCTCGGGGGGGGGGGGGTCTAAAATGTTTATTACGCATTTTATTAATGAAAGTCCATTCTATCCAGTGTAAAGACCTTTTATTTCGAAGGGGGTCCGGACCCCTTGGACCACCCCCTGTGCACGGCCTTGAGAGTAGAACCGCTCTCGAAATGTCACCCCTTCTCCTGACAATGGCCTCCACCCTAATTGTTCGATGACTGTGAGGCCCTTATTGCCCCTAATGACTTTAAACACAGCAAGCAATTGAGATCCAACTAACCCTTTGCTAAATAATATCACACCATTGCCATTAATCTTGACCAATAGATAACTTTAATTAATGTTTCTGCATCTAAGGGAGAAGAATTAAACGCCGTATATATTATAGGTACAGTACCTGAATACCTTATATAAGAATTTGGCTATCCACCGCAATTCACTGCAGAAAATATAAGAACAATCTCTTAAGGTGCATTCATGGTGTCTGACAGTCTAACTAACTATTTGCAGGAATGACTAGGTTTGGCCTGCGTCGTACCAGTAGTATCGGTGCATTCATTCAAGCGGTATGTCTATTTTGACTAAATTATTCATCTATTTTAGGCATAATCAGTGATAATTATATTTAGATACACGTTTACATGTTCAGAGGACCCGAGGAGAAGAAGAAACAGCTCTGTCAACTATATACAATACCCGTAAACGAGAGCAAAGTCGATCACATGGGTAAACTTCGACCGAAGTTCACTGTCCGGGTTTTTTATTTCCCGCGCAACTGGGTTGTTAGGGATTGAAAGTTTGCCGTGGCAGTAGATAATTTGTAAATGCATTATATTTTCTGGATTTTTGGAACACATGGCAGATTTTTGTTTTGCTGAGCCGCCCATTCCACCGACCGGCTAGGGCTATTTACAAAAACGGTGACGTGGTAGAAGACATTCAAGACTTGGGTGGCGTTTCCACCGATCTCGCATTGCAGAATGCAAATGACATTGACGGAAATTAGGATTTTTCTTTTTATAGAAATCTATTAAAATGTTTGTAATTAACATATCCCATGACGCCATCTTTTAATTTTAATTTGTTTGTTTGTGATTTTACTGTATGATCATTGTTCAATTTTAACTATAGCATAGAGGAAAATAAACATTTCTGTCAATTCTGCAATGCGAGGTCGGTGGAAACCCCACCTAAGTCTTGAATGTCTGCTACCACGTCACTGTTTTTGTAAATAGCCCTAGCCGGTCGATGGAATGGGCGCCTAAGTTGTTATTGGCGGGTTAAAGCATAGAATAATACTTACTGGGTTAGTTGGTTTTTTTTAAATTTAATTTTAAATTTTTCATGGTACATGTAACTATGTTTTATTATATTATGACTAAACTTGAATTTTAGCATGTTCATTGAAATTTTATTTTTTTTCCACCAAACCAAAAAATTGCTTCTCAATTTCACATGTTTGGAGGGAAAATGTGGACGCATGTCGAAACAGGGAAAAGTCGATCACTATTACCCTTCTATGATAGTATGTCCTATATAGTAGAAATTATTTTTATTTGCTAATATTACTTCTCAGGAAAGTTGCGTTTGGTTTAAACAATCATGCAGTTGTGGTACAGTTAGTTGCACTGAGATTTTTTTAGATTCCTGAAGAAAACACAGTATTTTATCAATTTTAGGGAAACCATGGTTCGCGTGTAAATAAATAAATAAATGGGGAATTTTTTGTGCTATTACTAAGCCAACCTAACGGAGTTAGGTCTATAAACCCCTAAAATTGATCGTAATTAGACATATAATCGGTTTCAAGTTGATTACCATTCAAGATAAGATGAGTGATCGACTTTGCCCCACTCACCGGGTAAAGTCGATCACAACAAAATAATATTAAAACCGATTATTTTTCAACAAAAAGTAATGAAAACCATTGGCATAGCATTTACAATAGAGCAATCTTTTGTTACGCTCACGTCCCTTATTGTCAAAAACTAAAATGGTACCTACTTCGAAAACTTACTGAAACCCCACAATGATGATCGACTTTGCTCCCGTTTACCGGCAACTTTGTAACTTTATATGAGGAGGCTGTTTACAAACATGGCCAACTCCAAGTTGTAGAATTTTTCAGGAGAGCGTATTCTCGGTTGAAAATTTCATTATGTTTATAGCTAACCCTAGACTTCTCAGCGCTTCTCTGGCTGCTTTTGTCACTTAATTTTACAACGTGCAGGTGGACATTAAAATTTTCTGCAAGGTCGGATCAAAACCCCATTTTGTAAAAAAAATTGAGCTGGCCACGTTTGTAACCAAGCTCTTCATATAGTTTAACAATGAATGATATTGCACTATTAATGGCCACCCACGCAGATCATACCATACAAATACGCACAGGAGGTATTTGAAGGCTGGACAAAGAAATAGCCTATATAAGAAACGGTACGAGTAAACCCGTACACGCATTCCTATTTATCAATTAGGTATCGAGATAGATATATCCAACCCAAAACACTCCGTGTAAAAAATACCAAGTTCCTTTGGCCCATTAAAGTTGTGATATCCAGATGGGCCAAGTTCTTGTAATTTTTCTCTTTGAATATTTTCTCTAAAAAATTAATTTAAATTAGTTTTTCAGAACTTGGGTGCTTCCATTGCAAAACTCTTCGTAGTTTCCTATCGTTTATTAGAGGTATACCTACGTAACGACACAGTGGCCTCAGTTGCAAATTTGCCATTTAGCCATATCTTATGCGTCATCATTGGCCAATTACAGCAAATGTCAGTGTCAAGGTACATAAGCATGAAGAACTTGGTATTTTTTACGCGGAGTGTTTTGGGTTGGATATCATATCTTTTTGTACAAATATAACAAATAACTTTACATGTATGCATGGCGTGTTAAAAAAATTGAAAGACAGAGGCAGAATTTGTCATCTTTTCACCATACATGGCTGTACTATGTATGGTGAAAAATGCTGGAACCGGAACAGCCATGATGGCCAAGATCGAGAATAAATTTGAAAAGTGACGATTCAAGAATTTTCGGGAAAAGTCTAGCTAGCACCAGAGTAACTAGAAGACTGACAAGTTATAGAAAGCCCATATGAAAGAAAGAACAATATACAACATGCGAACCACTATGTAGGTATATCTACCTACATACTTAGGAATTAAGCACATATAGAAGCTAGCTTTCATTAAGTGACTACGTTAAGTTACGTAATCTATTTTCTGAATAAAGTGGAAAAAATGGGAAATGGCAAGAATGAGCCCAATCCCAAATTTCAGTTGTCCTGCACACGTGGATGGGATGAGCGTGCCATATGTATGCTCAGCCGTAAGCTAAGTACGTAAAATTCATTACGTGATTGCTAAGTTATCATAAAACTTATTTGATTTATTCTGGGGGTTTGATGGTAAGAAGAGACTAATTCCTGAGTTTCACATCTCCAGCACATCTGGAAGTGGCCTATAATTTGTGTCAGTGAGTGAGTGAGTGAGTGAGTGAGTCCACGCGAAAAGCCTTGATGGTTTTGGGGTATTTGGATTTCAGCAACCAATCATGCTAGAGTGCTGAATTGTTAAATTGGGGTTCTGTCCTGTATTTAAAGCCTGAATGCAAAATTAGAGGTCAATCGGACAACTGGGTGAGCTACAGTGATGGTTGGAAAGGGGCTAAAATGCCGTAAACTCGCCGTGGAGATATACTTGCTGGGCAGCTCATAGGGGCTGTATGGAACTTGGTCGCGCGCTGCCGCGCGCGTTGATAGATAGATATGGGAGTAGTAGTTCCATGGTTAATGATTTTGTCCAATGTTTAAATTTCGGTTGCCTCGACTTTCCTTATCCCAAAGCATTGAATTGATTGATGGGAACGGCCATACTAAAATACTACAATGCATTGGGGCATGCATTTATTATTCATAATTTTTTTCAAACAATAAAATTATTTCCTATTCAAACCCAAAACTTTATATAAAGCTGGCCATTCACGAGGGCTCCAAACGGACTCGTGCCAAGCCAAATGGCGCGTCCTGTTCGATTTGGCGATAGCGCCATTTAAAGGGGCTATTCACGACTACGCTCAACCAGTCGCTCCAGATCTTTCAAATTGTACAGTGTAAAAGTACCTCTTTCATATCGTCACACTGTACAATTTGAAAGATCTGGAGCGACAGGTTCAGCGTAGTCGTGAATGACCCCAATGGCGCTAACGCCAAATGGAACAGGACGAGCCATTTGGCTTGGCGCGAGCCCGTTTGGAGCCCTCGTGAATAGCCAGCTTTACCTATTCGGCTTTGTTACTCCATTAAGTACGGTACATAAACCATACCAGTACCTGAAGTTAACATTTTATCACAAAATAGCTCATCCCTAACTTTCAATCAAAGAATCAATAATAGATTGTTTTAGTGTAATATTAGGGTCATCTAGAAAGGTAGCAACCTACTAGTATAAACTGAGGGATAAAATTTGATTAAGATAGCGTCTTGAAATTTTGTTATGCGTTTAAAGCTTAAAGTTGGAAATTGTCAGCTCGAAATTTAATTAACTATTGTTAGTAAGTTAAGTTATTGGCTCATTTATGTTTTAGAAGAATACTAATAGGCTACAATTTATGCAAAAATTAAAAATACCCTATTAGATAGGTATACAGGTATGATGCAAGATGTATATATATAGTCTTCTACAACTTAAATGAGCCAAATCTTTAATAGGCTCATGCTTTGTTAATTAAAGAACCGGTCCGAGTTTACTTGAACATGCTTTCCAATTTATCAAGTAGTAGCTAGAGAAAATGAGTAACTTCATGGTAAATAATTTTCCTAAAGTTAAATTTCGGGCATCTCGGGGAAGGGGGGGGGGGGGTTGTCCATCTGACGTCACTGGAGGTGAGGTAAATTCTAGATAGGTCAGACCAACAAATTACCACACAGCAATAATGGCAGGGCGCGCAATGCATTTGATCGTGAAATTTCTATCATTTTTTCAAAAACATTTCTTTGCACAAAACCAAATAGTTTTTTGGGAAAGCAATCTGCCTGGTTTCGTTACTCAATTTAACACCTAAAACATGCCTGAAGGTAGAAATCATCGATGGAAAGGTTTCACAGAAAAATTATTTTTTAGTCATTTTTCATTAAAATTTAGTTATTTTTATTTTTTTACCCCCAGAAGCAAACTATCAAGCGGCAAGCGACCCCACACGTTTTATTAACATTGATAACGACTATAATATATGTCGCCGTTTTTAAAAAATAATTTTTTTAGACGTTTTTTGGAGTTTTTGAAAATAAAACCCTCCCAAATTGAGTTATCCCAAAATAAAAATGGTCCCGAGGTATGATTTTTGTAAACCTATATGCAAAATTTCATCAAAATCGACCGAGTAGTTTGCCCGGAAATCGATGAACAGACAGACAGACAGAGCGACAGAGCGACAGACAGACAGACATTTCGTAAAAACCACTTTTTTGAGTTCCTGGGACCGTTGAAATCTCGGAATCGAAAATTTGGACCATCACATAGCTTTCCTTATACTGTATGTATAAATTGGAAAGCAATAAACAATTAGAGTCTGTAAAAACAACGGATGACATATTTCCTACGGGGCGTACACTACATAACGTAGAAGAGGGGGGCAAAGTGAGACATCATTTTAATCTATTTAGGTCTGTCCTGTTATAATTTCATGTACCAAAAGTTACCATTAATTTATGCCAATTTTATGTTTATCTTTAATGTGACGATTATTCTATAGTTTTTGGTCCCCATTAGCCCATCATATTTTGTGACATAAATTTTGACTTCATATGCAGTTATTTCACGTTGACAATATTTTTCATTTAACAATGACTGGGTGGGGCGAAGCGAAGCTAGTAATGTGTCACTTTGCCCCGGGATCCAACCTATGATGCCTGCATCTAAACATTTTGTTTTTTGTACAAGCGGAAAAACTATCAGCAAAGCTGGTCTGCTGGAAGCATGGCTTTTGCCATACGTGATGTTAGAGAGAAAAATCATTCAATTATCAGACACAAAAATATAATGTTTCGAGACCAACATTGAGTCAACTACATAGCATACAATAACACAATAAACAAACAGAACAATAAGTGATTAGCAGCAGAAAAAAGCTTAGGGCTCTTTAAGCCTACTTTCACCGAAGAAAAAGGGAAGGCCATCGCAAAACATGTGTTGATTTTTGACCAACGTTTCTTTGGACTCTCCGGCAGCTGATTTTGATTTTGCAGTGGCCAATAAAATACCACATATGACTTCTCAATTGTGAGAAGGAAAGCAGGCTAGGATTGGACCGGCAAACTGCAAACCAGAAAGCGCGTTTACCCACATGGGTCTGGCGCTTAATAAAAAAGAACTTCGGTCTCGTGGAATTCAATCTCATTGCGACAATCAGAAAATACTTCTTCGCAAGAGCAGTGGGACACCGATGTTTTCGTTTTCCAGGCTGTTTTAGATGACAATGTCGTGTTTCCCCGTGAAATCGTTGGAAATTAACCATTGTGAATAAAATGAGGCGTGGCCAGGTTAGATTTACCAAAATTGAAATATTAAAATTGGTGAATTGTGAATTTTGATTGGTTTTAACATATTTTTTTAACATAGGGTAATTTCGTCTCAATTTACCCCCCCCCCCCCCCCGCCCACTTGTGGGGCAAAGTGAGACGGAATTTAAGGCGTATTTTAATTTTTTTACTCCCAGAACCAAACCATCAAGGGGCAAGCAACCTATTGCCTTTTGTTAACTTTAATAACGACTACAATATGTGTACCTAAATTTAAAGAAAACAGTTTAAAGCGTTGGGGGTGGTCCAAGGGTGGTCCAAGGGGTCCGGACACCCCCTGAAATAAATTTTTGTATATGTAAACCTGCATTGTTTGCAAGAATTCATCCATTAATTCATTAATAAATGAATTACCATACGTAAAATTTCTTTTTGGACCCCTCCCCCCTCCCGAAATCAAAACCTGGGCACAGCCTTGCCGTGGCATGAATATTGTGAACGTACATACCAAATTTCATCCAAATCCACCAAGTAGTTTGCCCACAGACAGACAGACCGAACAGACAGACATTAGCGGTTAAGACAACGCCCCGGTTAGGCGTATAGATCGTGAGTTCAAATCCCGCCAAGCCCAGTTTTTCTGTATATCCTCCAATTTCGGTTATAACGAGAAGGTTGCCTTTTCAACCAAAGTTAATTTAATGTCAGTGTTACAAATCATGTAGGTAGTACTACATTATAAAGACAGACATTTCGTAAAAAACACTTTTTTGTGTTCCTGGGACCTCTAAACGTGTAAATCCAATTAAACCTCAAGATCAACCTTATAAATTGGAAAGTAGTCAATCTATACGGTTTTGTTCTAATATTGTTAAAAATTAAATCATAATTTAATAAAAACACAATCCCCCTGTTACACCCATTTATACTAAAATAACAGATCTCCCCGCAGATCTGCTTCTTAAAATCTGCCTTTGTGCTTGGGTCTTAGACGCCTCACATCCAGGAAGAATTTCCTCCAAACAGTCGAGCCTATCACAACCTCAGCCCAATCCTTCCGACTCGATGCCTGGAAGCGATCTTACCCCCAAGTCCCCGATCCAAAGGAAGAACTGATGGCGGACCACAACTTACCATACCCAATCTGGCGCACCCTGAACCGTTTGAGAACTGGCGCCCCACTCTGCAAAACAACAGCGGCGAAATGGGGTTTTATCGCTGAAGACGACACGGCGTGCGAAAGTGGAGAGATCCAAGACGCGGCTCACATGTTAGTATGTAGACTACTACCATCCCCTTGCACAGCTGCTGACCTGGCTGAAGCCAACGACAAGGCCGTCCAGGCTGCTATATACTGGACCAATCAATAAAACGTGTGCCACCTGGACACGTTAAGTAAGTAAGGTCTTATATTAGGAAGATGTGATGACGGCAAGGCACATCATCATGCCTACACAAAATTTTACATTGTCCGGGAGGTGTGACCCGCCCAGGTACTGTACCTGATCAACAGCCATCATCAACAACTTTGTGGGATGCTATATTGTATGTAGGTACCTACTAATTATGTGACAAACCTAAATTATCTTCCATGTAGGCCTAATGAGTAATGTGGGCCACAATTTCAATTCAAGGGTAGGCTATTAAATGTGTAAAAAAAAATATCAAGGTCTAATAAATTTTGCTTATGGTTCATGCTTACAATACGTAGCTTCACAATAATTACAATAAATTTACGATAAGCGGTTATGCTCAGTCCCTGAATCTTTAGCAAGTAAAAAAGTGGCCCAGTGCAGTATCCAGAACATACCACATAATGAGCTACTAGACAGTTTTTAATATAAATTAATAGAAAAGCAAAAATATCGTACTGAGATGGCCACGGGACTTCAACTACAGGTAGGCTATATAGCCGCCTTTGTGCTCAGCCTATCTGAAACTATTCTAGCTGGGGTTCAGGGAGCAACAGATTTATGTATGAAACCTGTTACTTTTTCTCACCAGGATCTGACATTTAACATGTTTCTGCTAATACATTTTCGTTTTAATTCATTGCAATTAGTCTGCACAGTGACAGATACGACGAATCTGACAAACAATTTATAGTTTCATTTGAGGCTCATAAATAGCGGAACCAACTGTTCCTCAAAGAAGTTCTTATTTTTGTAATTTGAACCCGTGATTCAATCTTCTGATTAATTACTACATGGCACGCACATTCTGTGGCCACTGCTTGTTGTTTTGAGAGGAAAAAATTCCTCCTATACGAAGACTCGAACACAGAACACCGGGTGGAGAACGATCATGTACCTACCTACGAACATACTTCCACTGAACTGTTAGGTCAAGGGTATGAGGTTCTGTAGGGGCAGTGTTGGTCACTAGGTTCGCTGACGACAAACCGATATCCATATTATTCAAAATGACCGCCGTTTGCATGTGAAAGCTAAGCTCTTACCATCAAATGAATTCTTTTAATATTTTTTATAATATTTTGACTATGTCTGGACCCTACATCGCTGCATATAATTTAAAATAGCCTATATATTCTCCATGATTTATAGAAAAATATCACTTTAAAATAATACATAAATAAAATAATTTTAAAGTATTATTGAGGTTTATGGAAAAATCATCGCTTTGATATCAGTGCAACTGGTGCTGCCATCTACAAAATGACGTCACAAATGAACCTCATTAATCTACCCCAGCCCGCTATTAGACATCAGCATGGCATTAGACACGATATATATAGTAGTAGTTGCCCATTGGTTAGGGAAAAAGTGAAGTTCAATTAGAAGTTTCAAACTAGTATACTTTGGCGAAGGCCGTGGTCGAATGGTCAGAGAGCTTGCATTTTAATCGGGAGAGTGGTAGTTCGAATTCTCAAGGGGATCGGATTTCCACAATAATTCAGAGTAGAATACAAGAACTCAAGAAAACCATTCTAAAATTCTAAACCACAACTAACAATAAGCCATGCCACACGCTCACCGACCGGCGCAAATACTCGAAAGAGTCCCGCGCTTAGAGTAATGAGGAAATCGTCAGTCCTTTTCAGGACTAAGCCTGATTGGAGTAACACCTGATCCCGAAACGTCGCCTCTTCCCCTGAGAATGGGCTCTGCCCTAATTGATGTGAGGTGAGGTCCCGGCCTCTAATGACTATAAACTCTGTAGGCAATTTAGGCACAGCCAACCCTTTGTTAAATAGCCCGGATTCATCATGTTGAAAGATAAATAGATAATAGGTATTCTCAATTCGCATATGGGAGGACTGAGGAAACCTACCAGGCAAAATATCGTCATAAAAAATAACCAAAAAAAATCATCTTCTGGACATGTCGCTGGAAGTCAGGTTGGCTGGAAAACAGGTACAAGGTAGTGGAGGTAGGGGTCAAGGAATAAGGTTCGTTCACCAGAGCACAGTCGCCTGCCTGCTCCGCGATGAACCACTTCTGCATCTTTCTGGTACGTACTTACAAGTCAAGTTCAAGGTCAAATTATATAAATTTAAGAGGGAGCTACTTATTTTCTTCAGAAGTTTAAAAAAACAACTTTTCCCTCCCGTAGGCTACTTACTAAGACATACGATATATATTTTCAATAGGCAGTTATAAATTATGCTAGGTAGGTACCTGTTGTGCGGTACCTGTTGTACGGTACCTTTAAAATAAATGAATATTAACTTTTTGTTTTATTACTAAGCCAACCTAGCAGAGTTAGGGCTCTTTTTTATTTTATATATACCCATACGCCACGCACTATAGACTTATAGTATGCATATAATGTATATATATACAGTTTGTATGCATACATATATTTTTGCTTTGCTATTTAAGGAAAGCTTTGTGACGGTAGAAATTTTTGATTTCTAGATTTCAACATACTTACAGGTTTTAAGGACCCAGGAACCTGTATATATATATTGCGCGATATAGCAGGCATATAGCATATAGAGCCTATACAGATTAGCTTATAAGCATGCGATCAGAAAAAAATCAATAACTTTTCGAATATGGGCTTAGTTAGGCGAGGTTTCCACCGACCTCTCATTGCAGAATGCAAATGACATTGACGGAAATTAGAATTTATCTTTTTATAGAAATCTATTAAAATGTTTGTACTTAACATATCCCATGCCGCCATTTTTTAATTTTAGTTTGTTTGTTTGTGATTTTACTCTATGATCATTGATCAATTTTAACTATGGCATAGAGTAAAACAAAAATTTCCGTCAATGTCATTTGCATTCTGCAATGAGAAGTCGGTGGAATACCCGCCTAAGTCTTGAATGTCTGCTACCACGTCAATGTCTTTGCATTCTGCAATGAGAGGTCGGTGGAAACCCCGCCTAAGCAAAATTCACTTCAATTCAATTATTTAGTTTCAACACACAAAAATACATGTTATTGTGACTAGTAATTTACGTTTACATAATTATTCAGAACTACATAGTTACGGTAACATTGCGGACCAGAGTCATTTTTATACCTCTAAATAAATGTAAATGGTAATATCTAAATAAAGGTTCATCAAATGCTAACTATAGGACTGGCCCCGAGTTGGCGATATTATATCGTTACATGTTTAATTTAAATAAATAATGACTTGTTGTTTGTATTAGGGCTTACTGAGCTTTACATGCCCTCCGCAATGCCTACATCGCCAGAAAATTTAGCAAGTGAGGCACTCGAACCAGCCGCACTCTAAACACGATTCGCTGTCACAATGACTGTCCGTTAGGCGGGGTTTCCACATACGTCAATGGTCAATGGTAAATGTGATATTGACGTTTTAGCAGACGTAAAAGACATACTAAAAATGTCTGCTACCACGTCAAACCCATATTTACCATTGACCATTGGCGTATGTGGAAACCCCGCCTGATGAGTGGTCGGACTGAGTGCCACCGGGTGGGTGCACCTGTCTTAAGAGTGTACAATGGCAGCCGAAATTTAATCCTTTTTATTTTTTATTTAATTAACTATGCAAGTTATTAAAGATTTGGCTCATTTAAGTTGTAGAAGACTACGTCATGCATCATATTGTATACAATGTAATAAGGTATTTTTAATTTTCAAAATTGTAGTTTTTTCATAGTACCGGTAGGCCTATCTATTTTACGTGAAAAGTTATTGTTTATAAATTATTTTCATTTAATGTTAAAAAACTTCCTTAGTTAATTAAATAAAAAATAAAAAGTATTAAAATTTTGGGCTGCCAATTTCCTACCGGATGTACCTACTGTAATACCTGATATAATTTACTCAAAGAAAGAAGGAATTTTGACTTTGATGATTGTCCTTAAATTGACATTATATTGGAGTCGTTATTAATTTAAACAATGCCCATAGGATCGCTTGTCCCTTGATAGTTTAGTTCTGGGGGCAAAAATATGCAGGAAACTCAATTTTCATGAATAATGGACTAAAAAATAACTTTTCTATCGGGAACCTTCTTATCAACGCTTTCCACCTTTTAGTATATTTGCTTTCCAATTTATACGTAGTACTAGTACAAGGAAAGCTTTGTGATGTTCGAAATTTTCGATTCCGAGATTTCAATGGATTTACACGTTTTGAGGTCCCAGGAAATCAAAAAGGGGTTTTTTACGAAATGTCTGTCTGTCGGTCGCTCTGTCTGTGCGTCGATTTCCAGACAAACTACTCGGTCGATTTTGATGAAATGCGGCATGTAGCTTCACAAAAAAAATTTTATTTTGGGCTAACTCAATTTGGGGGGAATTTATTTTCAAAAAACTCCAAAAAAACGCCAAAAAATTATTTCTCCAAAACGGCTCCATGATTTCTTTTTAAGTCACATATATTGTAGTCGTTATTAATGTTGACAAAATGTGGGGGGTCGCTTGCGCCTTGGTAGTTTGCTTCTGGGAAAAAAAAATTAAAAGAACTAAATTTGAAAGAAAAATGACTAAAAATAATTTTTCTGCGAAACCTTTCTATCCATGATTTCTACCTTCAGGCATGTTTTAGATGTTAAATTGAGTAACGAAACTGGACAGTTTGCTTTCCCAAAAAACTATTTTGTTTTGTGCAAAAAATTATTTTTTGAAAACTAACGCTGAAATGCATTGCGTGCCCTGCCATTATTGCTGTGTGGTAATGTGTTGGTCTGACCTATCTAGAATTTACCTCACCTCCAGTGACGTCAGGTGGGGGACAAGCCCCCCCCCCCCTCCCCCGAAATATCGGTAATTTATCAAGAGGAGAATTATTTACCATGTAAATTACTCATTTTCTCTATCTACTAATTTTGATAACTTGGAAAGAATGTTCGAGTGAACTCGGACCGGTTCTTTATGGGTGAGGTAGAGTAACAAAACGGAGCAGGTTGCTGATATTTTTGAAGAAATTATTTATAATTTATGCCCCAATGTACATTGCGTACCCTGCCACTATATTGTAGTGTCGTAATATACTGGTTTGCTCGTACTAGACCATGCAATCGTCCCATTGATCCATTCTGTGCTTGGGGATAGGGAAATTCGAGGCAACCGAAATTTAGCCCTAGGACAATTATTTGCCCTCATAATTGTCTACTACCTATACTATCATGTAGGAGTTCGCCTGTGTACCGGTTCTTTTTCTCTGAGAGGATTTAACTCTACGATGCCTCAGGCCACTATGGGGACAGTGTTGTTGAGTCGTCAGGTGATACAAAAATAGCATAGCTGCTTGCAAACTTGTTTTAAATTACCGTTCGAGTTCGTGTTGAGGAGATGCAGATTGGACCTGTCAGATCAGGCTCGTGTTTAAGGTTTAACCTTTGACAATCAAATACTGTATCAACTTCTTATCGCATGTACCGTATGCATACAGCGAACCGGGGCAAGAACTCTCGTATTTATAAATCGCCTAGACACTGTCATCTTATTCAAATGCATCTTCTATCGAAGATTGGCGATCATCATGGCAATTGTAGTCATGATGACTAGGCTATACTACAGGGAATTGTAATGCAGCGGTTGATCCTGTTGCCTTCTGCATCGTTATGCCGTTGACTCTTCATTGAGTTCCTCCATCCAACCCCAGGACAAAAGAGTGTTCTGCACAGGAAAGGCTATGTTTTTCGCTTTTCCCGGGCCAAACTCGGTCCCCCTATCTCTTCTGTCGTCAGTAGGCTGCGCTTCAACCATCATCACAAAGAGGTACAGATTAGGATTTTTGCGTCTTCAACTTTGATTCCAAAAGGCATTACTCAGAAGCATGGCCGTAGCCAATGAGGGGGTTCATGGGGGTTCAAACCCCCCCCCCCCCCCGAAATGAAATGGCTTGAAACTAGATAGAATTGGATTTTGAGACGAAAAATAGAAACTACTATGTAATATCCAATGAAATTTCTGAACCCCCCCCCCAAATTTTAAGTGAACTCACGACTAGAAGCTTCCAAGCTCACAGTGTTTCACAGTTTCTCTTAGAAGACAGGGTCGAAAATACCCTTTTATGTAATTGTGGATTTTCTTACATTATGTCAATAAATATGTGGAAAAGCATGTTCTCGACTATTCACCATGTGTATGCAACAGAGAAATTTTCATAGGCTGAAATGACCGAATAACTTAAGCTGACTATACCATACATATATTATGTTTATGAGAAAGGTCATTTCATAAGAAGATATAGGCTTACAATATTTAATTAAATATGGAGAAAACGTATTCCCCCTATTCTCTATATACAATACATGAAACACGGGAATTTTCATATAGCTAGAAATTTTATAAGTAGAGATTTCGCCCTTTAGGGTCAGAATAGATCTTCTTACAAGATTTCATTAATCATGGGGAAAACATAATCCCCCATAATCCATGTATGTGCAAGAGCATTTTCATAGATAGAAATGGCGCAGAATAGGTATACCAACCATCAGGAACGCCGACTGGGGGGGGGGGGGGGGCACGGGCCATCTTGCCCCCGCTGACTAGTTGCTGCTGGAGGACAGTGCACCTACCCCCCCCCCCCTCCCCAGAATCAAAGAGCCCTTAGTGCAGTTTATTTATTTGTCTTCCTTAATATTTCAAACATTAAGATAAAAATAAATCACATAATTTGGCAGAGACGCAGAGAGACTTAATGCCATGGCAATCATGAGCATTCACAATGAAGAGGCCTTGATATAAAGGCTTTAGTCAATAATTTTATAGAAAGAGCGAGTGTACGTCGGTCAATGTTTTCTGCATTAAGTTATAGTTATTTTAAGTAACCGCATTTACCAATGCATTTTCTTAATACTTTCCAGAGTACCGAATTATTGATCCCCCCCCCCACCCAGAATTTTTAAACACGGCGTCCCTGCCGACCATACGAAATCTTGTGCTATATTTGCTGGAAATCATATCTTATAGAAATTAAGGATATCCACAATTTCCCCGGCTTCCCCTACCATTGAAAACATCCGAATCGGTAATGAGCTGGTTGAGATAATGACTGTGCAGTACACAGCGGCTGTCAAGTTACAAGATCGGTACTTGTGTCAAGTGTTATCTCTATTACTCAAAGCATCGTTTGTTATCATGCGGACCTGCCTACTGCGCGGTCTAGGTGGTCTGCTCATTAATTATTCAAAGGCTGGGTCGGTACCGGTGTAGTCAACTTGGCAGAGTACTGGACTAGGAAACGGAAGGACGAGGTTCGAGCCTAATAGAAAATGGATTTTTTTACGTCGGGTATGGGTCCACTCAACCCTAACTTAATGGCTTACTACTGTATTATTAGGCTTTTAATTCCAGCCAGGGTTGTCACCAGAACGTAGTTCTAGCCAGTTCCGTACTTATACTAACTTACTTAACGTGCCTGGGCCTAGGGGCTATAGGACACGTTGATCCCAAACATTGAGGCCTGGATGGCCTTGTTATTGCACTTATTGGCATCTGAGAGATCTGAATAAGACAAAGCTTCTGCTAGTCTCGGGCAATTCGGCTCGCAACCAGGGGGGGGGGGGAGGGGTTGGAGGGCTGCAACCCTAAAATGTATGGCTTTACACAATAAGATACAATAAGCTGGCCCATTTGAGCTCCAAGTGTGGTAATTTGTAGGATTGAACTTTGCAATCGCGCGACATTTCATTTTATAGGAAGAAATCTTACTTATAGACCTGGTTCTAGTGACTGTGAGCCGGGCAGCAACCTGTCTAAGGCATCTGTTTAAATATTGGTGGGAAAGGCGCTGTTGGTACCACGTTTTTGTTTTATTTTGAAGTTAAGAAGGGTTTCTGCTGAGGCCACAATCTGAACTATTGGTTGGCAGCAACTCCCTGCATATCACCCTCCAGCTCTCACAGTCCAGCGCCTTTCTCTGAAGGTCTTGGTACATGACAGCTCTTGCGTCTTCCTTCATTTCTCTATATAATACGTGTATTTTGCTATTCACTATCTATATATATAAAAATGTTCTGTCCGTTTGTGTACGCTTCAAAAACTCAAAAAGCACCGATCGAGCTGAAATTTTAGCATGATATATAATCCGCATCAAGGATTGTTTTTATCTCATTTTTACACATCACTCACATATATATAAATATATATAAAATATATATATGTACATATATATATATATATATAAGCGAGGAAAACACCCTCTGACAACCGCAATAGTAATGGTGAGTAATGGCGAACTGCGTAATAATAATAATAATAATAATCTTTCTTTCTTTCTTTCTTTTCCTTGTCCAGTATTCCCTGGACAAGGAGCATATATTACAAAAATACAATACATAATAATACCATCCCACATCCCAAAGCTAGCGCTTATTTGGGACAAAAGACTCATACAGTGCTGCTAAACAAGGCTTAATCATTTATTTTTGTAATTTATTTATAATGTTTACTTTATTTTATTTTTATTTCATTTTTACTAGTTATTTTAATGTCAGTTTTTATTTATTTACAATAATAATAATATTAATATTGTGTATTGACCAGAAAATTGACAACTACATTCAAGAGAAAATAAACACATTTCTGATAATACATCAATGACGGCGATGAGCGTAAGCCCAGATAATGCCCAATGCGAGGCCCCGAAGGGGCGAGCTGCCGCCCGCCGCAGACGCAAGGTGTGGAGTCAGCTGCGGGAACCGCTTTTTTTTAATAAAAACAATTGAGCTATACTAAGAACCGCGAGTGGAATGGACTTCTTCTTGTGAAGTATCAATCTACCGATTGGTTTCCAGCGAATGTTTCCATCTCCTTCTCCACTCGTGTCTATCTTGTGCGTTCCTTTTTAGTAGAAGGTACAATACAATACAATATATATTTCCTTTAAATTATAAAATACATGTAAAGTATAATATGGCCAATATTCCTAACCAGTGGCGGATTAAAGGGGAGGGCGGTGGGGGCGGTCGCCCCTCCCAAAGCACCCAAAGCTATGAAAAAAAAAACATTTTCTATCACATAGAGTGAACAAATAATTTCGCGCATTAGTTTTAAAAAGGAAAAAGAAGGAATTGGCGCGAAAATGTCAATCACTGTCTGCAAGTGTCTATTTGCCACGTTTCTACGCTTTTTTTTTTTGTTGACTGGCTTGCAAAGCTTCAAACTACCATCCGCTCCTCCCAAAACTTTTTGTTTAATCCGCCACTGTTCCTAACTGTAATTATATTAATGTAATAAAGACCTATGTTCTTAACAAGAATTTCGTTAACATTACAGGTGGTCAGCATAGCTGTCTTAGCATCTGGTAAACCCAGACCAGAAATCTCTGATGAGCCTGAAGCGAGAGAGGACGACGGCTCCATGTAAGTGGATCATGTATTTATAACATTAATTATGATACAGTACCGTAAAATACCCTGCGGTAAATAGGTACTTAATACAGGTTTATATAGTGCATTGCATCCTGCAAGTGCAGTATTTAGCTGAAAAGCAGTGTGTAAATTTTACCAGCTATAGCAGCTAGTAGCTTGGGCTAACACAATTTTAAAGTACAGTATATCGTACTACTTAAGGGGAGGGGGTCCACTGGGTCTGCAGGACCCCCCCCCCCTCAAGTTCAGCAAAGCAGCTAATTGTTCAGAACATTTACTTCGTTGAAACGGATTAAGCCATATTTAAGAAACTCCTGGGACAATGTAACAGTCAATTAGATTTATATGGCCAATTCGTGTTGTCCGTGGTAGTCGCATGTGGGTAAACTGTTACATATAGACGTTACATGAAAACCGGACCCCCCCCCCCCCCCACCAAAAAATGTTATGTTGTAATTGGATCCAGAAGGGCCAGATGCAACAGTTCGATTAAATCGATTGGTTTTCGCAGGTTTATTTGATTTTTTTTTTTAGATTATTTTTTAAATATAAACATTAGAATCTGATTCATTATGAATTATTGTACATTCCCCGCACTTTTCTATATTTTGTAAATTCATCAAAGAAAACACAATTTCCATGTAGTGTTATGGCGGCTATTCCACCGACGTGGATTTTGAATGTGAATGTGTCATGACGTGGTTGCAGACATCATTAATAAGTCTCTACCATATTATAACTTAATTTACAATAGATAAGTTAAGTATCTGCATAATACCCTCCTTAAAATATGGCAGAGGCTCATTAATGATGTCTACCACGTCATGACACATTCACATTCAAAATCCACGTCGGTGGAATAGCCACCTTAACTCGTCAAATCATTAGGGGCGACGAGTCCCCTGCACCTCTCTGTGCTACGCCCGTGGATGGGTACATGTCTTTGCATTCTTTCGGTTTGAGATCGTTAAAGTATTCAATTTTTGTGAGAAATCGATATGTGAGCTGAGTCTGGAATCGATTGCATTTTGGCGTAAAGCCAAGGCATGTTCGCCAGTCGTATGATGCGTAGGCAAGTTGTCTTATAACGTGTTACGACTAATTTTCTTCATCTCCAATCTCAAAGGTTTCTTTCTTTTGCGGACGTTGAACCTTGACACCGCGTTCAGCGCACACTATCCCACTTATCTAATGGTAATTTTTGAAGTTTTTTTAATTACACCAAAGGATAATACACAAGGTGTTAATTGTAAACAACAACAGAATAAATTATCACAAAATTTAAGTTCTGCACTGCAGCCGAGATAGGTCCAATAAATTGACTTCAGGATAGACGTAACTGACATGTAGGCCTACTGCATGAAGACCACGCGATAGGATGAAATTTGAAAATTATAAAAATTTAATAAACTCAGTATTCCACTTATGCAAGTTTTCGAATAAACAAAGATTTCCAAATGTCATCCTAACGTGGTCGGGTATAGTAGCGGGGGTTATCTTGCAAGTATATCTATGTATTAAAGTTACAAAAATTTCTTCTGTACTTACACTGTAATTACACCTGTTAATAATTTTAGTCAGTTCTCTCAAAACAATAGTTCTTCCTAATGACCCTGATTATGCACTCGAATATTTATTAAGCCCAATATTTATTCGATCGAAGAAATAATTGGAAATTAATATGTGGAAGTAATATTGGTGGTTTGCAGACAAAATAAGGTCGGAAAGCAAGGCTATAAGGTACACATCAACATTTTTGTTTAGGTACAGTCGACGCAAGATAAAGGAAGTTTCACTCTAAACTGGAACTTGGGTTTGGGAATGAAGAATTTGGGAATTAGGTTTTCAATGCTGGGTAGTATAGTATATTATTTTCTATTTACTACTATTATTGTCATGCATTCAAAAACCATGTCCCAATCTGGAGTGATACTTTCTTTGACTGGTGGACAGTAGGTACTTACTTAGACCATGTCCCACCATCACTTGAAATGTATCGGTAAGAAATTCTGAACGTGACGCACGGTAGTGCCATGCATTTTATTACTGAGACTTTTCAAACGATGGTGGAACTCGCCCTCATAGTATCCCAAGTACCAAGTCGTTCGATTCGGTGCTTTTGTAACACTCATATACGGTAATAAAACTTATTTTGGCCAGTCCTATATATGAACATTTCTGGCAAAATGATATCAGAGTTGGACACTTTTAGATTTTGCTCCAGGTGGGGCATGGTATAGGGTCATTGTCCTGCGGTTCTGAAACAGGTTGGCGACTGTATTTTATGTTCTCCAAGCTATTAAGCAATATAATACACGTATAATCTAATGACATTACTCTTGAAGATTCATCTACAACACACACGAGGCTATTTTTGTCGGAATTTGAACTAATGACTTCCTCTGAAAACAGGTCTGAAAATGCAGAAACACATTTAGAATCATAATAAAACATGATACTGACCGCTAAGGCGCTGATTCCACCAGCGTCAATAGTGATATTAAATGTTTTTTGACGTGGTAGCAGACAATTTTAGTATGGCTAAAACTGTCTAAAAATGTCTGCTACCACGTAAAAAAACATTTATTATCACTATTGACATTGGTGGAATCAGCGCCTATAACTTATCTAAATCCCTGGCCCAGCTGCCTAATGACGGCATAATTTTGCCCAACTACGGTTCACTGGTTCGTGGAACATTGCGGAATTATACTATTAGTTATGGTTATAGTTATAGTTATAGTAATATACTATTAGTTTTAGTACCAGTAAATGACTTTTGAAGGCGAAAAATTCTCATGTGCGGGGTCCTAAAAAATGCCCTGTGAGTACCTTATAACTATGACGATTAGTATTACCTTATTCTTTGGGATAAAAATTTTAAACAAAACAATTTTAACAATTCTAAAATTATCTTGTTTAAATTTTTAATCCCAGGTTAAGATTAAAAATAATCGCCCCAGGATTCGCAGGAATACACCAAACATATTATACTCATGCTGTCAGATTTAAATGCTTCAGATTTAATTAAATCACTCTTAAAACTTGTTCGTGTAAAATGCTACGAATGTTCGCCCGGGGCTCAATAGTTTTACTAAATTGTACTGTGTGTGCTGTTGTTACATTTTTTACCCGTGTTCTTGGTTCTGTAGACCTGATTCTGAACGATTCTGTTTCAGAATTGATGTCCAGGACAGTGCTACAGAACCAAGAAACCCAGTGATGGATTTTCTACGACGCCATGACACCAACAACTCATTAAGGGCGAGCGCAAAACGAGAAATTGCCCATTTCGAGTTGTTCCCCAGGAGGCAGCAAATTGTTACAGCACCCCCAAAAACTGATCAGAGAGTAGGTTAACTGAAACGGCCAAAAAATGAAACATAGTCTCACTAAGAAGTTATACTGTATACATATGAAGTATATACCTACATATACGTCTATACATGTAGGACATATATTAAGAGAGAATCGTAGCGGGAAAACCCTTGCGGGTGTACAAATTTAAATTTAACGAGAAATATCAATCGTAGAGTCATAAATTAGATATCCAATAGTTTAGAAGATAGATGTGGAAGATAAAATCTACTTTGATGGCCAGGTGGTAACGTGCTTGCACTTGTGCGAGTCTTTACACGCCATGCGTTCGGAAACGTGTAGTAACTCAACACGAGTACAGAGGCGACTGAAGATGTCAATCGGATACATTCATTAAATGTTTGTATGCGATAAACCTTTTTCATAAAAAATAAAAAAACAGAGAACTCCCGGCAGAAGAACCTCTTGGTTGAAAAACCTGAGGCAGTGGTTTGACCAGAACTTGCCTTCCCTTTTAAGAGCAGCAGTCTCCAAGGTCCAAATTGCCATGAGGATCACCAATGTAGAGGAAATGTTCCTCTACATTGTGATGTACATTACGTGGCCGTAAATAACAGCACCGATCGACTACAGTTATTTGACTTGAGTTTATTGCAAGTGGTTACGAACACTGAGGATATCTGCAGGTCGGAAGAGTTTACAAAACTGTGGCCAATTGGAGTTAGACTTAGTGTATCGCATATCAAAATGTAGAGGAATATTTATTCTACTTTATAGCACCTGATTAATCGGTATTTTCTGTAAGTTTAGATTTGACTTAAAAACGGAATGCGGGGGTGACCCATCGACCCTTAGCCGACAATCAAGGGGGGGGGGGAAGCCTTATACGGCTAAATTTCGGATTTTGGTGTGTCAATTCTCTACGCTCTCTATCCTCTTAATGCTACCCGAGAAAATAATGATCAAATTTATAAGTTTTTTGTAATTGACAATGCTCGGCTTGATAGCCGTGGCGTCTAGGCATTTTCATCGAGCTATTATGTTGCAATACCTAATGGGTTCCCGGTGGCAACAATTATTATAGTTATTTCTGACAGCACTGGACCATGTACATTTCAGCTTTTTTACTGGTCATCCTACCAATGCATTAATTTTTTATTTATTTATTTACCATGTGAAAATTTAGGTTAGGCTTCTTCTTCTGGAGTTTCAATCTATCGATTGGTTTGCTGCGAGTATTTCAATCTCCTCCACTCTTTTCTATCTTGTGCAGTCCCTTTTAGTCCTTTGTATGTGTCGCATTCCAGGTCCTTCCTTCATGACATCATGTAGGTACTCCTTCCTGCGTTGTTATCTTTAATTATGAATCTATCGATTTAATACGGATTATTTTACTTCCTTTGCGACGCAAATCAACAACTTATGTATGTATTATTGTATATTTATGTAGGTACCTATGTGAAATGATGTGATGTTTTTCATAGCTCTACAATACGATCAGTATTTCAGGATTCAATTTTATACACTTGTAAGGCTTTTCCCATTCCAGCGATTGGCTTTCTTCAACCTCTAAAATTCCATGTAGGAAGACTTACATGTATTTCAATCATGCGACGTCTCGTCTGCCTTTGAAATATTATGCACATTAATGTATTTTATTTAGAGTAGGCCTAACAACAGTTTTGATCTGATAAGTAAATCTTATATTCTTAATTAAGCCGTATGGAATTTGTTATGTACTGTACCTACTTTATTAGGCTTTCAAACAACGTCTTTGCCTCATATTGGGGCCGTAGAACGAGAAATTACCCAATTAATTTCTCTATATTGCCCCTCCTTAATTATATTCTAGAGTTTTATAGAGGAATGATGGGACATTCCAGTGCGCCAAAAATATTTTTTTGAATCCTGGACAGCATGCTCCGTCTTTTCAATGGATTGGCATAACAGACGTGGCATCAGCTGGCCCCAGGATTCCAAAAAGATTTTTGGCGCACTCGAATGTCCCATCTCTCCTACATAGAACTCCAGATCCTTCCATTAATCAAATCCTGCAACAACCCGTGAAACAATGAATAACACCACTCCTAGACTTTTAAAACTATAATATTTTTGCTGCCTCCTGACTATACCATGCCCAAATGTTACAGAAAACTTTTCAAAGAGACCCAAATAAAACCCCGATTGAGAATTTCAAAGGCTATATTTTGGCGGGAAGACGCCCCGAAGACAATCTAGTGAGTTCGCCAGTGTTGACAGTGACCGGTGGTAATAACGCGAGTTCGTCTTCTGCTTACACCAAAGTGGAAGCTTTCCCGGCCGTAGCTATTGTCATCAATCACTACGATGAGAACGGACGGCTGAGAGATTCGGTGACGCGCTACCAACCTGCCGGTACGAATAAGGGGTTGCTCAGTTTATTAGGAAAATAGGCCTGATTTAGGGTGGGTCCCACCATCTCTTGAAAAGTCCCTGTAAGGAATACTTTCCGGTACCGTCATGCTGCTCAGCTGCTGCACCGCTTTCCTTACTGAGACTTGTCATGTGATGGTAGGAGGACATTTGCAAGGAATAGTTTACAAAACAGAATAGGCAGTTTGCATATAATAGTCGTAACATATGCAATAATTTAAATTAGAAAAAGAAGAAAGCTAGGTAGATAATCGTTTACAATTCACAACAAGTTAGTTTTCCCAGAGGATTATAATATTATGTATGAGTGTATGACCTGAGTATTTTACCCAGTGCACTGAATTAGTTACTGATCTATATTCTAGACTAATAAAATTACCAATGCATAAAATTGGCAAATGGGATGGGTGGGCGCTTCTTCTTCTTCTTCTTCTTCTTCTTCTTCTTCTTCTTCAAATCCCTCTTCTATCGAAGATTGGCGATCATCGTGGCTTTTTTAGTCATGAATCATGATGACTATACCAGGGAAATGTAAGGGAAAGTGATGGTTTCCCTTCTGCATCCTTATGCCGTTGACTCTAATTAGGCATCTAATTAGGCACTATATTCGCCAAGATCTGACATTATTTCGCTCTCCATGTGTGAATGAATGTGTGAATGTCTCTGCACTTTAGTGTTATATTAGTAATGAAATTGTACCTTTGTAACACTATTTAGCTAGCCCTCTAGTTGAGTGTAAGTAAGGGCCCGAAGGCCCCAACTCCGCTAGGGGAGCCTAGTACAATAAAGTAGATTATTATTA
Organism: Psococerastis gibbosa; assembly: GCA_963971405.1. Classification (NCBI taxonomy): domain Eukaryota; kingdom Metazoa; phylum Arthropoda; class Insecta; order Psocodea; family Psocidae; genus Psococerastis; species Psococerastis gibbosa. Next base: position 6,847,580 of record OZ020487.1, on the reverse strand, counting down.
TTGTTATTACTCTTCATCGAGTTCCTCCGCCTTCGGGGCCCAAGGACAAAAGAGTGCTCTGCACAGAAAAGATTACTTGTTTCGCTTTTTCCGGCTCAAACTTGGTCCCCTATCTGTTCAGTCGCCATTAAGCGCTTCGATCTTCACCACGAGTAGGTACAGATTAGGGGTTTTCACGGCTTCGCCTCAGAGACCATAAGACATTACCCAAAACGCCAGAAGCTCTGCTACTTTATTGAGGACAAACTAACAAGCTTTACAAGCTTACCAGCGTTATTCTAGGAGCTGGCAAGTTCGTGGGGCAGGATTTGAGTGACCGCACGACATGGGAACGAATTCAAACAGTTAAAAACACCAACACGTATTTATTTATTTATAATATTTCCTCTGATTTTATAGACTATATATAAGCTACCTTATCTAGCACATATATTATATTTTATTGTTACAACTGTCAAGCAGCCTGTTGTCAGTAGTTTTGATAATTATATAAGCAGAGCAACCCCTTATCGTACAGGTCTATCAGAATCATCCGACAAAACAAGACAACAAATAACCTGGCCATACGCGGGATATTTTCCAATACTGATCAAGGACCCATTTCTTACGGCTTTCAACACCCTGTCAGCTGGCATGTCCTTCTCGTTTAGCTCCCTCGTGGAATACGGACCCGAAGCAGACATCTGCAGAAGCAGAGCAATAAAAGACACTAAGGAGGAAGAAGTTGCGCATGTGCGGAAGACAAGAGCTACTAAAGTTTCCATTGCTGACCCGGAGAAGGGCATTGCTACTATCAGGCTTGAAGAACCTGTCGAAGGAAGGTAAGAATGATGACGATACTGTTGTGTTTGCAATTGAAATTTTAGCCAATTATAAAAATGGATGATGCTTCAACTTCAAGATGAAGTGTATTTTCTGCCAGTAGGCAACAGCCCGACGGTAACACGAAGAAATAATTTGACACAGTAACTTGATACTTTTGGCCAATTATGTACCGTACAATTTTTGTAATTGACGTTGAGTTCAACATGAATTAGAAAGGATCACATTTCCCTGTTAAAAACATATGAGTTTAAGAATAATATTGTCAGAATTTCACCAGTAACCAATAATAACTGAGTCCCACGATAGGTTGAAAAGTCTCGGTAAGAAATACTGTACGGCACTGCCATGCATTAGCGATGCCATCCAGCTCCTTCTTACAGATACTTTTCAAACGATGGTGGGATCTGCCTAAGGAGGAATTATAAGTATACGCTGTCAAATTATTGAAAATTGGTAATTAGGTACAATTTGTTGGGATAGGTACCTATTAATATCAAAATTGCAACTCAATATTGCTGCAACTAGACATTGTGACTGCTAATTCAACTTTTCCTTCGAGGTTTTCTTTTCCTTTATCTAATAGAAGGGCGCTGAATTAATAGGAGCATTTGGAACAACAGGCCCACAAGCTACCTACCTTGGATTATTTGATGCATAATGCCTAGCTGTGACAAAATCAACCAAAATCTCTTTTATAATATTGAAAAAATTCTTGAATTCAGTGCCGAAGGACCCGAACTAACGGTGCGAAAAGGAGGAGTAGCAATCGCTGGCCCAGGAGGACATGCAACAGCATACACTGGAGGCACCGCCATCGTAGGTCCGTACGGGACCATCTACAAAACTCCCAAGGGAGTCGCCATAGCCGGCCCTTATTCCCGTATCGTCAACATCACCGACGACACTGGATTTACTGATATCCTCCGCATGTACGAAGCAGCAAAACTCAACAAAACTCAACCAGCCGCAAGAGTTAATAACGACGAGGAACCAAAATTCAAACCGGTGCGCAACTACTTCTCATACAAAGCAAAGGAGCCGGTAACGTTGCTTAAACTTTCTGGTGTTGCTAAAGCTCGAAGTGTTGCTGACGACATTACTAGAAGAATACACGCAACTAGGGGTGAGCTTACTGAAGAATGGGAGTCGTTGAGGAAGAATCCTGATGCATTAAGACGTGGTACTAACGAGACGAAACTTGTGCTTGCTCCGCAATCAAAAGCGGAAGCTGGTAAAAATGGAGTTGCGTTAAGTGCTCCTGTGTCTCACGCTGTTATTCAACCTGGACAAAAAGCGGAAATAGTTTTTGAACCTGAAACTTCTGCATCTGCGGGACCAGGTGGTTTAGCTCATGCCTACAGTGATTTGATGATTACATACATTAAAAATGTAAGACAAGGCAGGGTGCATAGAAGGAAATTAAGACGTAGGTTGTAAGCCTGTGATAGGCCTCACCTCTTGAACGCTGTGCAATTTCCAAAAAAATGAAATTGGCAATTTGAAAAATAATTATGGAAATTAGATAGATAGTCTTTTGTAGTTTAGTAGAATTGGACAATAGTGATTTTTAGTTGACTCTTGTTGATGTGGATGGAGCGTACAGTACGGTTTCATTTGTCATGTACAATGGCTTTATCATTGCGTACCTCAGAAGAATAGTTGTCTAGTAAAATAGCAATTCCTGCAGTGACTAGAGAATTGCGAAGCTTCTCACCAGCATTGTTTTCTATAGTATTGTAGCATATTGTAACATCAAACTTGAACTCGTATCTGTACTTGGTTAAGTCATGCTTTCGACTGTTACATTGCCTCAATAGTAAGCTTGTCTCAGGTTGTCAATTATCGTCTGTAGCCGGTATAGGTTGACATACATGTTTGCCAATGGCCAAAAATTGCATACGGAAACAATACAAATAATGTCTGACATCCATGCGGGGTTGTTGGCATTGGACAAGGGACCAACGGGCCACTTTAAATTGTGTAAACAGTGGGCTACGATACACACAAACATATTGTTATTTATAACTATTTAAACTATTGTAGTAAATTTATTTATAATGTTACTGAAACAAAATTTGTGATGAAAATGAAATGACTGTGATTTTGGCACTTAATTAAAAATTAGTAATGATATAGTTATAATAAGGGGTACTCACTATCCTGTAGTAAAGTGGGAAAGCATAGGCAAAATATTAATAAAAACAAAAATACTATGGGAGTATTGGCTAATGTATTCACTTTCCATACATAATTTCTATTTTCTAGAGTTTTCCCAACTAAGCACAGTAAGTAGTAATACCCCCCCATAAAAAAATGTGATGAACATCGACCTAGGCTACTACCTACCACATCAGGTAGGTAGTAGTTTTTAGGACCAGTACATGCGGGCGCGCTGGGAATTTGTCACGGGGGAAATGGGCTGGTGCAAAACCCCACAGTCTACTTCAGTAGATTTCTGTCGTTAATTGACTTGTCGCTGACCTCTTCATCACGCAGGGTCACGGATTTCTCATCAAGATCAAAAAATCATGCGTCAGAAATCAGAAGTGGCTCTGTGCTTTTCTTTACGTACCGTAATTTATGAATGAAAGTCCATTCTATCCAGTGTTCAAACTCAAATAAATTTATTCCAATTCGTCAAAAAATACAGGTAAAATGATAAATTGTATCCCTAAAAAATTAAAATTTAATTTAAATTTGGGTAAAGCCCTTTTATTTCGGGGGGGGGGGGGGGTGTTGTCCGGACCCATTGGACCACCCTCCTGGGAACGGCCATGCTCCAATGACAAAACTCTCAGCGTCTGACACCAGTGTGTATCAGGTCTTATGAGCAAGTTTGAAATTTGCTAAAAAGTGATACTTGATTAGTTTGATGATTTGTATGGCCTATAGTGCGTAGTAAAGACAAATTAATGTGTTTTTCTTAAATAAAAGTAAATACTAAATGCGTTTTTAATTTATTTGGACTATTGGAAGCCTGTTAACTCCATGGTAGTCCGTACAAGGAGATCGATACTTGCGACCTGATCATTTCAACTCAGAAGCTATATATACAGTATCTGTATGTAGGTATATACCAGCTTGCATTGAAAGGATATCGGGAAAATTTCGACCATCACAAATGTCAGGTGCTCCAGGCACCTGCTTGTGGGCACCGTATATTAATGTATAGTTGTTGGCACATTCTGTATCTATCTCATACATTGTAACACGCTGTATAGCTGTCAATGAATTGCTTTCTACGGTCTGTCGTAGAACAGTGCTGAATTAGCAGCGCGCCTTCGGCTACGTCACATGACCAGGCTTTCACGGACTGTACCGAAGACGCGCTGCTAATTCAGCACTCTTCTAGCACAGACCGCCGTAGAAAGCAATTCATTGACAGCTGTACAGCGTGTTACAATATATGAGATAGATACAGAATGTGCCAACAACTATACATTAATATACGGTGCCCACAGGCAGGTGCCTGGAGCACCTGACACAAAGATACCCTTAGTATTGTATTATACATACTTTACTTACATTAATTTTACGTCACCTTTGTCCTCAAAGAGGGTCGGCAACAAGGCAGCGGCGTTTCCAGACTACTCTATTGAGAGTGTCTTCTCTGTTTATTGCGAGAGTCCTCAGGTTGTGACGGAAGTGTTCGACGTTTCTGGGGAGTGTCATCTACGGTCCTCCCCTTATTCCTATATCTTATTATACTAACGCATAATTAGGAATATCCTTCTCATGCAGAGGAGGATCTGCAGAACACCCCGGGGGAAAAAATGAAAATACCTGTGCTGTTGAGTGCTTATTTTCCCGCGTCTTATCCCCTGTTTGCGGCACAGCATTGGCGCTTCCACAACTCGGGCGTCTTGGTGTGTGAGTGTGAGTTGGTCCACATTTTCTCAGCAGTGTTATCTTCGGTCTATCTCTTCCCCTGTTATCTGGGACCACCTGTGTAAGCTGTGTTATTCAGTAAAGATTTTTAACCCGAATCTTCCACTCTTCATTTCTCATCTCCTCCTTTACGCTTTGGAACTCAATAGGTATCCATGCAAATTCATGCCTCTCTTTTTGTATTTAAAGACAAATATTACAAGTTTCTCCTTAGTCAGCAAACCCCTGTCACCAGTTGATCAAGGCAAGGCTGTGTGTGAAAGTTTAAAAAAATGAACGTGGATGGTAGCGAATTTGAATCTCGATGCATCTACATTTTTTTTAAAAAATAATAGACTTTATTTGTAATAATAATAATAATAATAGGACAGACTCTGACTTTCGCCCGAAAGGTTGTTGGAGTCCCACACTTGCTACATTTTCTGGCCATGCTTCGGAGGGCATGTAAAGCAGGCGGTCCCGGGTCCTCCTAGTTGAGTGTAAGAGATGGCTTTATAGCCCTAACTCCACTAGGTTGGCTTAGTAATAGAACAAAAGAAGTCAATATTTATTTATAAACAATTATATTATATTATAAACAATACATTGGACCTTAGACCGGCCCTCACTGACCTGTCGACTAGGGACTTTATTTCAACGAACTCTGTGCTCATTTGAAAGGGCAATGAACGATTCAAATTAACTCGCGAAAAAAGGGAGGACATTACATCAAACTAGGCACCTAGGCGCCTCAAATCCCTAATTATTCGTCTAATGAAATGTAAGGTGTAATCAGTGCACAGGTAGGATAGGTACCAGTTTTTGCTAAGTGGAATGCGACGGCCGACGAGCGGAAATTTGATGGATGTTAGACGATAGTCTTGATGGGGCAATTAAATGAGGGAATCTGTACAGGGAAATTTCCCTTCTTTCCGCTTCCTATGAAAATTGCTGTAGTGCATATTTGACACTAGCGAGAGCACTATTAATTGTTTCCTTTGTCTTTTGTTTGTTATTCCAACGCCTGCTTTCACCATTTCTGTTTTTAATCAGCTCTGTCAGCCTGCTGGCTGTGGGAATGAGTCTGTTTATTATCATGAGGTACCCTAAGGGCAGACTACTTCACCTCAGAGAGAAGGAGACTGCACTGACAGGGTGAACCTCCTGATTATAGTGGATTCAGGGACGCCGAGTTTTAAAAATTCTGGGGGGGGGGGGCAAGAATTCGGTACTCTGGAAAGTATTAAGAAAATGCATTGGTAAATGGTTACTTAAAATAACCATAATGCAGAAAAGTAGGCTATACGAACAAAATTGGCCCGAAAAAGGTTCTAAAAGTTGGTGCGGTGCAAATGGCAAATTATGTGATTTATTTTTATCTTAATGTTTGAAATGTTAAGGGAGACAAATAAATAAACTGCACTAAGGGCTCTTCCTTCCGGGGGGGGGGGGGAGGTGCCGCGCCCCCCAGAAACTAGTCTGCGGGTGCAAAAAGGACCGTGCCCCCCCCCCCCCAAGTCGGCGTCCCTGAGTGGATTCCGAACTACTTGGGGATTAGTGAAGTTCACACGATTAATTTGGAGGTGACCTGGACTCGCACGTACTTTGACTGACTGGTAGTCCCAGAACGTTATCACGTCCCACCATGTTCCCCTGCCAACGCTGTGCACACTACCAAGTTTGCTGCAGTTTGAAACAGGCCCTGTTCTGGTGGATTCAACTTGGTATGGCCGCTGGCGCACTAATAATTGTAGGAAGACTACATACAGTTGAAATCCAATATTCCAGACTCCCGATTTTCTAAACTGCTTTCAGTCTAAAAAATATAACTTTATTTGGCTACCCGAAAGCGGGTTCCACATGCAAACTGCTGCTAACTTTGACATTGATGCTCAGTAAACCGATCTTTTACATATCCAGGTTCTGTAAAACTAATAGCTACTACACTAATACCTATTTCATCAATCTTTTAATCAAAATTATACAATTTTTTGAGTAGGTAAACTCCAGTTTTCCGTACCATCCAAATGATTGGGACGATAGGAGTTCTATAGAGTTCTAATAAAGTAGGACCTTTAGCACCCATAGCGATTCTGCTGAGATGACTTGCGTTAGCCGTTAGGTACGACAGCTATCAGTAGCCTAGATATAGGACAGCGATTTTCTGAACTTTCCGGTGGAATGCGAATGATGAGAAATTATAAGGGTAAGTAGTATTTGCATTTCCAGCAGATAATTTATCGAATGGCGTTTTCCATCTTAAGAAAGGTCTTATAGTTAGCACTCCCAATGCTAGAATTTTTTGCCTTGCCATGAAATACTACTATAAATATGAATAACCAATAGAATGTAGATGAATGCATGCCCACTCGGCCTACTCCCCAAGCCCCGCCCTTTAGGCGCTTATTCCACCTACGTCAATAGTCAATAGTAAATGTGGTATTGACGTGGTAGCAGACATTTTTAGACGGTCTTTAATGTCTGCTAAAACGTCAATACCACATTTACTATTGACTATTGACGTAGGTGGAATAAGCACCTTACCTTCTGCTTTCTTATACCGATCCCCGTTGACTCTACATTGAGTTTCTCCACCTTCGGGGCCAGTTTCCTAACTCCAGGACAAAAGAGTGCTCTACCCAGAAAATACTATGTTTTTCACTAAGGCGCATATTCCATCTACGTCAATAGTGCATAATAAATGTAGTATTGAGGCGCGTATTCCACCTACGTCAATAGTCAAGAGTAAATGTAGTATTGACGGACATTTCACTTTTTCATTGATACACGCCATTCCACTGTTTTTTTCAACTATTGATAACTTTTCTTCTAATGACACGTAAATTTTTGAAATTTGGCGCATTTGTTTTTTGAAATTTTGTTTGTATTTGTTTTCTTCGTACACTTATTATTTTTAATAGTAAAGTAAATTCGTGTCGGGGTGGTACTACCCGTGGTACAGGAGTTTTCAGGTTGCATCAACAGCCTCCTGTTTAACCTATCGACAGTCAGGGAAGACTGCAGGGACCGCCGGCTTTACATGCCCTCCGAAGCATGGTAGTCAGAAGATAAATAATTGTACCACTAGAAAATTTTGGCATTCGGGTGGGACTCGAACCAGTCACCTTCTGGATGATAGTCCGAGTCGTTACCTCTACGCCATTCTGACTACTTATTTTTAATAAAACCTAAAAATAGTAGGAGATCCGTAGTAAGATCGACCTTCACCGTTCTGTTTAATGGATGAAAATTGTTTTATAAACAATAAAATATAAAATGTTTGTACTTAACATATCCCATGACGCCATTTTAGTTTGTTATTGTTTGCAGCGCGTGATTTCACTCTATGGTCATTGATCAATTTTAACTATGGCATAGAGTAAAATTCAAATTTCCGTCAATACTACATTTACTATGCACTATTGACGTAGGTGGAATAAGCGCCTTATCCCGACTAAAATTCAGTCCCCTATCTGTTCAGTCGTCATTTCGCGTTTCCATCTTCACCACGAGGAGGTACCGATTAGGGCATTACTCATAAGGCATTACTCAGAAGCTCTGCTATTTTTGAAGAGAATATACAGTATGCGTGATTAGATACTTACTATAGTCCCATTTTTTAATTGCAGAGATGCATATTTTCAATCAGGGGAATTAGCTCAGAGGTTACGCAACTCAAACTTAGTACTGCCTCCGTTGAGTACAATTCTAATGCCACCAATAAAGCGGGGCTACGATGACAAGAAGAAGAAACCTAGCAAGCCTTCCAAACCAGACAAGGAGGAAAGCAACGAAGAAAATGTCGGCGAAGAAAGTGAAGACAATGAAAATACACAGGTACAGTGTATATCGTAAACAGGAAAATAAAAACAGGTCACAGGTGCAACTGAATTTTAATATATGACTCATATATAAATTAGTTTTATTGTTTTTGGATTGGCTTTACAAGGACATGAGCTCTGCAAATAGAGGGAGGGGATTAAGGGAATCATTTGGGGGTACCTACCTACTTAGGAGACCAATGCTTGACCCCGAAATGTAGAAAAAAAAATCGTAAATAGGTATGCCTGGTGTATTCTGAGGGAATTCGGGTAGGCTTTAGTCAAAATAATGAAAAATGCGAGAAGTTCTATTTGCATGTACCTACTGTACTACGTGAAAATGCCCAGAAGTCATAATTGTTCCAGTAGGCTACACATGGATGATTCGAACGCCAGCGAAAATCTGGCGATTCGCTGAGAAATTTGACATGTACAGTAATCTTTGGCGATTCCTGGGGAAATTCGTAGTTAGAACAATAAGTCGGTGATTGGTTGGTGCAAAAAACAGTATATTTCTGAACATACCTACTTCAGAAGATTTCTGATTTGCTGACGTGTCGCTGGCGTGCGAGGGAAAACCGTGCACCCGCATGAGGTCAGCCACAAGCCAGCGACAAAAATCTGGTAAAGAAATGATAGACTCTGCTGGGGGTTTGCACCTACCCATTTTCTCATGTGACTGCAAATTTCCCAGCGAATCGCCCGCGTTCAAATAGCCGGGCCGGGCCTAAGCGGTATCATAAGCTTAGGCGGCTATTCCATTTGTCAATAATCCGTCATTTGTGCATCAATAATAAGTCTCTACCATTTTATAACTCAATTTATAATAGATAAGTTAAGTATAATCTCCTCCAAAACAAACATCTCATCAATTTTTGATGCACAAATGACGGATTATTGACAGATGGAAGAGCCGTCTTAACCTACTTTACAACTTCGCCATCTAATTTCAACATGATGATTTCAGGAGACTTCTGACGGAGTAGCTATCAACCCACCACCAGATGGAGCTAGTGTCGCGGAAGCCAAACCAGTAGGATTGGCCATTGCAGGTATGGCAAAAAGCGTTTAACGCTCGTATACGAAAAAATCTAAACATTTCGTATAGGCCTACAAATTTTATTTTCTGATTTGTTGGGAAAGTTTGTCAGTATTACCATTATTATATTGCATTCTATTTCGTTGATTCAAATTGATTTGTAAGATTCATCAGTAACTGCGACTTTCGGACTCGGCTAGTCTTCTAGTTAATTTCTACCAAATGTTTTTCTCATGCGTAACATTTTAATTCCAGGTCCAGGCGGAGTGGCATCAGCCAAACCATCAGGCACGGCGGTGGTAGGTCCTGGAGGTTTAGCCATTGCCAGACCTGTAGGCACAGCCATTGCTGGGGTGGAAGTCGAAGGCTCAATTCCTATTGGGCAACAGCAGCAGCAACAGCTAAAGAAGCCGGCACAAAAGAAGAAACCTAAACAAGGTGAGTGGCAATTCCGCATACTGCAGACTCGTAATAAGCGAACTTGGTTAGGTCACGGCACTGCCATGAATTGGTAAATGACGAATTGGTATAGATGACGGTGCCGTCCAGTAGGTACTCACTCCTTACCGATACGTATCAAGCGATGGGCTACAATTGAAATTCGACAGGATTTACCAAAATATTAGGTTTTGTTACAGAGTACGACAACGATCCCGACTCAGAGCTGAAATACGTGGGTGGTCTTTCGGGGCCCATCGGCAGTCCCAAACCCAAGCACACGGCGCCCCAGACTAACTACATCGGCGGCCTCAGGGGCGTCGTCGGCAACCCCATTCCCAAATACGAAGCTGTCGTGCCTGATACCCCCAGCAGCAACAGCAGAAAAGCCTACAGCAATTACCAGTTCAAACTTGGCGAATCTGACGGGAAATACGGGTTTCTGCCATTTAGCCCCGCTGCTGCAGTGGAACCTCAATCTCGGTAATTAGTTTATTTCAATAGGGCAAGTATATTAATTATAATTATAATAATTTTCCATTAAATATCAGAACCATATAGCTGGATTTACATCGTCCAAACTTTAAGTAAAAACTAAAAAATACTAACACCTAAGTTCGATGTCAAGGTCGTCGCGTGCTGTATGTACTTCTATACAAGTTGAAGAAGCGAAGAGGATAATCGGATACATTCAATAAATTGTTTGTAAGCGACTGACCTTTTTTAAAAAATGAAAATACAATACAATACAATAATTAGAGTCCCTGACCAGCCAGAGCCGGATCGACAGTGTCAAAAAAAAAAAAAAATAGCCACCCGAGAGGGTTTTGTACAAGTAAAGAAGATACATATGGCGGTGAAGCTAATTTCAACCTGGTTCATAAAATTCATTTACTGAGTAGATAGGTTCCTTACTGAAGCATTCCTAAGAGTGGTGGGCACGGCCCTTACTCGACGTGCGCTATTTACCCACGTTGTTATTTTTTTCGTTTTCAGTAACTTTCAAAATCCAAGACCCACGTACTTTCATGGCATGCTAGGAGCAGAATCTGAAGGAATGCCGGCGTCTGTATATCGCCTTCCTGTCGGCTATTACTAAGTGCAGAGATTGTTATTTATAACTTAATTAATTAACTTATTTTTATATTAATACGTCCATTCATTCAATCCCATATGAAGACGTCAGGGGAAAAACCGAAAAGGTGCACTTTTGGTCGAAATTGAGGTAATGGTGGCATTCTGTTCAGTTTTTAATGTAGTTTTAAATGACCTAACAAAACCGAAGAAAAACAAGTAAAGTTCTGCACAAATGGCGTGGGGAAAAAACAGTATTCATGGGAAGAAACGGCGACTTTCAACTTTAAAATTTGATTTCTGAAAAATCAACTTTTGATCACCTTACCGGTTGTTCCCCTGTCGTCTTCATATGTTTTAATTAAGTCAGATTTATGGTTGGCTGTGAAGTTAAAGGGTAGAAGAAAAAGGGGCAAAGTCCATTTAATTTAATATTTCAGGAGAGCAAAAAGAACTATAGCTATGTACCCTGCGAATGCATCTAAACCCAATTTTTGAACAGAATTTTTGGCCAGAATTAGCTTCTGATAATTAATTCAATGATCCGATTTTTATTTCAATCAGACGAATCTACTGGCGCCAAAAACTAAATTTCAAAAATTTGTGTACTTTGTCCGTTTTGCTTCTATGCCATTCAAACAGATGATTAAATTCATAGAGGGTATGTGAATTGTATACTATATAACTACACCAAGTTGTCTAGCTAGGTTACTTAACAGTAGGCCTATTCAGTATTCAGTATATTTCCAGATAAATACAACGCATAATATATATATCAACATCTACCGCGCCGCGGATAGGAGGCTGGACCACAGCAACCCGAAACATCAGACATGAGGAAGTTGTCGTTGGCTCGGCTACGTCTGGGCCACACACGGCTCACACATGGCTTTCTGATGGCGGGAGAAACCCCGTCATTATGCCACTGTGGTGCAGAAAACACAGTTGCCCACATCCTTGTCGAATGCCAAAACCTCACCCGCTACAGAACCTGGCCCCCACAAACATCCCTCTCAACCCTACTACGTGACGACGAAACCGCTACCCGAACTATCCTCTCATTTTTGACTACTACTAATCTCATCAACCTCCTATAACATCCATTATTATATTATATCATTATTATATTATCACATTAACGAACCTAACCTACCGTACCTAACCATTTAATTTGTCAATATACTTGAGCGTGTGTGGCCTAAACGAACGGCATTGCGCAAAAAAAAAAAAAAAAAAAAAAAAAAAAACATCTACCGCAAGGCGACGCCAATGCGCGGTTTTTACATCTGGCTATAAAGTAATGGTTAAATATATAGGCCTACTATATGTGTATAGAGTCAAATAATACAAAGGAGAAACACATAAGTTTGTAGATTAAAATGCTTCTTATAACGTACCGTATCGCAACTTACTAGTCTAAGTCTAAGTCTAAATAAGCGTAGTTAATCTGAGTTAAGCTGATATGCCAATAATATTAAACTTGCACCATAGGCTGTCTTCTTTATATAGGAAAAAATGTTTTGTTCCAATTCGTATAAATGGCGGCACAATCCAATGTTTTGATTTGGTTTGGCCCATTGGCTGAGAAATCCTGGCCGAAGAAACTAGGACCGAGAATAATTTGGGGAGATTTAGGACAGCCTGCTATCAGTTTCTGGGGAGTGAAGTGGGAGAGTGAATGAATGATAATATAATATAATATCTAATGTTCTAATGCAAAATGATATGTAAACAAAAATTGGTTAGCTGGTAGACCAGCCCTTCTAAAGCTCGCCTAATATATCAGGACATGTAGAGTAGTGGTGCAGACTCCGATTTTCACCCGAAAGGTTTGTTGGTTCGAATCCCACACTTGCTATACATTTTCTGGCCAGGCTTCGGAGAGCATGTAAAGCAGGTGGTCCCGGGTCTTCCTAGTTGAGTAAAATAGAGGGTTTTATAGTTCTAACTCCGCTAGATTGGATTAGTAATAGAACAAAAATTATTTATTTATATGAAAAAATTTTCTTTTCATTCATAATCGTCTAATTGGTTGGCCGTATAGTAAGCATTTCGTTGAACAAAACAAATCAACTTGAGCCCCACTTTCACTGTGCTACTTTACGTGTTTCAAACACAAATTATTTATTTAGTATTTATTTACATGCTGTGCTACCATAAATACTGTATGTCTATCGGACATTTTATACTGTAGGTCATGTAATGAGCTATTTTAAGAGGTTTGTCAAGATACAAATATTGTGGCGGGATTTAAATCAATATATTGCGGCGAAAACAAATGCAGTTGAATCTCTAGCTGATCAATCCAATCATGTGGTGCGGTAAGGATACAAATATTATATACCTGCACAATAGGCCTAACTTGATAGTAGTAAGGCAGGCGGGGATAGAAAGGGGTGCCCCCATCGCGAACTCTTAACGTAGACTATGAAGTGTCATATTACAATAAAGGAAAACCCGTACAAATTTCTACCGTATACCGTCATAGTAGGGCCTAGCCTATAGGAAATAATATTATAATTTTATAATATAGGAATAATATTAGTAGTTCCATGGTAAATAATTGCCCCGGTTTTCCCTATCCCAAATAACTGAATTGATCGATGATGGAACGAATGTATATACGGTAGTCTAAAACGGGCAGACTGATTGGATGCTTCGAGAACTTGCAATGTTTACCGTACGTGAACAAGTTTTTATTGATACGATGGTTTTCATTTTTAAAATTATGAACCAGTTACTACCCGAGTACCTACGCTCAAGAATAACTACATTTGGTGAAATTCACACTTATTCTACTAGAAATGTTGGCGACGGTGTGTTGGTGCTGCAGACGTCGGAATTTTTAAGGAAGAGCATATTCCAAGACGGTCTATCCAAATATAATTCTCTTCGAAGGGATATCAAATTGGCTTCATCCTTGTTGAAATTTAAAAAACAAGAAGGTGTGCGAAGTGGTTTACTCGATAAGTGGACGACTTAATAGTGAAAGTGGTTGTTTTTTATTAGCATTTTTGCTATTTCTCCAAACACTACTACTACTATATAAGTATATAACACTACAATACAATACACAGTGTATAATAATGGCTGGTATCTATTCAATGTATTGCGATTATGTATAATTTAAATACACCAAAACTTTGCTTGGGGTAACTTTCTGCATTAATAGAAATATTTTTTCGTTTACTGAAGTTCAACAGTATTGATTAGATTGGTAAAAATGGCAAACCCCCTCGCCCTAAAAAAAAATCTGTACCCACGACTGTAATAGTATACGGTAATATTGGTATTACTAATCCAGAAGTTGATAACTACATACTGTTTTTTCTTCGAAATTAAGCCTGCCGGCATATAAAGGGGACCCGTGTAAGACAAAACTAACTAATTAAAGTTATTGTAATGCAGTATTTGCCAGATGTACAGCGCTGTGGGGTAGAATTAAACATCTCTAACAGCTCCTCACATAGCATTGGCATTGCCCCCTCCCTCAAAAAGATTATGTGTATACGGTACTGATCGGCAATAATACTTGACAAAACTTTCAGAAATCCGGCTGAGTCGTCAGGAAGGCTTCACAGACTGTGGGTCGCCATGCAGACAGAAACAACCCCAGAGGGTTATGCTTGGACAGGATGTAAAGGCTTTACAGGTATATATACTCTACTACCCCCTCCCCCCCCCCCCAGAAGATACAGGTACATTGTGGTGCAATAATAATAGGGAATAGGCATGCCGTTGCAGTAATAGGTAGGTAGGTAATAGTCTGAGATCTGAATGGGGGAAAACAAAAATGTAGATATACCGGGATTTATTTTTTAGTACTGCAGTATAGTAAGGTGTCAGTGACGGCCTGTACTTTTTAAGCCCCTAATCTCTAAAACGTACAACGACGTACTCAGGCTTCTGATTCGCATCAGCAGCAAGGCCGAAGCCAGGGGGTTCATGGGCGTTCAACATCACCCCCCCCCCCCCAAAATGAAATGACTTGACACTAGATAGAATCGGATTTTGAGAGGAAAAATAAAAACTACTAGGTAATATCCAATGAAATTTCCGAACTCCTCCGAAAGAAATCCTGGCTATACAGCCTTGCGCAGCAGTTCATCTTCTTGATCTTCTTCTTCTTTAAATGCCTCTTCTATCGAAGATTGGCGATCACCCAATTCGGACGTAGGAGACTGCTGCTCTGAAGTGGTGTGTTCTTCATAGTTTGAAATGACCGCTGAACATGTAAATCGACAATATCATGTCAATACGAGCATATAAGAAGAAAATATATATCAACTGTTCTTGTGCGGGCTTGTGGTCCAGCGGTTAAGACGACGCCCCGGTTAGGCGTAGATCGTGGGTTCGAATCCCGCCAAGCCCAGTTTTTCTATGTCCTCTAATTTTCACATATTGCAGGTGGGGTACTGCTCAGTTGTGTGACGTTCATAATTGGTGTATTGGCATTTCGCCTTTCTCTACACAAAGCGACGTGGATAAGCTCTGGGCTGGCCATCTTTCTGTGTTTTGGATTGGCCTTTTCCTCCGTCGTCAGGTGGGTAATGGTGCATAAATAAGCTTATATCAAGACTATATATTAGAATGGCGTAAAATTAATCAATGGTAATTGGAAAACGGGTGTTTTCTCAGAAATAAGGTGAGCCAGTTTTGAAATCAATTTACACGATTTTCTTTCAAATTACCAAGCAGTAGTTAATTCATTTCTGAATTCTCCGAAAATGCTCACTCTTACAATACAGCACCTACCTACAGCTCATCAAAAGACTACCTCTGGTCGCCACTCATATAAGCGCCAAGACAGGTATGCTGGCAAACTATAGGAAACTATGAATGTTTGAACAGAACAGAACAGAGGTCAGCACACCAAAATAATAAAATAAACAAATAAGGACTTTTTGTTCTATTACTAAGCCAACCTAGCGGAGTTAGGGCTATAAAGCCCTCTCTTACACACAACTAGGAATACCCGGGACAGCTTGCTTTACTTGCCGTTAATGTAGCAAGTGTGTGACTCGAACCAACAACCTTTCGGGTGAAAGTCAGAGTCCGTACCACTACTCTACATATCTTGACAATAATAAGGCGAAGCCCCGGCTCGAATCCCACCCTCGTTCAGTTTTCCCTGTCTTTCTACCTATGTTATTTCAACTTACCGCGTAAGTCTTATCCAGTGTTGCGCGAGTGTCTAGGTACATACCTATACCTAGCTATATTCGCATCTGTACTTGGTTAAGTCATGATATCGCCTGTTGCATTGCGTCAAAGATGAGCTTGTCCATTTCGCTTGTAGCCGGTGTAGGTTGACATCGAGGACACATGCAAGTTTGCCAATGGCCAAAAATTCACATGAAAACCATGTAATAAAATATGGGAAATCCATGGGGTCGTTGACATTGGACAAGGGACCAATGGGTACAGTACGGTACATTATTATTATAGGTACCGCTGAATCTTACTTTCACAGAAATTAGTAAATTGTTTACTTTTTGTTTAAGATGCTACACTTTAATGATATTGCCTCAATTGTTCTCAAAACGCGGCAGGCAAGCAATAACGGCATATGCTTTTGTGCTGGCATTGGGGGGACCAGCCAGGAATTCGGTGCACAATTTGGGCATCATGGCAGATTCACTTGGATGTGCTCAGGTAATTCTTACTTACTTACTAATTACTAGTCAACGCCCATGCCCAGGTTGCAGGTTAGCCATTTGGTGACTTGCTGTCCAGTATCTCCTTGCTGACTCCCGGATGTCGTCCGTTTGGTCTTCCCCGTCTTCTACCAGGGCTGGGCACTCGGGTAGATGCTCTGCATTCATTTCGCCCAGGCAATGGGGTTCATTTGTGACGTCATTTTGTTGATGGCAGCACCAGTTGCAATGATATCAAAGCGTTGATTTTTCCATAAGCCTCAATACTATTTTAAAATTATTTTTAATTACGTATTATTTTAAAGTGATATTTTTCTATACATCATGGAGAATATATATATTAAATTATATGCAGCGAAATAAGGCATAGTAAAAATATTATAAAAAATATTAAAAGAATTAATTAGATGGTAAGAGCTTAGCTTTCACATGCAAACGGCGGCCATTTTGAATAATATGGGTATCGGTTTGTCATCAGCGAACCTAGTGACCAAAACTGTCCCTACAGAACCTCATTCTAGTGCGTTATTAATACTATCAGTCCATGACTATGAACTTAGCATTATACAACAGTTGAGAACCATAATGGAAACTCGTGTCAGATAGGTGCTGCGACAAGTCGATCAGGGCGGACAGGCCGAAACTACGAGGGCAGGACAACGTTTATGTTAATATTGCTTATAGTCACAATTTTCCATCCTGGCCTAATGTGTAACAGATTGCTAGCAACCTTTCGGGTGAAAGTGAGAGTCTGTACCACTACTCCACATGTCCTGAAAAAATTACAGGATCAATTGAAGAGGATGTTAAGAGAAGTTAGCGAAATGGTCATGGCCCCCATGAGAGCGCTGAAGGAGGCCCTGAAAAACGTCGTCACAGAAATTAAAGAAGCGGTCCAGCCTGTCAAAGACGCCGTTTTGCGATTTGCTCGTCTCATCAAAGCAGTTTGTAAGACTTATGGTGTTAGGCAAACAAAAACATTTTTGAAATCAAACAATGAGGCCGTTTTTTTTTTCCTTTTAGATTTATGAAGCTCAGGACCCGTAGGGTAAACACGCTGTGCGAGGTTAGACGCTATAATGGATATGCTAAGGGTGGTTGAGTCTGGTTTGCCAAGCTGCTATCGGGCGACGAGGTTACCCAAAGATCGTTTAAAAACAGCCAGCCGTTGTTTACATTGAAACCGTGATTGGGCTGCAGTATATTGTGGCTTTGCTACTGCTATTTTTTTTTTATTGCTAAATGATGTTTTTTTATTGTTGGTTAATGTTGCAAATAATTTAATAAATGTATCCGATTAGCCTCTTCAGTCGCCTCTGTAGGTTAGTACCCGTGTGGAGTTACGACACGCCTCCGATCGCATGGCTTGTAGAGACTCGCACAAGTACAAGCAAGCTACCTCATGGAAGACAAAGTCTGCTGAGTGCAGAAATGGAACGGTGTGCTAAATTATGATTCTGCGGCGTTGGAAACCGCCTTTTGAAAATCTGTATGGATGGATGGTTCAGTAGGGGTATTTGTATAATTACGTTAGTGGTGCCTGACACTTGTGGCATATGGGTGGAGCCGGTAGTGAGGCGCCTGCCATAAGATGGCCATGAGTCAGCCTGGTAAATCCTATTCGAAAACGAACCATTCTCACTTGGTCCTCCTGCCGGTATAACATTGCGCACTTATAAAATATATATTCTGGTCAACGTATTATACCGGTACATCAATAATTACAAAGGCTTTTGTAGTTGAAGTCAAAGACGATGTCACATGGTGGGATAGGAGAATCTGCGCCTTCCTCCAAACTTTTCGTCAACAGTTGCCGTCAACATCTATAGTGGCACTATGTAGAATGTACAAATAGTAGCAGTTGCGCCTGTTGACGGTATCTGCGTACGCCGTACGGTATAACTTTTTATATTAATTGGGGGGTGATTTTTTTTTTGTTTCAGTATCTGTGCTGTCAGGTGTATTCAGCTGGCTGGGTGGCATTGTGAACATGTGTAACACAGAGATAGGCTCTCCTTACATGCGATGTGTCAAAAGTTTCGACGAGGCCATAGCTGATTGTAGGGTATGTAATGAAATTTTAATTAAATATGCCATGACAGATTAATTAGCCATCGACATAGTTTGGGGCGAATCAGTGAATGAATACAGAAGCCGAGTTGCTGCTGACGGTTAAGAAACGGAAACTAACCTGCTTCGGCCAAGTTATAAGGATCCAAAAGTATCGCCTTCTGCATGTAATAATCCAAGGAAAGATAGAAGGACACAGGGCTCATGCAGAAGAAGAACACCCTAGTTGAAAAACCTGAGGCAACGAAGCAACAGCCATCTGAGCTAAGAAAAGTCAAAATTGCAACCTAGGTCCTAGGCCTATAAGTATATACAGTATACTGTATATTATATTAGACTATATGATTACTGATATTTTATATTATTATACAATACATTATATTATATCTATCTATCATGGTTCTTGCATTTCAGGCAAAACTGGGAATAATGAAATTCCTTTGCGAAATAGTTACCGGGGTAAAGGCTCTATGCCACATAGCGAAAATTGCTGACGTTCTATGCATGGCGGCCGACGCTATATCAGATGCGGTTATCGGAAAAGCTAAACGCAGTAGGTGGAATTATTGTATTGTTATTATTATTGTCCAAGACAAACAAAAAAATTAAAATTATAGACGAAAAATAGGTAGGGGTCTTAGTATATAGACTTCCTAGGCCCCCTATGAGTATAACGAAACAGAGATTCGCACAACATGTTACTCCTAATACCGGTAAATACATACCATATTTGATTGTCCTATTGTCACTAAAGCCACATGTATTTACATCTATGAGCGGGTTAGTTTTTACACAGTATTTAAATCCTCTTCTTCATCTTCTGGCTGTGCAGCCCTTGATGAGCTTTGGCCTGCTCGGCAACACTCATCCAGTCATCTCGGTTTTGTACAACACTCTACCACGGACTCCCAACTCGTATTTAAATACTTACTTTACTTTTACATCGCCTCTGTCCCCAGGGAAGGGTCGGCGGCACGGCAGCGGCGTTTCCAAACAACTCTGTTTAGAGCTTCTTCCTTGTTCAGGGCGAGAGTCCTTATGCGTCTTCTTCGATTTTTCTGGGGAGTGTCATTTTCGGTCTTCCGCGGGGGCGGGGCCCAGGGAGTGTCATGTTCTGTGTACGCTTAGGAGGGATGTTTCCTCCCTCCTTTGGACGTGGCCCCACCAACTGAGTCTTCTTTCCCTCAGTTTCAGTGCACAATCAGCAGTTTTCATCTCCAACCTTATGTCCTCATTTCAGCGCCGGTCTTGAAGGGTCAGTCCACACGATCTTCGCAGCATTGTCATCTCCACCAAATGGTTTTAGTAATTCCCCGGGACAGTTCATTTAATTTCTTCATTCATTCATTCATTTAATTTCTTAAATGTTTGCTGATAGCCTGATAATCTATACTATAGGGTTGCCATGTGTCCGGTTTTTCGTACCTGTCCGGTGAAAAAAATAATGTTTGACCGCACAATGCTTGGTCTGTTTTTTTAAAATTTCTGGGGGATAGAACGAAATTATTTTGTAAATCTGATTTTAGCTACTATGATACAAAGTTCCTCAAAATTCACTAAATTCAAGACTAGATAAAATTACCTGTTTTTTTGTTTAGAAAAATTTACCCTAGAAAGAATAGCCGGTTTTTATGTTTCGTAAATCTGGCAACCCTAATCTATACCGGTATAGGCTACTATACCTAATACTTTCTTGAAATATTCTTTTACTTTTAGGACTGGCAATATTTCGTCAACAAATGAAACAGATGTTTTTTGTCTCGATTGAAATGGAGCACTCAATGGATATGGAGACGACAGCCTCTCAAAGCTTTGCGTCAATAATGGATAAAGTTGAGGATGAGGTTGAAGAAAGAACTAAGATATTTCGCAAATTTTTCAGCATAGCATTCTCTGTGCCATTTTTGGCATTTCTTTTCCTTATATTTAAGTAAGCTAATAAGCAAATAGCCTACTAGACTATAGTACAATTTAGTTTCCTAATCCTAGTTTAATTTATTATATAGATATTTTTATCGTAAAATGTGTCAGAAAGGAGGTATTGTCAAAAAACTGTTTTTAGACGCAATTTTTCCAATATGGCGGCGCGAGCGGCAAAGATACGAGGGGGCAAAGTGAAAATTTGCAAAGAGCACATCGAAATCTATAAAATCACCAATTTTCAAAACTCCTGGAAAACTTTCCAAGTAATCTCATTTTTTAGTACCAAATGATGCTGTAGGCCTACCTACTAATAAGTCTATTTAATAAGGTAGCTTTAGCCTAGGAAGTTAAAACCTCTTTTATAACGAGGAGGTTACCTCTTCAACCAAAGTTAATTTAATGTCAGTGTTATATATACCATATAATACTACAATGTATAGGAAGTTAAAGGTTTGTCAGATCTATATTAGAACGGGATACTTGTACTAGTATATTTTAAGGCAGGTATTCCACATACGTCAATCGTCAATAATGAAAAATTGAAAAATGACGTTTTAGCAGACATTAAAGACATACTAAAAATTCTGCTACCAAGTCAATTTACGTCATTGTTACGTCATTTTTCAATTATTCATTGACGATTGACGTATGTGGAATACCCGCCTAACGAAGATAAGCCACTATTGTCTATTACCACTATACAAAACGAAATATAGCGAAAACAAACGTAATAGAAATAAGTAGGGTAGGTACCGGTAATGCTGTTAATTTTCTTTTTTAGGATGGTGTATTACAAACACAAATTCCTAACTTGTGACCGCTTTGACAACATTTACGTCAACAGACGTCTGCTGGAAATAGATTTTGTTAGGCTTCGCAATGGCCAGGAAACTGTTCTTCCTCTGGAGCTACGGGAGACTAATTTTTACATCAAGGTACAGTATAAATATTATTATTAGTTATATATGAATATGAATTATTAATTGTCGGATGACAGTGAGCCTCTGACTGTAATGACTACTAAGACAAAAGGCAATGTAAGTCTAACTAACCCTTTTAAAAATAATATTGCACCATTGCCATTAACGCCCAGTGGCGTAAGTTTGGGGGGCCCTTATGCACAATTTTTACCTACAATTTTTTGTAATCACGGCCTACATCACTTAACTTTCTGCAGCTTGAACGAGGCGATTATAATACCGGTATTTATTTAATCCCCTGGTAGTAAAAATGTAAACAAGATTATTTTGTAATGGAAAGTGCTATTCAAAATTTGTTTGTTTACAGTTATAATCCTAAGGTAGCCTATTTATTTAACCCCAGTATTATAATTGCCTCGATGAGGCTGCTGGTGCGTAATTAGTTTCTGTCTGTAAACTTTCATTTTCTTTTCTTAAATTGTTTTTTTATTTATTTTATATATTTTTTCAGAAAATCCCAAAAAATTTAGGCCTACGTTTTTTTCCCTTCTGCGGGGGCCCTTACGCCTTGCTTAACTTGCTACCCCTTCTGTTACGCCACTGCTTTAGCCTACCGACGATGAGACTAGCCGTGAAGCCATTTTAATTTAATGCAGAACTATAAAGGTTTGGTATATGTAAATAAATAAATAAATATGAACTTTTTTTGTTCTATCACTAAGCCAACCTACCGGAGTTAGGGCTATAATCAAAGCCCTCTCTTACACTCAACTAGGAAGACTCGGGACCGCCTGCTTTACATGCCCCCCGAAGCATGGCCAGAAAATGTACAAGTATGGGACTCGAACCAACAACCTTTCGGGTCAAAGTTGGAGTCAGTACCACTACTCTACAATGTCCTGATTTGTATGTGTTGTATGGCTATCGTATCAATTAGGCAACATCGCTGCGGCTGGTGGCAGCTGAAAAGTTTAAGGTGATCCGCGGGGTGCTGTTCCTGATGGTCACCACGACCCAAATAGCGTGCTACATGATCTACGACCAGGCTATCTACTGGACACTCGTCCTCATTCGCAAGCAAGCCTTAATGAGCAGTGGATATTCAGGTATAGTATACGACAAACCCCTCATACAAGGCCGTAGCCAGAGAGGGTGACCAGGGAGTCCGCCGGACCCCCATCCGCCCAAATATTTTCAACCTACACTAGATAAAATGGAGTTTTAAATATATTGAGGTTAACTCACCTCCGGTGACGTCACATTGAACCCCCCCCCCCAAATAAAAGAATCAGGCTATGCCTTTGAGTCAGTTGATAGCTATAGCCGTATGTATCTTGGCAGTTCAAATGGGCCTTGTCCTTATTCATTGTTCCCTTGTTATGGCACTGTCAGCTCAGCAGTCGTAGCACCAACACACAAAGAATAACATCCAGGAATAAGTGTTAATTATCTTGCATTAACCCAATGATTATATGATTATAAATTGACTTACGAGATAAAAAAATTCTATAATGGTGATTGAGGACAATAAAAACTGTTTGGCATCCTGATAGTTAAACCCAGGTGAAACATGGCAAGCATAGCCAACATGAAAAAATAAAACAATTAACATGCGGGTTTGTTTTTATCTCTGGGTAAGATAAACTCTAGGAGGAATAACGTACTTCTCCTTTTCTGTTGCTGCTGCGCCTACATTTTGAACGTTCTGCCACAGTTTCGCCCACTCGCTCAGTCATCCGATGCTGCTTGTCAAATTTCAGCAACTCCAACTTGACCCAGTCCTCACAGAACTGGTCTACTTGGAGTATAGTTAGAATTATATGTTTGAGAGTCGGGACAATCGCACCTGCCAAGGGAATATTTGAATTTCTGGTGCCACCTCAGGTCTACTGGGACCAACCAGAGCATGCCTTGAACGCTGCCCAGGCTGCAAGGCGTACTTCGATTGGTTTAAAGAATTAGCCGATGCTCTGATTTGTCCAAGAAGACGTGGCAAGTGGCAACAGAAATTAAAAAGAAAAACCTTGGAGAGAGCCAATGTACATTATATTATAAATATTTATTTTTAATCTTTATCTAATTTAATTAATTAAATATACATATATAATCTCTATTTGAATATTATATATATATATATTATATATAAAATATATGCCTGTTATCTATATATTATTTTCTATTTATTTATTTTATTTATATATTTACTATAAATTTATAAATGAATTATCTTTGTATATTTATATATACAATACATACATTTGTATAATACATACAGGATAAGACAGTAATAAGTAAAAACCATGTGGACTGGAATAATTCAAATTTGGTACATGAAACCTATCTTATTTCTGCAGTTTTTCGGTTATGCAATTGCGCTAAAAACTAAGCTTTTGCGACACATGCACTGCACAGAGACCAATGATGTTCTGGCAAAGGGGTGATTTTTTTTTTTTTTTTTTAATCACACCATAGCATTAGGCCTCCACCATCAGTTTTATAGCAGCCCAATAGAACACATAATCTGGTGAACGTCTTCTAGCACCTAGCAGGGCACTTCTAAGGAGTTTTCCCTCAATTTCTTCCAGGGTGCGGTGGCGGCCCCATCAGGGGAGGGGCGGTTCTAGGTCCGCCTTTGCCAGGGTGTCTCATTACTGAACATTCCTGATATAGGGTGAATATCGAATTCAGTCCTTAGTATGCTTGAAAACCCCTGCTCAAAGCGTTTCTGACACAAAAGTCCTTAATGTTAAAGAATAGCTACCGTATCTCAAATTTTTTTGATAGAAGGCGAAAACTGAATTAAGTGATTGGTGTTCCATAAACTTCTATGTCATGACTACCTTCAGAAACATCTCCACCGTATAGGGGTAGCAGCGGAGCCTTTCTGCCCTCTATGCGACACCCGGGAAGAGATGGACGGAAATCATCTTAAGACGTGCCAGGCTCTAGTCAGTAGCAGAGGTTCACCAGATTATGTGTTGTATTGGGCTGCAAGAAAGCTGATGGCGGAAGCCTAGTGCTATGGTGTAATTAAAAAAATAAAAAATAAAAATAAACTTCTATGATTCATCTAAACAATGCCCTAGGGTCATAGTTTACGCCGAATGCCACGCATAACCTGACAATAGAATTATTATTATTTTTATTTAATAACAATGCAGGAAAAGGCCCAGCATTGAATGTACAAGTGGATGGAGGTGGGGCATTAGCAGACCTATACCAGAAAATGGGGAACGCGTTTCAGCCGCCTCCGCCAAGTCTGGACCTAGATCCAGTCCCTTGTTTGCCCAATCCGTCGCCTCCAGAAGTAGTAATCTACGTGCAAATAGGTACATGAAAACTAGGCTATATTTAATATATTACAGTATTATATGGTACATAGCGCTAAAATTGAGTTGCCTATTTTCAAACGGGTCTGTTACGGTCTTACGGATTAGAATATTGGCGGGACAGCGCCGCTAGCGCCACTGACAACATGGCGGATGTTTAAGAATAGAAGTACGGTAGGCCTTCCGTATTTAAAAATATTATTTGAAGATTACATTTATTCCACCGGTCTTAAGAGAATATGCTACGTAGAAAATTGGCACCCCAAAATTAAATACTTTTCATTTGTTATTTAATTAACTCAGCGAGTCATTAAAAATTTGGCTCATCTAAATTGTAGAACACTACTTCCACTCCGTGCATCATTTAATCGGGTATTTTCACTTTACGGTTTTGTAGTTCTTCCAAAAATTCGAGAATACGTGAAATTTTAGTCCGTTTTGGTATTTATGAAAGAACTATGGTACCAAAAATTTAATATTTCCTATTATTTGATGCATGAAGTAGTCTTCTACAACTTCCATAAGCCCAATCTATAATGACTTGCTTTGCTTTGCTTAAATAAGAAAATAAAAAGTCAATAAAAACAACAAATTTTGGGGTGCTCATTTTCTACGTAGCATGTCCTCTTAATATGGTATCAGAAAATGGTCAGTGACAGTGAAGAAGGCAATAAAGCCGCAATTGCACAAATTATCAAGGAAAGAAGGCCCAAAATAACTGCATCTGTTGTACCATCGGACTTGCTGGAGAGCAACCTGGACTTGGCGCGGACCAAATGGTACAGTAGATTAATTTTAGAATATTTTTATATAGCCTACTTCTATATTTTGAAACATCCGCCATGTCAGTGGCGCTAGCGGCGCTGTCCCGCCAATATTCTAAATTTCTAATCCTCAACAGACAACAGGGTCTGTCTCCATTTTTTTCAAATACGAGTTTTTGATTGGATTGGATTCCTTATTTAAAGGTCTATATCGATGGGCAAAACACTTCGAATTTGAAGTTATGCCATCCCGTGGCTTTTGCTAGGAAATTCTTTGCTGAAGGGCGCACAAAATAATAAGATAAAGATAAATGTAGAAATCTACGTTTATTTTAATAAAAATATTAAATTTCAATTTGTTGTCATTTTGACTATAATTAAGAAATTTAGGAAATTTTTCAAAACTTTTCCTCCGGGGGAGACCCCCGGGGCCCCTGCGTGCTGCACTATGAATAAGTATACCTTTGTAAGCTTTGTTAAAACCTATACTTTGCTGCTATTAAAATGCGTGAAACCCCCACTATATTACAGTTATATTTTCAAGTTTTTCCCCCGGGGGAGACCCCCGGTCCCCCCTTCGGAATACATGCAATATTCTTTATGTATGAAATAATAAGTCAAGGTAGGGGGCACCAAAGGTCTAGCGGGGGGGGGGGGTCCGTTTATTACTAGTATGACATCGAAGGGAATTGACAAACATGGATGTCGTACAATGTGTAGAAAGAAGGAAAGAAAGAAAATTGTCTTTATTTTCCATGTGGGCGATTTTTTAATGTGTACCTGTATAGTATACAATATAATATATATTGTATAATGAAAACTAAACTTCCTTGTGTAATTCGCCATAATAGGCGGTTGGTCAGTATAGACGGGAGTCATAATAAACGGCTTCTACTGTATTGAGGTTTCGTTACACCCCCCCATTTTAGGAAAACTCGTTGGAACTTGGTAGAGAGAGGGAAAATATTGAAAAATCTCGGAAAATTAGTGAATGGGCGAGCGAGGGAAAATAGGGAACTTTTCAGTTGCCGCCGAGGGAAATGTGATGTAACGCAAGTGGAAATCATGTGGAAAAAAAACTTTTTTTCAGTAGCAAAAAAACTAAACTGACTTTTGTCTTATTTCCAAAATAATTGTAGTTCTTATATCGAGGTTACATTTTGTAAACGCTAAATATATCCTCAGAATTATGGTGACGTTTTGCACTCACTGAATCGCATTTTTGGACATACATTTTGCAGTACGGTACCTACCTATCAGAGACGATTTGTATATTTATTTTTGTTTACTGCAGGAATGATGCTGTTAATTAGCTGGATACTAGTGCTGACAGAGCCTTACGGCTTGAGACTTCGTCACATCATAATGGGTTATTATTACCCATCTCGGGCCCAGCAGAGGACCGTATGGTTGCACAATCACATTCTACGAGCGAGAGGACTGTTCTCGCATTTCGCGAGGAGGAAGAACATGGACCAGGCTCTGGGCGTGGAGAAGGTTGTAGGGCTGTGGGAGAGCTTGGTAGCAAGGTAAGAGCAATTAGATCCGTCTCATGACCAGCAGAGGGCGGTGTGGATGCACAATCACATTCTGCGAGCGAGAGGACTGTTCTCGCATTTCGCGAGGAGGAAGAACATGGACCAGGCTCTGGGCGTGGAGAAGGTTGTAGGGCTGTGGGAGAGCTTGGTAGCAAGGTAAGAGCAATTAGATCCGTCTCATGACCAGCAGAGGGCGGTGTGGATGCACAATCACATTCTGCGAGCGAGAGGACTGTTCTCGCATTTCGCGAGGAGGAATAACATACACCAACCGCTAGGGGTGGAGAAAGTTATTGGGCTGTAGGAGAGCTTGGTAGCAAGGTAAGAGCATGAGGAACCAGTAGAATCCGGGCTGATGGGCCGTGGTCGAAGTGAAAGTGAACTTCCAAACGTTTCGTCAACATCTGCGGTCGACATCTTCAGTGGAACTGCGTAGACTTCTAAGATTGTATCTCGGAGGCTCAGCAGCGACTGTGAGGGCCGTGAAAGCCTTTGCAGTTATATAAGGTAAGAGCAATTAGATCCGTCTCATGCCCAGCAGAAGGCGGTGTGGATGCACAATCATATTCTGCGAGCGAGATAACTGACAAAGCTATTGTGAACACCCCTGCTATTTACTTTCAGGAACCAGCTTCTGATGCGGATTTTCAGCAAGGACGAGAAACTGTGCACGGTGTGCGCCATGTCGGAGGGTAAAGCTGGCCTATTCGCCACCTGTCCCACTCCGGGATGCAGCGCCATTTACTGTCCAGCCTGCTTGCACACCCTTAAGGCCTGTCCTCTCTGCAGTTTGCCAATTTCGACAGATGACCTCACCGACTTCAACCCCGAAAGGTAATAATAATCACAATGTACAATAGTAATTATCGAGTTATGCCAAGTTAAAAGAGTGTTGAGTTTTTTTTTTTTTTTTTTTTAATAAAAAGATTAACCGCATACAAACAATTTAATGAATGTATCCGATTGACCTCTTCAGTCGCCTCTGTAGGTTAGTACCCGTGTTGAGTTACGAAACGTCTCCGATCGCATGGCGTGTTAGAACACTCGTGGAAACGGAAAACTGAGCTAACCAGCGTGTTAGGCGGGTATTCCACCGGCGATGTTACTTCAAATTTGATTTTATCATTGACGTTTGTTTTGTTTTAAGTAGACAATTATGTAGATACTTAACTTATCTATTATAAATTAAGTTATAATATGGTTGACTTATTAATGATGTCTGCTACTATATTATAACTATTATATAATAGATAAGTTAAGTATCTACATAATAGTCTCCTTAAAACAAAACAAACGTCAATGACAAAATCAAATTTGAAGTAAAATTGCCCAGTGGAATAGCCACCTTAGCTAAACGCACTTCAGCATTGATTAAGCTATTTAAACGCTTAACCGACATATTATATGAATTAAATGAAATAAACACAGGGAGTCTGCAACTGTTTTTTTATTCTTATTTTTGGCCAATTGTACTATATTAGTAGTTTAAAAAAAGTAAAGATAATTTGACAAGGCGGCTCGTTTCGTTTTAACATACTAACTCTCCCAGAGGTCCACTCACAGTGTGTGGTAACTAGGAGAACTTCAACATTGTGAATACCCTCATAGATAACATAAGCCAATGCTGCCGTTATACTGCCCTTGAATATTTCAAATTAGAGGTCGCTCTAAGAGCGGAATTGTTAACGGTTTGGATCTCAATAAAATCGGATAATTCCAAAAGGCTAGGGACACTGTGCCTCGACGAATATCAGTAGTGATTAAGGCAAAGGGAGCCGTTACTAAGGATTAAAAAATAAAATTAATACTTGCTATGTTCTAATGGTTTAGTAAATACACAATTTCTGAAGAAAAAAAAAATACTTTTATGTCTTTACTTATTTTGGTTTCACTTTATGGAAGTGTTGGGAAGTAGGCCTATATTAGGATGGTAATCTATGATACAGAACGATAAAACTCTATTCGTTAAAAAAATATGGTGTAATTTTCAATACTAAGTACCCCGTACGAACTCAAATGAATCAGGGTTGTATAAATTAATACAGAATATCAATAAATAAACTATAGAAGTTACTGTATAAGGTGACGTAATGATGCCTTATTTTATCGGATGCTCCATGTGATACAGTATAAAATCTGTGCAACTTTGAATGTACCTAAAACAATTAATTTAATTTAATAAATACATTTCAGACACACCGCGCAAAATCATTCAAACCGAGACGATTGTTTTCTTCAAAAATTGCGTTAAGAGGACATTCTAAGTAGAAAATGAGCACCCCAAAATTTGTTGTTTTTATTGACTTTTTATTTTTGAAGTGAAAACTTCTTATGGAGCGTTGGGCACTGAAGATGAGTGGTAAAAAGGAGAATTCAAAATCCAGGCGGTTGTTTAATTGCAATGTTAGAGGACATCGCATCTCATATAGGGTAAAGGGTGTGTTCAATGATAATAGAAAAACCGTCTGATGAGACCTTTTGCAATGTTAGAAGACTAGGCACCTATTTGGATGTACAACAAAACGATTAACGATTAACGATTAACATGCTTAACGACGTGTTAAAGACGTGTTTTGATTATGCATACTACACCCAAAAGACACTCCAATTTTAAACGCGAAAATGTTATATCCGTGCTCAAGTTTCTTTTGTAAATATTTAGATATGAAATTAAATATTTATGGGAATAAAATTGTTTTTAAATAAAAATATTAATTTAAAATATATATTATATACATATATATAATAAAAATTCTGAAACTGTCACTAATTTTATTATATTTACAAAGCAAGTCATTAAAGATTTGGCTCATTCAAGTTTTAGAAGACTACTTCATGCATCATATAATAGGAAATATTAAATTTTTGGTACCTACCTTAGTTCTTTCATAAATACCAGACAGAACTAAAATTTCGCGTATTCTGGGATTTTTGGAAGAACTACAAAACCGAAAAGTAAAAATACTCGATTATATGATCCACGAAGTGGTCTTCTGCAACATAGATGAACCAAATTTGTAATAAATTGATGAGTCAATTAAATAAATAATGAAAAGTATTTAATTTTGGGGGGCCAATATTCTACGTAGCATATCCTCGTTAGAGGCTCTGCCCTAGACAGGGCAAATCAATATTTTTATTACAATTGTATATACAGTATCTCTATTCAGAGCTTCATTGTTTCAAAATAGAATTGTATTTCCAGGGATTCGTCCGGAGATGAGTTGAAATTTGAAAAGCTTTCCACTTCCGACGATATTGAAAGAGGAGTTGCCAAAGGTTTACAGAAAAGATTCTCAACCCAAGACAAAATGAGAGCTACAGAATCAAGTAAGTCACAGCATAGTAGAACGTCGGCTACAGAATCAGGGGGGATCTTCTCGAGTGCACGCACTTCACAATATGTAAAGCGAGAGGTAGACGCAAAGAAGCGGGGGTCATTGCCAAGTAAACAGGCAGATACAGAATCAAAGAACTCGACACTAGAGTCTCAATATTCAAAGAAACAATTATCACAGCATGGTAGAACGTCGGCTACAGAATCAGGGGGGATCTTATCGAGTGAACGCACTTCACAATATGTAACGCGTGAGGTAGACGCAAAGAAGGGCGGGTCATTGCCAAGTAATGCAGAATCAAAGAAGTCGACAAAAGAGTCACAATATTCAAGAAAACAACTATCACAGCATGGCAGAACGTCGGCTAGAGAATCAGGGGGGCTCTTATCGAGTGCACGCACTTCACAAAATATAACGCGTCAGTTAGACGCAAAGAAGCGAGGGTCATTACCAAGTAAACAGACAGATACAGAATCAAAGAAGTCGACACTAGAGTCACAATATTCAAGGAAACAACTATCACAGCATGGTAGAACGTCGGCTACAGAATCAGGGGGGATCTCATCGAGTGAACGCACTTCACAACATGTAACGCGTGAGGTAGACGCAAAGAAGCGCGGGTCATTGCCAAGTAATGCAGAATCAAAGAAGTCGACCCAAGAGTCACAATATTCAAAGAAACAACTATCACAGCATGGTAGAACGTCGGCTACAGAACCAGGGGGGATCTCATCGAGTGAACGCACTTCACAACATGTAACGCGTGAGGTAGACGCAAAGAAGCGCGGGTCATTGCCAAGTAATGCAGAATCAAAGAAGTCGAACCAAGAGTCACAATATTCAAAGAAACAACTATCACAGCATGGTAGAACGTCGGCTACAGAATCTGGGGGGTTCCTATCTGCACGCACTTCACAAAAGCGAGGGTCATTGCCAAGTAAACAGACAGATGCAGAATCAAAGAAGTCGACACAAGAGTCACAATATTAAAGAAAACAACTATCAATGCAAGGTCAAATGTCGGCTACAGAATGAGAAGGGTAGTCCACGAGTGTGTGCACTTCACAACATATATGCCGCGATAGACTCAAGGAAGCGATTGTCAATCGAATCAACGTGATCAAAAGCGCGTGAAGCAAAAATAGCAAAACTCAAAACAACAATTTCATTGTAATCGCCAGATAAAACGAAAGACACAAAAAATCTAAAGGATTGAATGGGCAACTGATACCGAGAGAGAAAGCCATGAGACTTTAGTAATCGCAAGATATAATGAAAAAGGAAAGATTATTATGGAATGGAAAAATCCATATCTAAAACTAATTTGGTATTGCTCAATTCAGTTTTCTTCAAATTTAAACAGTATTACATTATCCAGTTTTCACCAAATGCACCAATCAGACGCAGACTACTGGAATATGAAGTTACTGCAAGGATTTCATTATATTCTTCCCGGATAACAAGACTTTTAAGGTTAAACCGTAGATAAAAGAGTTATCACAATAAGTCTGCCTAATTTTAATAAATTCAACAATAGTTCTTTATATTTTATAATACTGCTTTGAACATATTTTGCAAATCCGCACTTTAATAATGAATATGAATACGACAATTAGCGCAACTTATAAAAAAATGGAGCGAGTGTTAATCTATCTAACCTTTTTTTTACGATTTCGTGTTAAAAAAAAATTCATGTTGATAGCCAGAACTATCTTTCAACTAATTGTTAATTTACCTCAATGTATTTAAGAGATAATGTCACTTACGCCAAAACCAGTGTTTCAAGTAAATTTCGTATGCCTCTTAAAATTATCCACATCAAATTTCAAATCGTAAAAATATTCAATCTACGGTAATAAAACGTATAGTGGTAATTCCTATAGAATTACCTGCTGTGATTGGGTTGTCACTTCCCAATTAAAGACCCACTAAATATTAACTCATGGAGAATCCTCGCTCTGATTGTTGATTGGTTAGGCTTGGGTAAAGCATCCTTTCCTGCATTAAATAATTTGATTTACAGCAAGTTTAGTTGATATGTAATCTAAGCCCAAATGATAGACCAATGGTTACTAATTTTAAAATTTACTTCATTATAATTCAAATTATACACGAATCCAACTGCTATTTCGTCGTAAAATGAATAAAATAAAAAGTGATACGATATACTTCTCTCCATAAGTTAATGATAGACTCTAATTTTGACCATTGACAACTCAAACAGAAGAGGGCATTTCGCCACGTAGGAAAGTAAAGTTGTCCGAGAAGAAAATTCGTTCAAAATACAGCAATCGGCCTACTGCAACCATAACACGAAGTACCAAGTTAACTTATCACCGGCGATATAAATGTAAAACGAACAATTTTGGAATAGCACTTGCATTTTAAAAATATTTTGTTTACATTTTTATACCTGCAATCCTATTATGACTATTTGGGATTAACATAATACCGGGGTTTATTAAATTTTTTAAAACAAATGAGTGCAAACTGCGCGTGAAATTCAAATTAATAAATTTATAAACTTTGGTGAGTTTTCCATTTTTCCCCCCTGAGATGTAGACACATTAATTAAAACAATCATTCTATTTCAAAATTCTACCTGTAAATTTTAATGTTTATTAGGTTATATTAGGTTCTATTAGGTTACTTAGTGAGGCGATTGAAGATGTTAATCGGATACATTCATTAAATTGTTTGTAAGAGATTAACTATTAAAAGAAAAAAAATCCTCAATTATAAAACAATGCAACAATTCTCTCTCTTGCATTCCAATAATTTATTAATTTGAACACCTTACTAATGCGGTATTAAAAAATAAACCCCGGTGTTTTGTTAATCCCAAATCGCCATCATAGGGCTGCAGGTAATAATTTAACTTTGTCACCTCGTACTACGGCTGCTACTTGATAAAATAATTGGACATCACTTACAATTTGTACAAGATGGCGATGCGCCTCACCATCAACAGAAGAATTGGAATTCTCATTCACCAGTTCTTCATCAATTTCGGTTACAACTGAATTGTAGAAGGAATAATCACCTATAAAAATATAATATATATTTTAGAATCTGCGTTTCTGATTCAATCGGAGTTCTTCAACTGAATTTGAGAAGGGATATTCATGTATATCTACACATAAAAATGAATCCCTTTATCCCTATGTCACGGCATCACGCGCGAACGGCTGGACAGATTTCACTTTTTGTTGTTGTTGTTGTTGTGTTTGTTATTGTCAGGAGAAGGTTCCTATGACAGAAAAAAATTTAAAAAATTGCGCGGAAAATTAAAAAAAAAATTGAAGTTGATAATCGATGATAATCAATGGAACCACGTTAATGCGAGGCCCCAAAGGGGCGAGCTGCCGCACGCCGCAGGAGCAAGGGGGGCGGGGCCGCGAAGCGGTCCCAAGCCCCGCTTGTACATTATAATTTATATTTTAGAATCTGCGTGAATGTGTCGCTGCGGACCACCCCTTGCACAAGCATCTATTATTACTATTTTTTTAAATATTTTTAATTAAAGGTTAATCGCATACAAACAATTTGATGAATGTATCCGATTGACTTCTTTAGTCGCCTCTTTAGGTTAGTACCCGTGTTGAGTTACGACACGTCTCCGATGACGTGGCGCGTAGACTCGCACAGCACAAGCACACTACCACCATGCCATCGAAGTCGATAATTAGAAAGCTTTCAAGGATATCACTATAATTAGCCTACAGTATGATTTTAATGTACGACAAAGTTAATGGGTAACTTGGGCTCCCATGTTCTTATTAATAGCAATCCTTAAGTCACTGCAGGCATTCTAGCGAAGGTCTCGCGGACCAACGGTTTAAATCAAATATTGTGTAGGCGCAAAGTCCACCGACCTCGTTTTGTACCGTGAGCGTGACATTGACGTGGTAGCAGACATTAAAGAAAGTCTAAAAATGTCTGCTACCACGTCAATGTCACGCTCACGGTACAAAACGTGGTCGGTGGAATTTGCGCCGTAGGTAGTAGACCGACATTTTGGAACATTCCCTCAAAAAAAGAAATAAACAATAAACAATAAATTTTCTAGCATACAATGACGTTCATTTTTGTAGATGGCAGCACCAGCTGCAAAGGGATCCCAAACATTGTCTTCTGCGTCAAATCGTTGATTTTTCCATATGCCTCAATAATATTTTAAAATTCTTTTATTTATACATATGTATATTATTTTAAAGTGACATTCTTCCATAAATCATGGAGAAATTATTTATTAAATTATATGCAACGCAATAAGCTACAGGCATAGTAAAAATATTATTAAAAAAAAACAAAAAAATATTAAAAGGATTAAAAAGATGCCAAGAAGTGTTCACATACAAACGGCGGCCTCTTTGGATAACTTGGATCCCTCACTGTCGTCAGCGCTCCAAGTGACAAAAACTGTCCCTAATGAGCCTTATTGATGGTATACTTACTTCATATTACAACAATATGTTCTTCCCAACTTTGCATAAGTAACAGAGCATCTGCACTAGATGGGCAGACTTCATCAGGATTACAACTATGGATGGTGTCAAAATTCGTGCGACTGCAACAGAAAATGACAATTACCAGATAAATTCAGTAAATAAAAGTAAAAAGAACTCTCTTGTGTGCTTAAAAACTTCTAGAATGTGAGCGTATTTCCAAGGACGAGCTGAAGCCTGATCGAGGCGATTATAATACCGGTATTTATTTAATCCCCTGGTAATAAAAATGTAAACAAGATAATTTTATAATGGAAAGTGCTATTCAAAATTTGTTTGTTTACAGTTATAATCTTAGGGTATTTATTTAACCCCGGCATTATAATCGCCTCGATTAGGCTGCAGGGACCCTAAAACCAGGTGTCCCGTTTTGAGATTATTTATAAATGGTCAAATTACACTTGTCAATTGATTAGGCGGCAATTCCACCGGGGAATTTACTTCATGTGTGATTTGAGATTTTTTGTTTGTTTTGTTTTAAGGAGACTATTATGTAGATATGTACTTAACTTATCTATTATAAATTAAGTTATAATAATGGTAGAGACTTATTAATGATGTCTGCTACCATATATATAATAGATAAGTTAAGTATCTACATAATAGTCAAGACATGTAGCGTAGTGGTACGGACTCTGACTTTCACCCGAAAGGTTGTTTCGAGTCCCACACTGGCTACATTTTCTGGCCATGCTTCGGAGGGCATGTAAAGCAGGCGGTCCCGGGTCATCCTAGTTGAGTGTAAGAGAGGGCTTTATAGCCCTAACTCCGCTAGGTTGGCTTAGTAATAGAAACAATAAAAAGTCCTTATTTATTTATTTATTTAATAGTCTCCTTAAAACAAAACAAACAAAAAATCTCGAATCACAAAATGAAGTAAATTCGCCGGTGGAATTGCCGCCTAAAATTGACTTAGGTTGAAGAGCCAACCTTTCTCGTTAACCGAAATTAGAGATTCAACAAAAATCTGGACTTGGCGGGATTCGATGTATGGTTTGCCGGGGCATCGTGTTACTATACCACATGCCCGCCACGAACAGAGTTGAATTGATCCTCTACCTAGGTACATCCTTTTGAACAAGATCGTACTGTTAGACTGGAAGGAAGGATGCCTCTGCAACCTAACTCAATTAAATACATTGATAATGTTTTTTTTTTCTTTTTTACATAAAAGACTCTTTGCATACAATTGATTCAATGAATGTATCCTGATAACCTCTTCAGCCGCCTCTGTAGGTAATACCAGTGTTGAGTTACGACAGGCTTCTGATCGCATGGTGTGTACAGACTCGTACAAGTACGAACAAGCTACCACTATGTCATCGAAGAGATATAAATGCTGTTAGATAGTTGTGTAGCTGTGCTAACAATATGAATCTTGTTGAAGAGGAGCTAACTATGCTCGAGGCGGACATGTTGCGTAAGTGGTATAGTCCACGCAAAATGAGAAAAGTATGGATTTGGAATGTTTTGGTACTGTACGACACTGTAACCTTTTCGATTGCACCATTTTGTTATGCCTTGCATCCAATGCATTTCCCCTATACAGATATAATGAAAACACTTAGGACTGTTTTGTTCGAATGTTGAATACAAAACTACAAAGCTTCTGTATTCCATATTAGATGTAAAAAGGGCATCAATGCGGATACGTCGCAAACACGATCGTAGGGTGTCATAAAATAAAAAACCTGTTCATTATAGTTTTGGTATACAGTATGTGGCCGTTAACTTTTGGAACTCATCCTCAGTGGCTGATACTGTTGGCGTCTCAGAACAGCCTCGGAATTAAGGACACGATCTCTCCAAGATATGCGCTGCATTCATCTGCATTTCCACATTACAATAAAAATATTTACACAGGCTAACTAACACTTGTTTTGTACCTATTTTTCGACATTCCTGTTGGACTCATTTTGTTTTTTGTTGAAACAATAGGGATTTTATAAGGAGAGACTAGTGGAGCGCATATCAGAATTAATTGAGCCGCAAATATGCCTACTTCTGGAGTAGCCTACCTATATGATAATATTGCATCCCGGTGCTAGTGAAGGCTGGGTCAGTAACGTGCTTCTTCCATCAACGAAAGCGATGAAGGACTGGAATACAGATTATCATGAAGACATGAAAGTGACAGTCTATCTTTTCGAAGAGTAGGTTGAGACACAATTGCTTTGGCTGATGCAAGATCTGTTGTGGTTATGGACAAAGCCCGTAGCATAGTAGAATGTTGCAAAAGGTACCATCAATGCGAAGGCATTAATGGCAACCAACGGCCTGGATATACCGCAGCCCAAGCCTACGAACCTGCAACCTGCAACCTGCTGCAACATGCATACATATTTTTACACCTCATTCCACTTGTCTTCAATAATTTACTGACAATTTTTGTTTTCAAGTGGAATAGCCACCTAACCGTATTTTTAAAGTGTTAACTTCGGGGCAGTTATTATGGATACGGTAATACAGTAACCCAAAAAAAGGACAGACTGATTTATTACATCTATAAATACGGGGGATTCATCAGAAGAAGATGATGAGGAGGATTGGATATAACATTCAGCTTGCAAACGAAAATATGGTTGAATTTAATACAGTGGATACGGTACTTACTTTACTTTTTTAACATTTAATTCAGAAGTTTAGAAGTTTTGACGCAAACAGTGTCAGCCACTGAGGATGTCAGGCCGATTGAGCTCCAAAGACTGTGGCCATTTGGTGTTAGTCACGGCCATTTACTGTATACCAAAACTAAGATGAACTTATCAATTACTTTATGACACCCTACGATCGTGTTTGCGACGCATCCGCATTGATGCCCTTTTTACATCTAATATGGAATACAGAAGCTTTGTAGTTTTGTATACAACATTCGAACAAAACAGTCCTAAGTTTTTTCATTATATCTGTATAGGGGAAATGCATTGGATGCAAGGCATAACAAAATGGTGCAATCGAAATTGGTACAGTGTCGTACAGTACCAAAACATTCCAAATCCATACTTTTCTCATTTTGCGTGGACTATAACACGATGCCCTGGCAAGCATAGATCGTTGGTTCGAATCCCGCCAAGTCCAGATTTTTCTTTAATCTCTCATTTCGGTCACATTACACGTTGACGCCTACGCCAGAAGAGAAAAATTTGTCATGGGAGCAAAGAGGTTGCTGCTAAGGCGGGGATTCAGATTTAACCGACCGGCTAGGGCTAAATACAAAAACGGTGACGTGGTAGCAGACATTCAAGACTTAGGCGGGGTTTGACGGAAATGTTTGTTTTCCTCTATGCCATAGTTAAAATTGATCAATGATCATACAGTAAAATCACAAACAAACAAACTAAAATTAAAAAGTGGCGTCATGGGATATGTTAAGTACAAACATTATAATAGATTTCTATAAAAAGAAAAATTCTAATTTCCGTCAATTTGCATTCTGCAATGCGAGGTCGGTGGAAACCCCGCCTAAGTCTTGAATGTCTGCTACCACGTCACCGTTTTTGCATTTAGCCCCAGCCGGTCGGTGGAATCCCCGCCTAACAATATGAATCTTGTCGAAGAAGATCATGCGAACTATGCTCGTGGCGGACTTGTGGCGTAAGTGGTAACACGATGCCTTGGCAAGGCATAGATCGTTGGTTCGAATCCCGCCAAGTCCAGATTTTTCTTTAATCTCTCATTTCGGTCACATTACACGCCTACGCCAGAAGAGAAAAAAATTTGTCATTGGAGCAAAGAGGTTGTTGCTAACCCCTGAGTCTTTTCAGCAAATTTCTGTCACTGGCTTAGGCGGGGTTTCCACATACGTCAATCGTCAATGAGAAATATGGTTTTGACGTGGTAGCAGAATTTTTAGTATGTCTTTAATGTCTGCTAAACCTTCAATTTCACATTTCTCAATGACGATTGACGTATGCGGAAACCCCGCCTTAACGCGCGCTGACCTCACGCAGGTACACGGTTTTCTTCTAAAGGCGCCAGCACAAAGAAATCTTTTGAAGTAGCCTGTGGTTTTCCACCAACCATTAACCAAGCCCATTTGCCCCAATGACAAATCGCTACTTCGGAAGAAAAAGAACACAACTCTAATTTACAGAAATTGAAGAAGTTTTTTTCTAAAATGAATCACCTGACAGTTCCCGCCCAATACAACTGCTCTCGCGCGGAAAATATACACACTACATTAATGCCGCTTTTCTAGCAAAATACAGATTTTTTTAAACAAATATTTTAGCGTTATCAAGTTGAAATCGACCATTTTTTAGTTGTGTCTTTTTTTCTTCCGAAGTAGCGAAATATCTCAGCCAGTGTCGAACGTCCGCGTGTACCCCTGTTACGACACCCATGTGTTTGCTAAACTAAATGGTCCATAGAAACAGACATTTGAGGCCCACAATTATTTTCAAACAACGTACCAGTAATGATAATCTAATTTCGAAGGAGGAAAGACAATTTCGATATAGCGGAGAAGCGGCAGGTGCAACAGATGGGAAAGTCCAAGGTCAGTCAACTCTGCAGATTCTGCCTTCTCGACCTCAATGCTTTCTAACACTGGACAGTGTTTACGTATTGAAAGAGTACCTGTAAGTAAAAATTCGCATGGTTACGAATATCAGTCATGACAGTAAAATACGCGGCAAAAAAAAAAAAAAAAAAAAAAAAAAAAAATTGAATCCAAGGGGCCGCCGGCTACGTTTTGTTAATGGCTGGTCATATGAGGCCACAGGAGTGGCCCCTGAAATTCAAAAATACATTTTTGGCGGGGAGGGAATGCCAGTTGAGGTATAAGAGGTATGGCGTGGTTTCCACCGACCTCTCATTGCAGAATGCAAATGACATTGACGGAAATTTTTGTTATACTCCATGCCATAGTTAAAATTGACCAATGATCATAGAGTAAAATCACAAACAAACTAAAATCAAAAAATGGCGTCAT
The DNA here is from genome assembly GCA_963971405.1 of Psococerastis gibbosa. Taxonomy (NCBI): domain Eukaryota; kingdom Metazoa; phylum Arthropoda; class Insecta; order Psocodea; family Psocidae; genus Psococerastis; species Psococerastis gibbosa. Next base: position 6,807,536 of record OZ020487.1, on the reverse strand, counting down.
GGGATATGTGAAGTACAAACATTTTAATAGATTTCTATAAAAGAAAAATTCAAATTTCCGTCAATGTCATTTGAATTCTGCAATGAGAGGTCGGTGGAAACCCCGCCTAAGTCTTGAATTCCTGCTACTACGTCAATGTCTTTGCATTCTGCAATGAGAGGTCGGTGGATACTCCGCCTTACGAATATCAGTCATGACAGTAAAATACGTGGCAAAAAACAAATTTGAATCCAGGGGGCCACCGGCTACGTTTTGTTAATGGCTGGTCATAGGAGACTACAGGAGTGGTCCCTGAAATTAAAAAATACATTTTTGGCGGGGAGGGAATGCCAGTTGAGGTATAAGAGGTATCATTCGGATGCATTCCTTGACTTATTGTGTGCATGCAACATTCTGATTAGACGGCTATTCCATCTGTCAATAATCCGTCAATTGTGCATCACTAATTGATGAGATGTTGGTTTTAAAGAGACTATTTTGTAGATACTTAACTTATCTACTATAAATTAAGTTATAATATGGTACAGACTTATTATTGATGCACAAATTACTGATTATTGACATATGGAATAGCCGCCTTAACGGCTACAATTACTTTGTTTAATTCACTATGTTACTTATAATTACAGCTAAAATACCTCGGTCATTTAAGTGTGAGTGGCCAAATTTGATGGCAATCAGCTGAGTAAAAACCGTAGAGTTAAAAAATGCTTCAATCTCACGGGGGAGAAATATTGGAGAAAAGAAAGATTCTTTTATTACTAGAGTCGTCAGCTTTTTGGCAGGAATGCAGAGAAGTTTATCCAATTTCGGGTAGCTTTCCAGTATGTGCAACCTAAAAAGAAACATTCGCATGTAAGACAGTTAGGACATGTAGATTAGTGGTAAGGACTCTGACTTTCACCCGCAAGGTTGTTGGTTCGAGTCCCATACATGCTACATTTTCTGGCCATGCTTCGGAGGGCATGTTCCAAAGCAGGCGATCCCGGGCCTTTCTAGTTGAGTGTAAGAGGGCTTTATAGCCCTAACTCCGCTAGGTTGGCTTAGTAACAAAACAAAAAGTCATTATTTATTCATTTATTTAGGTTGAGGGAAATTATTACGGTATTTAAAAATAAAATAAAATCCCTTTCTGAGAATCTTTGCAAAGCAATTCAAATCCTTTTGCCCTGAAACAGGTCTTCCCCGAATTGTCTCTCGTTTAATTCTCTTGCTATGGTTGGAGCTCATCCACCCTATTGGAGGTTCCTGTACCTATTGGGTAGTTCAGACTCCAACAGCCGGGAAATGCCTGTCCTGTTTGAGTCGCATACCAGTTTGCCAATGGCCAATAACTCATGCAGAAATCAATAATGCCCGAAAAGGTCGTTGGCCTTGGGCAAGGGACTAACTATATTTAAGTAGACCAGCAGCGGTTCCCAGTGGCCGATCCAGCTTTTTATATGAAGGGGGTCATGACCGAAATTGGCGCACTTTGCTAACAAAGTCAGACCTGTTAACGGTAGCCTATTTTTAATTACATATTTTTTTGTTAATAATATAATGTTTGTTATCAAAAGTCAAAAGTTTGGTGCTGTTTAGGGCGCTTGAAGGGGGTCATGGCCCCGTGAACCCCTCCTGTCAGTTCCCTATCTGTGCACCGCCTGGGCAACCGAGGTGCACTGCTTGGACTTCTGAAATAAACGGGATATGTGGGGTTCCCAACCAAAGACACACAAAACGGGACTGTGAGGAAACGCTGCTGGCGTGAGTATAAGGCGCAGAGAGAGGGAGGGACAGAGAGAGTGGCGTATCGGTACAAATGACAACCTCCGATATTAGCCGAAATCAAGAGAGCCCGCATCAGTGTAACTATTTAAGCTATTCATCAGATGTTATCAAAACTGGGATTACTGATCATGATATGATTGCAACTTATTTATCGGCCATGAAAGGCAGTTACCCCCCGATTAAAAATGTGTTTTACAATAAAGACATAAACTTATTTACAGCAAATATTTTAAACACTAATTTTGAGGAAATTTTTGACATCTGCGACGTTGATCTAGCTTATAACTTTTTTGAATCGAAATTGCTGTGCTGTTTTGAAGCAGCAACTGTTCCCAAACGGCTTTCAAAGAACAAAAAACTCGGTAAACCGTGGTTATCACGGGAGTTAAACTCTTTGATCAAAGAGAAATATCGCTTGATTAAAATGAAGAGTGTTGCACCCTTAGACTTTTGCAGTCTTGAAAGACTGAAGTACCTCACGAAGCTCATAAAAAATCAAGTCAAATTCGAGCAGCAGAAATTTTACGAAAAAAAGTTCAGGGAGGCGAGTGGGAACAGTTCGCAGCAATGGAAAATTATTAAGCAAATTTCTGGGGCTTCCAAGAAGCAACCCTCTTTAACTCTAAAAAATAATGGGCACCAGATCATCGGAAAAGATGCTGCTAACCATTTAAATAATTATTTTGTTAATTACCCGCTGTACCTGAAGACAAAATTGAAAAGGCCTCCGAGGAATCACCGCTTAATTAAACAATTCTTTTCTCCCAGTTCTGAGAAATCCATATATCTCTTTCCAGTATCCTCAACGGAAGTCAAAAATTGTATTATGAGATTGAAGCCCAAAAAATCAGCAGGAGCAGACGGTATAACCAGCGCGTACTTAAAAAATATTGCTGCATACATTAGTCCTTATTTGGCCCACGTTATCAATCTGAGCTTTGGATCGGGTTTATTCCCTCAAGGTCTAAAGGACGCTCTGGTTCTACCGTTGCACAAAAAAGGTGACCTCACGGCCGTTGAGTCTTACCGCCCGATTAGCCTTCTTAAGGTTCCTGGAAAGGTCATTGAAAAATTGATGGCTGTTAGGCTTACATCCTTTCTTAAAAAATATTCGTGGTTCAGCCCAAGACAATATGGCTTCCAACCCGGAAAGAGTACTGATATGGCTTTGAACGATGTCTCCAACTTTGTACATTTTGGTATTAACTCAGGTAAAAAGGTGGCGGCTCTACTTCTTGACGTGGCCCGAGCTTTTGATTCGGTGGAGCACGATGCACTGATGAGTGTTCTGTGCCGTGCGGGAGTGCGCGGTGTGCCCCTTGACTGGTTTAAGAGCTATTTAAGTGACAGGGGTCAGAGGGTACGTGTACCCTCTGACCCCTTCATATCTGGGACTGACAAACCGACCCCGCGCGGCATAGGAAAATGCTTACTCAGCGATAGGCTGCCCATTGCTTGCTCTGTCCCTCAGGGCTCAATTTTAGGTCCAATTCTTTTTATAATTTATTTGAATGAGCTCTGCGATCACAAATTTGGAGGTAGAGTCGTTGCCTTTGCGGATGACACGGTTCTACTGTACTCAGGGGACTCTTGGGCGGAGGTGGAGGGGCAGGCAACTGAGGACCTACAAAAACTTTATGCGTGGTTCCAATTTCATGGGTTATCGATAAATATCTCAAAAACTGGCTTTCTGCCGTTTCATCTGACCCGAGATGAACAAGTAAAGAGTCTAAAAATTTGTTGCCATACTCCAGACTGTATGCTACCAAATTGCGTGGGTGGTTGCCCAGAAATAAGTAAACTTGAATTTGCCAAATACCTTGGTGTTTGGCACGACTCAAATGTCAAATGGCACACTCATTTAAAAGAGCTTAACAAATCCGGTCGTCTTTTTCTTCGTAAATTATTTTTCCTCAGAAATGTTTGTCCTCAGGAAACCCTGCTTCTCCTCTACCGCTCCTTATTTGAATCAAGGGTGGCTTATGGGATCTCGGTATGGGGAGGGACCTATCTCACACACCTACAGCCTCTTTTTGTGACTCAAAAGTACATTTTGCGTACCATAGCCAAAAAACCCAGGTTCTTCTCTTCATGGCTCTTATTCTCCGAATTCGAATTACTTCCTCTTCGCCACTTGTACAACTACAATTTGCTTAAATTATATTTTAAATCATGTGAAAATCTCCCTATCCGTATCCCTATAGCACATTCTCTAAGAAGAGCAGAGCGTTTCCTGGTGCCTTTTCCTGCGGTGGAAAACTTTCGGAAATCTCCGAACTATTTGGTTCCGAGGTTGCTAAACGCTCTGCCCTTCTTTTTTGACCCTGACATGAAGCCCAGAACTTTCGCCAGTCAAGTTAGAGTCTGGCTGTGTGCAGTAGAAAACGTGGAGTTCCTCCTGTCCTCATAAACCCCTTATTTATTTATTTTATTTAAATGAAAAATATGAAATTCTACTAATTTATCATGTGATGCTGTATTTTATTTTATTTATTTCTATTTTTAATTTTTAATTTTGAGTGATAAATGTACGTTGATTCTCTTTCAGCTATGTAGCTGTTGTGGCTACTGCTGATCAGTGTAAATGTAAAATTGTTTTCAATACACATATTATTATTCCAGAAAATAGGGCTACAAGAGCAGCTCTACACAAGGTGCCCCGAGGGAATAGACGGCCACGGATGCGACGGCTGGACGGCGTCCAGGTGGATATGGCTACCCTTGGCGTTGATAACTTGTGAAGGAGAGCGCAGGACCACGCAGGCTGGCGCGATGAGACAGAACAGGCCAAGGCCCTTCACGGGCCGTAGCGCCAATGAGTTAGTAAGAAAGGAAAGTAAAAGTAAGTATGGGAACTATCTTAATAGTTGAAATATGAAATAATAGATTTTTACGTACAAGAACTCGATTCATTAAATAGTTTATTATATGATTTCATATTGAGATTGACCAACTGCTTAGATCTTGCAAATATAGTGATAACTTAAAACACGTGTATTCATAAATGCATGAAAACGCCCACTATTTCGCGCCTAGTTTTTTTTGCTTTCCAATTTATACGTAGTATAAGGAAAGCTTTGTGATGGTCGAAATTTTCGATTCAGAGATGTCAACGGATTTACACGTTTTGAGGTCCCAGGAACCCAAAAAAGTGGTTTTTACGAAATGTCTGTCTGTCGCTCTGTCTGTCTGTATGTATGTCTGTCTGTCTGTTCATCGATTTCCGAGCCAACTACTCGGTGGATTTGTGTGAAATTGGACATGTAGGTTCACAAAAATCATACCTCGGGACCATTTTTTTTTATTTTGGGCTAACTCAATTTGGGGGGTTTTATTTTCAAAAAACTCCAAAAAAACGTCTAAAAAAAATATTTCTCAAAAACGGCTCCAACGATTTCTTTTAAATCCACAAATATTGTAGTCGTTATTAATCTTGATAAAATGCGGGGGGTCGCTTACCCCTTGATAGTTTGCTTCTGGGGGTAAAAAAAAAGAACCGGTCCGAGTTTACTCGAACATGCTTTCCAATTTATTAACATTAGTAGATCTTCTTCTTCTTCTTCTTCTTCATCAGCCAACGCCCGTCCTTGGCTGGTAGGCCATTTGACGCACATTAGTAGATAGAGAATATGAGTAATTTCATGGTAAATAATTTTCCAATGGTTAAATTTCCGTTCTTTGGGGGGGGGGGTTGTCCACCTGACGTCACTGGAAGTGAGATAAATTCTAGAAAGGTCAGACCAACACATTAATTACCACACAGCAATAATTGCGGGGCACACAATGCATTTGAGCGCGAATTTTTTGTGCAAAGCCAAATATTTTTTGGGAAAGCAACCAATGCGGTTTCGTTACTCAATTTAACACCTAAAACATACCTGAAGGTAGAAATCATCGATGGAAAGGTTTCGCAGAAAAATTATTTTTTAGTCATTTTTCATTAAAATGTACATATTTTTACCCCCCGAAGCAAACTATCAAGGGGCGAGCGACCCCCTGCATTTTATCAACATTAATAACAACTACAATATGTGAGAATTTAAAAGAAATCGTTGAAGCCGTTTTCGGGAAATAATTTTTTTAGACGTTTTTTGGAATCTTTTGAGAATAAAACCCCCCCAAATTGAGTTAACCCCAAATAAAAAAAACGTTCCCGAGGTATGGTTTTTGTGACCCTACATGCCGAATTTCATCAAAATCGACCGAGTAGTTTGCCCGGAAATCAACGAACAGACAGACTGACAGACCGACAGACAGACTTTTCGTAAAAACCACTTTTTTGGGTTCCTGGGACCTTAAAACGTGTAAATCCATTGAAATCGCGGAATCGAAAATTTCGACAGTCACAAAGCTTTCCTTATACTAAGTATAAATTGGAAAGCAATAACTTAATTTGAATGAAAAATGACTATAAAATAATTTTTCTGCGAAACCTTTCTATCGATGATTTCTACCTTCAGGCAGGTTTTAGGTGTTAGATTGAGTAACGAAACCGGACAGTTTGTTTTCCCAAAAAACTATTTGGTTTTGTGCAAAAAAAAATTTGAAAAAATGAAAGCAAATTCACGCTGAAATGCATTGCGTGCCCTGCCATCATTCCTGTGAGGTAATGTGTTGGTCTGTCCTATCTAGAATTTACGTCACCTCCAGTGACGTCAGGTGGACGACCCCCCCCCCCCCCGTGATATCCGAAATTTAACCATAAGAAAATTATCTACCATGAAATTAATCATTTTCTCTCCCTACTAATTCATAAATTGGAAAGCATGTTTGAGTAAAGTCGGACCGGTTCTTTTAATTTTTGTCCCCGGACCCCCCCCCCTCTTTCGTGCGCAATTTGTCTATACAATCTAACATTTTAAACATTTTAACCTCGCATTGCAGAATGCAAATGGCATTGACGGAAATTTGAGTTTTTCTTTTTATAGAAATCTATTAAAATGTTTGTACTTAACATATCCCATGAAGCCATTTTTTAATTTTAGTTTGTTTGTTTGTGATTTTACTCTATGATCATTGATCAATTTTAACTATGGCATAGAGTAAAACAAACAATTCCGTCAATGTCCTTTGCATTCTGCAATGCGAGGTCGGTGGAAACCCCGCCTAAGCCTTAATGTCTGTTAACACGTCACCGTATTTGTATTTAGCACTAGCAGGTCGGTGGAAACCGCCCCTAAGTGTACCGCCGGCTGAAAAGGTTGGGAACCCCTATAGTAGACCTAGGTTCATAAAAAACCCCTAAGGATATTATTATTATTATTATCGTTATAAAAAATTGTTGGTCAATGAGATGTAATAATAATAAAAACAGACTATCAACATTAAAATGACAAGTAAATGATAGTATATTGACAGGTGCCGAAATTTTTCTTAGAGTGCGATTATATTATGACCAACATGTTCTTCGACAGATTATTAGATGATAACAATGATAAAGTGGCCTAGGTAGACAGTTTAAGATTTTTTAACTCGCAAAGATATTACCTACATGCAATATAAGCCTATCCATGTGTGCTTTGCTTAAGATATGAGTATTTCAATGCTGTATAAGAATGCATTTTACACAGGGCAGTCGTTATTGTAAGATATTAAGAGCCACAACTAGTGCAGTGTCACAGGTAAGGCAATGAGTTAAGAGGACATACTACGTAGAAAATGAGCACCCCAAAATTTCTTGTTTTTATGGACTTCTTATTTTTTATTTAATTAACAAAGCAAGTCATTAAAGATTTGGCTCATGGAAGTTGTAGAAGACTACTTCTAGCATCATATAATCGGGTATTTTTACTTTTCGGTTTTGTAGTTCTTCCAAAAATCCCATAATACGCACAATTTTAGTCCGTTCTGGTATTTGTGAAAGAACTAAGGTACCAAAAATTTAATATTTCGTATTACATGATGCATGAAGGAGCCTTCTACAACTTCCATGAGCCAAATTTTTAATGACTTGCTTTGTTAATTAAATAAAAAATAAAAAGTCAATAAAAACAACAAATGTTAGGGTGCTCCTTTCCTACGTAGCATGCCCTCTTAAGACAAATTTTACAAATTAGATTTTCAATGGAAATATAGATCGTAATATTTAACCACGGGAAAATTATTTACCTATAACAATTGACAAATAGGAAAGCATGTACGGGTTCACTCGTATACTGGTTCTTTTTGTTTCAGTATGAACATGCAGATAATTCAGTCTGTCGTTAGCTTACTAATGCTGTGCAGATTGGGCGCCATTTTCGCCGACCAAGTCAATGACACTTGCAGCAGCTGTGAGCGACTGAACAACCACAATAAGCCCACAGAAGAATGTAAATACACGACCAGTTGTGACGACTGCAAATGTGGCCATCCCACCAGCAGACCCCACATCATTTTGATTGCTGCTGACGATTTTGTAAGTTATGCTTATAACATCATGGCCTAAATAGGTATCAGGAGTAGGGAGATTCCGCAGACCCTGCTTTTCCTCTACGCTACCTACGCTATGTATGTAATGAAAAATAAAAGATATTTATCGTAGATATTATAATACGGAGTCAAATTTCAATTCATTCCTCTGCGACCAATATTAACTGAGATATGAATTATATAAGGTTTCAATCGGCCGCCATCTTGGAACTAAATAGTGGATCTAGCAGGTTAACGAACTCGATCAAGACATTTTCATCAATTTTTGTGCCAAGTTTCATCAAAATCAGATAATATTTACGGAAGTTGGAGTGTTTCCTAAAATCGATATACAATACATAGAACTTGCCTTGGAGCAAGAGCGGATTAGGGGGGAGGGGGGTCACAAGTTGTATGTAAGTTAAAAAGGTTTTATTCATTTTTTTTACTATCATATGAATTTTCTCATTTGGGGGAGGGGGGGGTGGAATTCGGTAAAAGTTAATGGGTATTTCATCAGCATCAGCCAGTGCAAATCAACGCGCGCGGCAGCGAGCGACCAAGTTCCATATTATAGTTTAATTAGAAACAATACTAGGTTATTTTAACACGGAAAATAATTAAAAAGTCATGCGCAGATCCAGGATTTTCGTGCTTCGTCAGCCGAGGGCGTAAAGCAGGGGAGTTTAAAGTACCAAAACCAAACTTCCTCATTACAGGGGTGGAACGACAATGGGTTCCACGGCTCTTGCGAGCTGAAAACTCCAAATTTGGACGCCCTTTTCTACAGTGGCGTTGTATTAAATCGCATGTATACACAGCCCGTGTGCTCGCCTTCAAGAGCTGCGCTCATGACTTCAATTTACCCGTACAAAAACGGCAAGTTTTCAATTGACTATAGTACTAATATATGAAAAAACCTGACTCGTATCTGTACTTGGTTAAGTCATGCTTTCGCCTGTTTCAGTGTGTCAATGGTATGATTGTCTCAGCTCGTCCATTATCGCTTGTAGCTGGTGTAGGTTGACATCAAGAAAGTATACCAGTTTGCCAATGGCCAAAAATTCATACGGAAACAATACAAATAATGTCCGAAATCCATGGGGTCGTTGGTATTTTGGGACCTATGGGCCACTAAGTAGGCCTGGGTCCATAAAAAGTCCTTACAAAAAATTGTAAAAAGCGTAGCATCTAAATGGCTGCAGGGACGCTGGAATTTCAGAAAACCGACCTCTGCGAGTTGTGAGTCCGTAGATAGTGGAGCGTTGTACAGAACTGAGATGACTGGAGGAGTGTTATTGACCAGCCCACAGCCCATGAAGGGCTCAAGAGTCAGAAGAACTAATTTATATAGGATTTATCAGTAGGTAGAGAATTAGACTATATAACACGGAAGGTCGAAGGGCATCTCCAAATTTGTTTATATGAACCATTTTTAATCAATAAAATAAGATAATTTCAAAGGAAGAAGCAGACGACGCATTCCAGAATGAGGACTTTGTATTATCAATTTTTAAATAAATACATAAGGACTTTTTTTGTTCTATTACTAAGTCAACCTAGCGGAGTTAGGGCTATAAAGCTCTCTCTTACACTCAACTAGGAATACCCGGGACCGCTTGCTTTACATGCCGTTAATGTAGCAAGTGTGGGACTCGAACCAACTAATTAATCACGCCTGCTAATAACTGTTAAAATGGACATGGCTTTTTGCAGGTATGTCGGGAACCGTCATCTTTGGGGGAGATGGTGTGCCTTTAGAGAATAAGTTCCTATCGAACCACATGAAGGACATGTGTTACAAGACACACATCGTCGGCAAATGGCACCTCGGGCACTACAAGAAAGCCTATTGGCCGCTCTCAAGAGGCTTCGACTGTGCCATGGGGTTCCTCGGGTCCCACCAAAGTTATAACTATGGTTGGGTGAAAGACTCGGTGAGTCCCGAACTTGGTTAAGTCAAGCTAACGCCTTAATGACAATGCTAAGGTTGTCTCAGCTTGTCCATTTACACTTGTAGTCGGTGACTCGGTGTGGGCTGTTGGACTCCAAAGTTACTTTAAAAAGTGATAGGCAGGCGACCAATAGTCCATCACTAATCGTCCCAAACAAACCCAAGTAGAGGCGTGTCATTCTTAATGGAGTCGTTCTTAAGAACGGTTCTTGAGCCATGAACTGGTTGAACCGGTTCCCGACTACCAAAATATTAGGTTCTTTAAGAACGCAATGCAAAATGGAGATATCCGGTATATGAAGTGGTCACTTAGGTAAAATAAGTTTTTACTCCACTGAAAAATAAAGATTGTTGGGAAGCAAAGACTCTACTTTCAAATATAAGAAAGAACGAACACAGCCTTTAGGGTCGTGGTTACAATGCTCCTGTTCCTCAGGATCTCCGCCATATCTCGCCACTTGGCCCAGCCTGAGGTTATCCGTGCCCGGACGTCGTCTTCACAACCGCCATCCTCGTGTAATATTGCTATTTTCACAGGTGATTATATAATTCCCGGGGTAAGTTATTCTGTAAATGTCATGGTACGACTGCTGGAGCAATTAAGAGATTACAGCCCGGAGGAAATTGGCAGCCCGAAATTTAATACTTTTTATTTGTTCTTTAATTAACTAAGCATGTTATTAAAGATTTGGCTCATCAAAGTTGTAGAAGATTACTTCATGCGTCATAATATTATAAGATATTTTCAATTTTCGAAATTGTAGTTTTTTCATGAACATGCAAATATTTTATAAAGAACCGGTCCGAGTTTACTCGAGCATGCTTTCCAATTTATAAATAAGTAGATATAGACATGTGTAATTTCATAGGAAATAATTTCCGGGGGAGGGTCCACCTTAATATATTAAAAACCCCTTAAAACTTAATTGCATATTCTGGAACGAACAAACCAATACATTGTAACAGTAGTACAACAATGAAACATGGCACGTAATGTATTGGACCGTGAATTTTCCATAATTTCTCAAAAAATAATTTTTTGCACAGCATCATATATTTTTTTGGGAATGCAACCTGTCCGTTTTTGTTACCCTATTGAACACCTAAAACATACATGAAGGTGGAAATCACCGATAGAAAGGTTTCGCAGAACAATTATTTTTTAGTAATTTTTCATGAAAATTGAGTTATTTTTATTTTTTTACCCCCCAGAAGCAAACTATCAAGGGGCAAGCGCCCCCCCCCCCCCCCGCATTTTGTTAACATTAATAACGACTACAAACCCCCCCAAATTGATTCAGCCCAAATTTAAAAAAATGGTCTCGGGGTATGATTTTTGTGAACCTATATGCGAAATTTCAACAAAATCGGCCGAGTAGGCCTAAATCGGAAATCGATGAACAGACAGACAGACATACAGACAGACAGACATTTCGTAAAAACCACTTTTTTTGGTTCCTGGGACCTCAAAACGTGTAAATCCGTTGAAAACTCGGAATCGAAAATTTCGACCATCACAAAGCTTTCCTTACACTACATATAAATTGGAAAGCAACAATAACTTTTCACGTATAATCGATTTTATAAAAAAAAAACTACAATTACGAAAACTAAAAATACCTTATTATATGATGCACGAAGTAGTCTTCTACAACTTTGATGAGCCAAATCTTTAATAACATGCTTAGTTAATTAAATAAAAAATAAAAAATACTCATTTTCGGGCTGCCGCTTTCGTACGGGCTATTCATTCTTAAGAGAATAATTAATCCAACATTAAAAATTCAGGGATTTGGGGGCTTCGACATACGGAAGCAAAACAGAATGGCTTACGAAAACGTTGGAGAAAATCAAGTGGATCTCTATGACGATGAAGTACGCAAGATAATTCGACTGCACAACAGAAGCTGTCCGTTGTTTTTGTACTTCGCACACCCAGCGCCGCATGCCGAGAACTTCATCGATCCATACCCTGCCAAGGATGAATATCTACAACAACTGAGCAATGTAACTGACATAACCCGTCGGAAACTTGGAGGTAACTTTCAGGAAAATGACGACAGTTACTGGTGATAGGCACCCATTCCATTGACCGGCTAGGGCTATTTCCAAAAACAGTGACGTGGTAGCAGACATTCAAGACTTAGGTTGCGTTTCCACCGATCTCGCATTGCAGAATGCAAATGACATTGACGGAAATTAGAATTTTTCTCTTTATAGATATCTATTAAAATGTTTGTACGTAACATATCCCATGATGCCATTTTTTAATTTTAGTTTGTTTGTTTGTGATTTTACTGTATGATCATTGATCAATTTTAGCTATGGCATAGAGGAAAATAAACATTTCCGTCAATTCTGCAATGCGAGTTAGGTGGAAACGCCACCTAAGTCTTGAATGTCTGCTACCACGTCACCGTTGTTGGAAATAGCCCTAGCCGGTCAATGGAATGGGCACCATAGCAAAAATGACGCGTACCATAGTTGTACAAATCATTTTTCATTTATTTTAACTACTTTTATTTTTACTTTTTTAAATTTACTTTCTGTTCGCTGCGATGAATTTTGTACCATGTAATTGGTTACCGGTACTGTATTGTACAAATCAAATTTGTATCGAAATTAGTGGGGGGTCCTTGCTTGTCATTATATAGCGACATGATAAGGGGGTCCTGCGAAAAATTTTGCTGGGAATCTCTACTGAACACTGTAGTAGCAACGAAAATTTCCCGATTTCTAGATACGTAGCAGTGGTGCGTATATCCAACATGGAGGGCCTCTTTTAACTCGCTGTGATTGGCGCGGTACATCCCTACACTTAGGAGAGGTGCAATTCAATTTTTAGTTTCCCCGAGTCAAGAATGTGAAACAGAGATTGTATGCACACTATCTCAAGATAAAGTCAAGTGTGGCTCGGCAGGTGCTGCCATCGAGAAAAATAGGATGGAAGCATCCGAGGAAACGGTTTGAAACTTCGTTCGAAATTTGAAAGGCCACATAGGAGTTTAAGAATTTTGTGACGTGACTTGGAAGTTAAGAATGGAAGGCTGAGAGAGCTTTAAGGCCTTACCGGGGCCAAAAGGGAGGAAGATGAAGTGACCCTTATACAGTATTACTGGTGGAACTAATGGATTGCAATGAGCTCTGACCAACTGGGGAGGGATTGGCCTGTGTCTGGTCATTCAGTATTTTCGCTAACCTAATCATCATATTCTTCAGCCATGAAGGTAGGATCGCTCTATTATATTCATCTGTACTGCCTAGAAACATACAGTCTATATCTTTGAATTCTTGACATTACATGGTTTTGTAGAGGCGAGTTAGCTACTGATTGTGGGAGGTAATATCTGTCTTCATTAAATTTGTAGCTCTCTCCTCAGATCTCTAGTGAAATGTATTCTACTCATGCACACTGGTTACTAGCCTCTTAGTGGCTTCAAGAGCTAGTCTGGGCATTACATCCCATCCGTCATGAAGGACCTGCGGCCCGATCATGGCGATTTGGTTTTATTATAATATAATAATAAAATACCATGTCACGTGGTGGCATTAATTCAATTTTCAAAATAAATGAACAGTAAATCAATCTTATCATATCAATCGTAGAATTGTCAAAAATATGAGTACAATCACACACGAAAAAAAATTCTTGATCATTTTGAAACATTTCTAACACAGATAGGCCACAATTATTGAATTTGATTCGTACAAAAACGATTGGTGTGGTAGTCCCGAGGAATGGGTTCAAGAACTGTGGCCAATAGGTGATAGTGAAGGCCACATGTCATATATCGAAATGTAGAGGAGCATTTCTGCTAATTAAACGAATATTTGCTGGCTCCACGCTTAATAGTTTATATTAAAATCCACTTCTCCCCCCGTTTCTTCTTCTCTATTTAATTTTAAGCATTTAATTAAAGCATATAATTAATACAATATTTTTGTTTTATGGTTTGCATGAAAAGAAGACTTTATAGTCTTATTGTTCGCCTTTTGTTTTTTTTCAAATAAAGTAGTTTTCAATTCAATTCAATTAGTACAAAAACGCGTAGTGGGGGAGTACTCCGATTAATGTAAAACTTCAAAACCTAACTAGTTTCTAACTGACACGTTTAAATATCGTAACTAAAATTCATCTTCCACAGGCTTAATACTGTCACTGGACAATTCGGTTGGTAAACTAGTTAAGGAACTCGAAGACAATGGCATGCTTGACAACTCTATAATTTTCTTCCTATCGGACAATGGCGCTGACAGGGTATCGCCAGCAGTTGGAACTTCCTACCCCCTGCGAGGGGCCAAACACACAAAATGGGAGGGAGGCATTCGCAGCTCCAGTGAGTATATTTTTCCATAAGCCGAGAAGGAATAATAGTAATGAAACGGACCATTGGAATTCACATGAGCTAATGGAGACGAAAATTGAAGGCTGTAGAATAAGAACTGAACACCTATTCATTTTTTAGAATTTTAAGGTTAAGAGTGTACAGCCCGTAGGAAATTTAATACTTTTTTATTTAATGAACTAAGTATATTGTTAAAGATTTGGCTCATTAAAGTTGTAGAAGACTACTTCATGCATCATATAATAAGACATTTTTAATTTTCGAAATTGTAGTTTTTTCATAAACATGTTAATATTTTATAAACAATAACTTTTCACGTATAATCGGTTTCATAAAAAACTAACATTTCGAAAACTAAAAAGACCTTATTATATGTTGCATGAAGGAGTCTTCTACGACTTTGATGAGCCAAATCTTTAATAACATGCATTGTTCATTAAATAAAAAATAAAAAGTATTAAATTTCGGGCTGCCAATTTCCTGTACACACTTAAGTGAACGCTGAAAGAAAAGAAAAGAAACTCACTGGGGTGCCCACTTCGGTTAACAACTGATAAATTTATTTTTTAGGTGTTGTTTGGAGTAGGAACATTACGGGTGGAAGAATAGCCAACGACCGATTTCATCTAGTCGACGTAGGCCCCACATTAGTTCGTGCTGCCGGCGGTACATGCAACAGTGAAACTTTTAAAAACGTCGACGGAATCGACCAATGGGATACGATTATTAACAATAAGCCCTCACCCCGAAACGAAATTATTCACGACGCTAACATAGGCCTAGGCACAGCAGCGGCTAGTTTTAAAATTGACGATAAATGGTTCAAATGCACAAAAGGTAAGTTTTTTTTTTTTACTTTCAGTCTTATGCAAAGTACAGTGAAAGTATTGTACATACCACTCAAGAAAAAATCCATCACTTCCGGCAGACAGGCAGAATTTAACAGAAATATATATTTATTTATTTATTCTTCAAGGGTGGAGCGAGAAATTTTAAATAGCTAAAAAGGATTTTTCTCAAAAATAGCTCGAGTGATTTTATTAGCCTTTCCTCAATTATTATCATCAAGGTCCTCTATAATACGGAATATGCGGTACATCTAGCGAAAACTTAAATTTTGAGATATTATTTTTGTCCACCTACATGCCAAATTGTATCAAAATCCACCGAGTTTGTTTGCTTTCCAACGCCTGCTTTCGGCATTTCTGCTTTAAGCAACCCTTAGCGGGGGCAGTGTGTCTGATTAATAATTTGAGGCAGACTCCTTCACCTCAGTGAGTTGACTGACAAGGTGGACCTCCTGATTATAGTGGATTCTGAACCATAGTAAAGTCACACGAATAATTCAGACTGACTGGTAGTCTCAGCAAGTTATCATGTCCCACCATGTTCCCCTGCCAAAGCTGTGCACACTACCAAGTTTGCTGCAGTTTGAAACAGGCTCAGTTTTGGTGGATTCAACCTGGTATGGCCATTGGTAATCCACCGAGTAATTTTCTCACAAATCAACGAACAGACAGACATTTCGTAAAAACCACTATTTTGGTTCCTGGGACCTCAAAACGTGTAAATCCACTGAAATCTCGAAATCAAAAATTTCGACTATCACAAAGCTTTCCTTATATCAACGCATAAATAAGAAAGCAAAATGTCTCAATAACCACGTACAATGTACATGTTAGAGATTGCAAAAACACATGCTGGTCTGATGGGAGATGGCGGTAGTGTGAGACGGTTGTTGAGCGCCTTCAGTTTGGTAAGGCACACCACACCCGGGCCATAGCGAAGCAAAATAGGACTAATTAGATCAACTAAATGAGCTAACAAATGGGTAACCTGACAAGGGACGAATTCCCGTTAGCTCATAGCCCCTCATTAAGGAACACAGTAGCAGAAAAGAAAAACCCGTCATGCACGCTCCACCTCTGCCCATTGAATGAATGGTTTATTTTCCATATTTAAAAAGACAATATACAACACAAAAAAGAACAGTTTTGCCCAATGGGCTAGGGCCAGCTAGTGTCGTGGGTAAGGTCGTGGCAATCCCAGCTCGGACGTGCCTGAAAATTTAAGCCACTAATCATAGCAACAGGATGTACACTTCTTGTTCTCTTTACATAATCACTGCATATCAGGAGTTTCAACATGAAACACTGTGTTTCGACAAGCTACGGTACAATGGCAGAAAAATAATTATGTATTATGCCTTTACTCTAGGCCCAGAGACTTTAGGACTGTACGACGACTGGTATGGGGACGATGGAGGCAACTGTAAATACGATATCGACGCCGTTTTGAACTCTCCAGTTTACAAAGCCTTGAATACGGGGGCGTCGCCCCTGGATTTGCAAAAAATACGCAGTGACCTGACTGTGCGGTGTAATAATACGAATAATGTCAACACCAATGCCAAATGCCAGTACGGCCGACCTCCATATTTGTGTTTATTCGACATTGAAAACGATCCATGCGAGAGGTTCGATATTTCGGCAGAGTAAGTATACCTTATAAGCACTTAGGCTATAATTCCACTTGTCAATTTTTCTTTAATTTTGATGTCATTGACGGAAATATCATTTATATTTTTATACCTCATTCCACTTTTCTTCGATAATTGACCATTTTTGTGATCAATTGTGTCCAATTATGTAATTTATTTTTAAAAAGTTTTTACGAAATAATTCGTTTGTTCTCAAGAAATTAATTAAAATTATTTAACATACCCAGACAACGACATTGTTTAATTTTAGTTTGTTATTGTTGGCACAGCGTGATTATATTCTATGATCATTGATCAATTTTAACATGCGGAAGTTGAAATGGACAATGTCATAGAGTAAAAAAAAATCTCATCAATTATTGACGGAATATTGACAACTGGAATAGCCGGCTTGCACTAATTGAAACTTTAAAGATACACACATACTACAATATAAGGCTATAGGATTAGTGGATCAGAAGAAATATTTATTTTATAAACTCCTCTTCCATTTCGAATCAATTATAAGTCTCAAGTATCAACAAAACATTGGAAATACCCTTTTAAAGCCATGGATATATTAACCTGGGTAAATTTCAAGTCGTTATCAGTATGGCCGCCTCGGGGCGGGGCGCGTGGGTAAATGTCCTGATGGCCGAATATTAAGTTGTGCTGTACATCTGTACATGGGTTGGGGTGCGTAAGCCTTACACTACACAAGCTAAGAATGGAACCTGCTACTTTGGTGTGATGACGTCAGCATGTTTTAGATTGAAAAGTGTAAACAAAACATAACATACTGACATTTTGTATGAATAGCGGTTGCTCCATAAGGGATCTACTCCGATGATTATAGCAGCATAGCCATAGACTATAGCAAAACAATTCTTCTATTATTCAATTCTAGGTATCCAGAAGCTACGTCAAAATGTCTACAACTTATAGAAAAGGCGAACAGTGAAGCTATACCACCGCGACCTCCACTTTGGATCCTCGATCAACGGTGGGAACCCAAAAATTGGTGCAATGAGTGGACAAATTATGGTGACTGTTTGGGTATGAAGTAGCACTGCTAAAACCATTTAATGTGAATTTGTGATATTATTATTATTACTTTATAAATACACCCCAATATATCATAAACATTTAGCCGTTTTTTGGAGTTTTTTTTATGGTGAAACAACAGCTATAACTAGTGTACATAGTATGTTCAGTTATCCCGCAACTCTACTTCTCAGCTATTTCAACGACTTACCTCTTCAATTTGGGTAATTCATTAAATCCGGCAAGCGATTTCGCATCGATCTCTGTGATATTCAGTTCCAATTCTTCTAGGGTGTCTTTTACCTCATTAAGAGGGTTAAGGTCTAATGTCGCAGTCCACGACATCTTAAAAGTTGTAAGGTTCGGAAAGAAGGTAAGAACGTTGGAAATACAAGAATGTGAATGAGTGTCTTGTCCTTTGTTTGCAAGCCGCCACTCAAACCGACTCGACCAACTGCTAATCACAAGTGTATTCACTCTAAAACCAAAAATATTCAAGCGTTACTATTAAGGCAGAGATTTCCAAATATTTTTCTAAACAAACGTTGCTCCAGGATTTTTGCCAAAATTAATCGGTTTACAAGCGCAAAGTTATCAAAATGGTTTAATGAAGAATTCGTAAAAAACAACTTTCTAAAAAACAGCAACTGATTTCCGACGATTCTATAAAACCTATTCAGTGCACATTATTGTTTTTTTTTTTACCAATAAGATCATACAAATGTAGGTACCTACTACGAAAGCCTGTATTTTTATGACATTTTTATAAAGTCCTTATTCAGGCGCTGTGGCACAAGAAATTAACTAATAAGTTAAAGAATTATTAGAAGAATTAATAAGAAATTCGGCTGGGTGAGTGAACCTACACAGCTAAGTAAAGAGTTTTACACAGGTCCAGGTACCTCATTAGGTTTGCTATGTTATTTTATTGCAATATTGCAGACTTTTGTTTTTTACGTTGGTCCTTGTCTCCACAGTTCGTTTATGGAGAACGGGTAACTCTTAAGGGATTTTATGGGTTCATTAATTCTACTAAATAAATAAATAAATAACAATGGACTTTTTTGTTCTATTACTAAGCCAACCTAGCGTAGTTAGGGCTATAAAGCCCTCTCTTACACACAACTAGGAATACCCGGGACCGCTTGCTTTACATGCCGTTAATGTAGCAAGTGTGGGACTCGAACCAACAACCTTTCGGGTGAAAGTTGGAGTCTGTACCACTAGTCTACGTGTTCTGACTATTGAATTTTACTGAAAGTGCATAGTAGGAAATAACTTGGCTTGCATTCAAACGTTTGCTTTTTTTTTTTTTTGTATAAGTGCACCTAGATTAAAACTGTACCTGTACAAATATTAAATATAATGCTAGTAATATTGATTTTGAACACTTTTAAGGCTCTCCCCACTCCGATTGCGTCGTAATTTCTAAGCATTACACGACATAAAATAAGAATTTCAATTGGTACTCACCGGGGAAAACTTCGGCATGTTGACATAGTCAAGCATTCGGAGACAATTGATAAGCTACATTGAGAATCTTGGAACCTCTCAGGGCCATCTATTACCAAGGATTTCAAATGTTTGCAGTGCGAATCCAAGAGATCAAGCATCTGCAACGAAAATTATTCAATGCATTATACTTTTCAATATTTTTCACTATGCTACAAGATTGGTCTCAATTATTCCGTAAAATTATTATATTGTATATATATATTATTATTATGTATTATATTATAGTATTATTCTGTTTGTAAAAAATAGCGGCAAGAGCAGGTGTCGGGAGGTAATTTAGGTTAAGAAGTCAGTTGGATCCAGCTTGTTTCAGAACATACATTAAGAGCAGACTTATTGACGCCTCACCATATTATTTGGATGAGTACGACCCCAGAAGCTGGACTATCTGAGTACCTCCTCCTTCTTTCGTACAAAACCCTCTCGGGTGGCTATTTTTGTTTGACACGGTCGATCCGGCTCTGGCTGGTCAGGGACTCTAAT
Source organism: Psococerastis gibbosa (assembly GCA_963971405.1). Classification (NCBI taxonomy): domain Eukaryota; kingdom Metazoa; phylum Arthropoda; class Insecta; order Psocodea; family Psocidae; genus Psococerastis; species Psococerastis gibbosa. Next base: position 6,787,555 of record OZ020487.1, on the reverse strand, counting down.
TTTTGTATTGTATTGTATTGTATTGTTAAAAACTGTGACCCATCTTTGTTTTTGATACATATCATGTGTCTCAAAATGTAGAAGAGGATTTCTCACAAGGGTTGCAACATCTTTGATAGCTCTTTTCCTAATCAATCTTTCCATGGAAATTTGACTTTGTAAAAAAAATGCCTGGTGGGCGTGTCTAATTTGATTTCAAATTCAATAAGTGTGGAAACTTACCGCTTTCAAGAAATGAATACTAAAGGAATCAACAACATGGACGTGTTGTAACTGAGGGGTGGATTCAATAAATTTTAGTATTTTAAACTCTCCCCTGCTCGGACATCTATATCGTGGTTCAAATTGACTCAGCCGCACAACACTGGCTTTCCATGCGTAAGGATCCTCAACAATGTTCTTCCATCTCTTGCACACCAGAGGAATTACACAACGTAGTTGATGAACGGAGAGATGGGCAAATATCTTATAAACAATCTCAACGGGGATGAGATGAAAACTCGCAGACAATTGAGAACATTGTTCTATATCTGAAAAAGAAAAAGAAAAATTAATCGATAACGGTTCACCTCAACTACCCCTAATAACAATTAGATTAGCTATGGAAACCGTTTCCTAGTTTGCATGATGTCATTTTCTGAAAGACTTGTGAAATATTTCCCAAAATATAAGTCGACCAAAAATAGTTATTTACTTTCAACCTATTTTATTTCGATTTTTTGTAATGGGGTAGGTAGGGGTAATAACCTAATACTTAACTTCCTTTTCAGTAAGTTGTACTTACCTATTTTTCTACGTTTCTCTGTATTTAGAGCCATTTTTATTAGATACGTATTATTTATGAATTCAAAAAATATTCCCAACCGGTCTTATGAAAAGAAATAGGGGAAGATTGATTAAATTTTAGAAGATAAAAGATTTAAAAAATATTTAACATCCAAAGCGATTCTGTGTATTTATTTTGTTTCACTTGCTTTGTTTATATCGCTTGTCCTTGACTTTGTCTAATACCACGTAATTGTCGCAGTTTCGAAACTTCAAAATGGAGAATCCGAAAAGTTGAAATGTAGTTTCGGCGCTCAACAATAGTATTTTGTAGTTTCAGAATAACCTCGGAAATCTTATAAAAAAGCCGTTGTGTAATAACCACATGAAGAGATGAAAGAAAATGTAACTATTCATTTTATTTAAGTTGACTGTAGTAGACACACTATAATAATCGATGTAACTTCAATCGATGCACTTACCTGGTTGTCATTATACGATAAAAGAAATGATAATGATGATAAAGTCGCTAGTCAATCTATAACTGACAAAATGGTTTAACAAACGTACTTAACTACTTATAGGTAATTAACTAATAAAGCATTCAATCAATTGCCAATATTGGAACTGGGTAGTTTACTATTTTTCATATAATCCTATTACAGGTATGTACCTAGCTGTTAATAAAATTACTATGAATAAATTCGTCTCCTTTGTCATATGTACCTGGTTGTTGACACATGAGCTAGTGGTTTCTGCGTATACTAGTGGAACTATTGATATTAATGATCATAATAAACCATTAACAAAATAGTTTTGTTTAAGCCGGATCATGAAAATAATTCAGTCACTTGTAATTCTACTGCTCTGCGGTTTGAATGTCAATTTCGCCGACAAAGTCAACGACACTTGCAGCAGCTGTGAGAGATTGGCCAATCTCGAGCTTGCAGAGGAATGCAAATATGAGACCAGTTGTGAGGACTGCCAATGTGGTGACCCCACCAACAGACCCCATATCATTTTAATTGTTGCCGACGACCTTGTAAGTTAACAAATCCACTACCTACTGGCCAAAATCATATTTTCCCAAAATAATTACAATAAACCTACATGGAACTTCTTCCACTGCTCGTGATCCGCGATACTTGATGGCGCTACAACACTTCTCGGTTTTGTAGATAGCTCTGCGAACTCTCATCTCGCTGAGATCGGTTTCCATAATTCGTGCGGACGAACACACCTAATTACAGTATGTTTTGATTAGGCCTATAGATTCGTTAATTTCCATTAATTGGATGTTGTAGGGATGGAACGATAATGGGTTCCACGGCTCCTGTGAGCTAAAATCTCCAAATTTGGACGCTCTTTTCTACAGTGGCGTTGTATTAAATCGCATGTACACACAGCCCGTATGCTCGCCTTCAAGATCTGCTCTCATGACTTCAATTTACCCATACAAAAATGGTAAGATTATAATGAAATAGGTACCCATAAAAAAAAATCATAGACTGCTAAACTTATCATGGATGGTAATTTCATAATGTAAGAATAGATAATATTGTACAACAGCTGAGGCCGCGAGATTAGATAGATGTATTATATAATGCGCAATAGGGCAGCAATATCGCATTTTATTAAAGGCAGGGGTTTCCAAATAAATTCTGTTATAACTACAACCGCGGAAGTGTTTTTTCTTCTGCAGCAGCAAAGACACAATAAAATTAGTCAGAAAAATTTATAAAAACACGGTTTCTCAAATTAGGGTCTACTAGGGCCTATACTATATTTTTTTACTGTATTTTATAAAATACAGCACTTATAAAATATAGTACTTCATCTGGAGTATTATTAGCCTAATATTTGATAAAATGTAGACTTAATGCGAAAATTTTATGAATTTTTCATCTATTCATCTTCATGTCGTTCCGGAGGCAGCAGAACGATGACATATTATAGAGTATAGAGATTAGAGTTAGGTAATGATTGGAGTCCTATGGGCCCACACCGTGGCCTGGGACTGTATCAAACCATACTACTACTAGGTAATGATTCATCATAAAGACTAGCTTGGACGTCATGTTTTCACAAAATATTTTTAAATCTCTGTTGGAAAATTTCAATAATAATTTACGGTATACGATGAGACTGGGAAATTACTCAAATTAGGCCTACTTGTATAAAGATATATTATTCCAAATGTCTACAATCATCTCTTCTTTATTGTGAAAGGATATCATTCTTATTATGGCCTATACGGTACTCTCTATATATATAGTCATCTCACAACGTTTTAAAATGCGTTGAACATACAAGTAGACAGACGAGTGTGAGACGTATCGCCCGATTCAGTGCCGCAATTAAATTTAGGCCTAGAAGATTACAAGGGCCGGTAGGAATCGAAGGCCATAAATAAAGCTTCAAATGCGTTAGTATCTGGTTGCGCCGATTTGATACCTAATTGAATGAATTTGCATTGACTTAAATTTTAAAGGGTATACTTCTAATATAAAAATACTCGTATAGTATGTATGCAAGGATTTTCCTTCTTGCAGGCATGTCTGGAACAGTTCTCGTAGGAAGTAAACCTTATGGCCTACCTTTAGAGAATAAACTTCTATCGAACTACATGAAAGACATGTGCTACAAGACACACATTGTCGGCAAATGGCACCTCGGACATTACAAGAAAGATTATTGGCCGCTCTCAAGAGGTTTTGACTGTGCCATGGGGTTCCTAGGGTCCCATCAGAGTTACAATTACGGCTGGATGGAAGACGGGGTAAGCAAATATATCGCTGTTGCTAGACGACCGGAGGTAGGAAAACCTTATTGTGTGGGAGTAAAATATCAAAATCAAACTTTTAGAGCCATAAATGATGTCATAAGACAAGAGGAAATGTTTCTCTCAATTTTGTTATAATAGGCGTGTGCATTCCCTTGTCAATATTCCGTCATTAGTGATTAAAAAAAGTTGAGATTTTTGTTTTAAAGAGACTATTATGTAGATACTTAACTTATGCACATAATAGTCTCCTTAAAACAAAAATCTCAACTTTTTTAATCACAAATGACGGAATATTGACAAGTGGAATACACGCCTAAGTTACATTAAATTTACGTGTGTTAGAACTAACTGATTAATAACAATAAATAACGGACGGAGGATGTCAGGTCGAAGCTAGGAGTTCCAAAACTGTGGCTAAACCGGTGTTATAGGCACTGAAGACTGACTGCCACATTTATGATGTCTTCTTCTTCTTCTTCTTCCGGCTCTACAGCCCTTGGTGGGCTTTGGCCTGCTCGACAACACTCCTCCATTCTTCTCGGTTTTGCACAACGCTCCACCATCTGGAGACTCCCAACTCGCGAAGGTCATTCTCTAACTCGTCCTTCCAGCGGTTTCTTGGCCGTCCTGGCAGTCGTCTTCCCGTCATGCTTGCTTTGTACATTTTTCGTGGCATGCGTTCTTCAGACATCCTTACAACGTGTCCCAGCCACCTTAATCGTTGTGCTTTAATGAACCTTACTATGTCTTCTCCGTTGAGAGCGGCGTCGATTTCAGCGTTGTGTCTTATACGCCATTCTCCGTACTCGTAAAGGGGTCCATATATCCTCCTTATTATCTTTCTTTCGAGTACACGTAGTTTGTTGGCATTTATGATGTGTAGTTATCAAAATGTAGGCACATTGCTTCTAGTTAATTTGACATCTCATTTATGGCTCCACGATCGATTAAAAAAAAAAAAAAAAACTGATATTGTGGGTGTGTCCGATTCTGGGCACAGAATAGGCTACTATAATACATACATACATGATTCTGGGTTTTGAAGACAGGCAAATTCAAAATTACGGAAATAATTTATTAACGCCTCATAATTATGACGGTCATTAATCAAAACTTGCAGGCAACGTAGTAAGTATATAGCTAGTTGTATTATTGCTTTCCCCTTTTTTTACTCTATAGTATAGGCCATACATATTATTATGTTGATCTGTGGTATAGGCTACCAGGAAACCAAGTCCAAGCATAATAAAGCTCGGTTGGTACAGCTGATGCAGGTAAATTATTTAAATAAATAAAATAGCGATTTTCTCAATTTACTTACGTTTACCGTTCGCTCAGATTCCTGTAAGCGGGGCTCACTTTGATTTCTGTACTTTTTCTCTATAAAATGGGAGGAAATCAGCGAATTTCTTAGTATAATTAAAACTGGGTCCAAGTGAAAGTAGTCTATACACGTCATTCAAAGAGAGTGATTCGTTACTTACTTAGAAACTCTCCTTGGGATTTTGATGGTGGATAGTAGTTTCACGCAGGTCTTTATTACCTACCGGTAACGCCGTAGAGCTACCGGAGCTAACCTGTCTAGTAACACGAATCATGTCAATTAGTTCATAAGTAGAGGATTTGGCGATTACTGGTCTTGTCAGGGCTTGTGATCCAGCAGTTAAGACGGCGCCCCGGTTAGGCGTAGATCGTGGGTTCGAATCCCGCCAAGCCCTGTTTTTTACATATCCTCTAATTTCGGTTATTTTCTTCGAAACTGACTCGCTTACTCAATCTATTCCAATCTTTATAGACAGTTGGGGGCTTCGACATACGCAAGCAGAATAGAATGGCTTACGAAAATGTTGGAAAAAATCAAGTGGATCTCTATGACGATGAAGTCCTAAGGATAATTCGACTGCACAACAGCAGTTGCCCATTGTTTTTGTACTTTGCCCACCCAGCGCCGCACTCGGAGAGCACGGCCAATCCATATCCTGCCAAGGATCAATATCTACAACAACTAAGCAATGTAACTGACATAAATCGCCGCAAACTGGGAGGTAACTATAGCCAATAATACATATAGTAGGTGGGCATTAAAAGGAGATCGGAAGGAGAAAACCCTTACATGTGTAAAAATTGATATCAATAAGATTGTTTACATTTCCGCAGGTTTAGTATTGTCACTGGATAATTCAATAGGCAAATTAGTGACGGCACTCGACCAAACTGACATGCTTGACAACTCCATAATTTTCTTTTTGTCGGACAATGGCGCCGACATGATTGAGCCGGCAGTTGGATCCGCCTACCCCCTACGAGGAGCCAAACATTCACTATGGGAAGGCGGCATTCGCAGCTCCAGTAAGTATCTAACGAAAAATCAGCGTATTAACAGAAAACCGGACTACCTAGCAACCAGTTGCCAAAATCGATCAACAGGATGACATATATATTGTTGCTGTAGAGACATAAAAAAAACTACATGTTGTTCTTTCCAACACCTGCTTTCAGCATTTCTGCTTTAAGCAACCCTGTCAGCCTGGCCTGGGGGGGGGGGGGGGGAGTGAATGTGTTTGTTAACTTGAGGCACCGTAAGGGCAGACTCCTTCACCTCGGGGAGTTGACTGACAGGGTGGACCTCCTCACATGGGGAACATGGTCACACGATTAAATCGGAGGTGACCAGGACTCGACACGCACTTAGACTGACGGTATCATGTTCCCCTGGCAACGCAGTGCACACTACAAGTTAGCCGCAGTTTGAAACATGCTCTGCTCTCATGGACTCAACATGGTAAGGCCGTTGGCACAACATGCACATGAACACCTTGGTTAACAATTGATAATATTCTTTTTTAGGTGTCGTCTGGAGTAGAAACATCACTGGTGGAAGACTAATCAACGACCGATTCCACATAGTCGATGTAGGTCCCACATTAGTTCGCGCTGCCGGCGGTACGTGCAAAAGCGAAAATTTCAAAAATTCCGATGGAATCGACCAATGGGAAACGATCATTAACAATAAACCCTCACCCCGAAGCGAAATCGCTCTTGACGCAGACGTACTGGGCACAGCAGCGGTCACGTTCAAAATGGCCGACAAATGGTTCAAATGCACGAAAGGTGATAAGGTCAATCTAATTAACAGATGTGTCTTATCTGAAAGCAGCGTATACACAGCTGATATTAGGCGCAAATTCCATTGACCTCGTATTGCAGAAAGCACATGACGTTCACGAGGTAGCAGACACCATTAATAAGTCTTTAATGTCTGCTACCACGTCGACGTCATGTGTATTCTGCAATACGAGGTCAATGGAATTTGCGCCTAAGCTAATGTATTTGGCAATAATAATTTTAAAAAATTATGTGCCTATAATTATACCGTATTGTAATTTAGGAGATTTACCTTAATTGGCTTATTCAAAGACTGATTTGGGTATAGGCAATGAATAATTATATATAAGCTAAGCATTGTGATAGCGGTGAGAAGTATGGGTAATAGCAAAAGAAGCGTTTCCACATCGTAGGATTCCAACATAAAAAAACGGCAAATTAAAAACAATTCAACATGGCTGACAACAGAATCCAGCGCATTCTGCGCATTTGGATCACAATAGAAATATATTAATTTTGATTCTATTAGGCTTATGACGAGAGCCAGCCGTTTACAAGAGGGAACTACCCCGGAATCGTTGATTGACTGAGCTGCAGACCTGCAGTTGCCTCTCCAGCCCACCTGCAGCCTGATCGAGGCGATTATAATACCGGTATTTATTTAATCCCCTGGTATTATAAATGTAAACACGATAATTTTATGTTGGTAAGTGCTATTCAAAATTTGTTTGTTTACAGTTATAATCCTAGGGTATTTATTTAACCCCGGTATTATAATCGCCTCGATCAGGCTGCTGAGGCACAGGCAATATTTCTCGAGTTATCCCACACACAAGCCTTTCGAAATCGCAATAAATCAAACTTTAAATCTGACGTTTGACTAGCATATGTAGTCAAAGTTCTTATAAAATATGGATTAGTAGAAGAGTAGTAGAAGACATGCTCATCTACATTTTAACACAATATAATGTATGCAGCCGGCAGTAACACCGTTTGGATACAGTTTTTGAAGGAATGGATCGAACCTAACTACAAAAATACAAAAGCTGTGGCCAAACGGAGTTAGTGCCTGCTACATACTATATATTAAAATGTAGAGGAGCATTTCTTCTACTAACTACTCATTTTTGGCTTTATGATAGAAATGTTACAAGAACTTTGACTCGGTACAAAAAATTTGTAAATGGCTTCAATAATACAGTATTAATGTCTTGTGACCTTTCTCCAGGTCCACAGACTTTGGGTCTAGCAGACTACTGGTATGGGAATGATGGAGGCAACTGTACCTACGACATTGGAGCCATTTTGAACTCTCCAGTTTACAAAGCCTTAAATGCAGGGGCATCTCCCCAAGACATGTTACAATTACGGAGCGAACTTACAGTACGGTGCAATGATACTGACAATGAAAATCCCAGTGTAACGGAGTGTCGTTTCGACCGACCTCCATTTTTGTGTTTATTCGACATTGAAAACGACCCCTGTGAGAAATACGATACGTCAGCGGAGTGAGTACACTTTTTTTAGGCCAGCTCTACAGTTTGCAATAAAAATAGAAAAATTACCTAAGGTCTGCTAATTTGTTAAACATACATTCTGTGTAGGTACTGTATTGCCAACATTATCATATTTTGAACATCGCAACGAACAGAATTAAGAAAAGCTAGCAGATGCTGATTAAATCTATTTTTTTTTGATTGAGTATACCATGAACTTTACAGGGAACTAAAATGTCACTGACTTCCATATTAATATGGAAAAACACACACCAATATTGGAAAAGACACTGCATAAGCTAAATAAAATGACAAATATTGGAACAAATTCAAATTGTTTGGTCAGTTTGCTCGCAGTAGATTAAACTACATTTCGTTTAATAACTTTTTAGGTACCCCGAAGCTGTTTCGAAATGCCTACCCTCGCAGTAGATTAAACTACATTTCTTTTATTAACTTTTTAGGTACCCCGAAGCTGTTTCAAAATGCCTACCCTCGCAGTAGATTAAACTACATTTCTTTTATTAACTTTTTAGGTACCCCGAAGCTGTTTCGAAATGCCTACCCTCGCAGTAGATTAAACTACATTTCTTTTATTAACTTTTTAGGTACCCCGAAGCTGTTTCGAAATGCCTACAACTTATCGCGAAGGCAAACAGTGAAGCAGCCCCACCAAGAACTAAGCCTTACGACCACCGAGGGGATCCAAAAAATTGGTGCAACGAATGGACAAATTATGGCGACTGTTTGGGCATGGAGTAGAAACGTTTTGCAGAAAATATGGCAAATATTTTTGTTATAAATAATAATGGAAATAATTAAATTTAGAAGACATTTTACTTAGGAAACAACAGGGCAGCCCTTCACGGACCTCGATCATGGACGGATACAGGGGAGAGGGGGTAAGCTAGTTCTATGTAGGAGAGATTGGACTTTCGAGTGCGTCAAAAATATTTTTTTCAATCCTGGGGCCACCTGCCCCGTTTTTTCAACGACTGGTCATTGCAGACGTGGCGAGTGGCCCCAGAAATTAAAAAAAAAAACTTTTTGGAGGGAAACAAATGCCCCAGCTCTCCCATATAGAACCCTAGAGCTACTAAGGACAGCGCCTTCCACGCTTAGAAATGATTCTGTGAGGAATACTGGATAGCATAGCCGTATCATCGAGTATTCTCTACTAATTTCGGTAATTAATACTAGACGGATCTGGGCATTGGTAGATGGAGTTGCCATCCAGTACTCCTTACGCATTCCATCCAAGCGTTGGTGGGGGGTAGATTTCAATGTAGGAGAGATAGGACATTCGAGCCTGCAAAAACGGTTTTTTTTTACATCGTGGGGCCACCTGCTACGTATTTTCAATGGCTGGTCAAATGAGACGTGACAGGTGACCCCCAGAAATTAAAATTGGCGGGAACCAAATGTCCTATCGCTCGTATATTATAGAACTATGGGTGGAACCGTAAAGGTTAATGGCAATGGTGTACTACTATTTAGCAAAGGGTTAGGTGGACTTACATTGGCTGTTGTGTTAATCGCCATTAGAGGCATGGGCCCCCTGGTCATCGAACAATTTTAGGGCGGAGCCCATTGTCCATGGGAAGGGGGCGACGTTTCGGGAGTGGGTGCTACTCCTATCATCAGGCTTAGCCCTGAGAAGGATGCCTCTAATTACACAACAGGCAATGTAAGTCCAACTAACCCTTTGTTAAATCACTTTAGCAGAACACTAATTCCCAATACCGGTTAGCCAATCAAAACAAATCTATGTACTCCACTACGCGTTTTTGTACAAAGTAGATTTTCACAGGAAATATCGATCGTAGAGCGGTCCCAAATATCCATTAAATTAGAAAAAATGCTCCTCTACATTGCGATGCAGGACATGTTGCCTTCACTTGGCCACAGTTCATGGTTAGAAAGGTCAAGAGATACATCAAATGCTCAGAAAAATTTCCTCTGTTTGTCCTGTCATTTTTGACAACTCTGCGATTAAGATTTCATTGGATATTTAATTTTTACACTTGTAAGGCTTTCCCCCGGCTATTACCTCTTAAGAAACAACTGGACACCGCTATACTAGCCCCACTATCTGCTTTTTCCCCACTCAAATTTCACATCATAGAGCTATCATTGAGACATTAATAAAATGAAGACGTTTTCCTCTACATTTTGATACATATAATAGTATGATATCTACTACTACTATTCCTAAAGTGACCGTCAATAACACCGGCCCGATCCGTTATGTAACTGTTGCCAGACTACATCCTGTATATCAAAATGTAAAGGAACATTTCTTCTTTCTATTAATGTCTCAATGATAGCTCATAAGAGGATATGCTACGTAGGAAATTGGCACCCCAAAATTAAATACTTTTCATATTTTATTTTATTAACGCAGCAAGTTACAAAAATTTTGACTCATTTAAGTTGTAGAAGACTACTTCGTGCATCACATAATAGGTTATTTTTACATTTCGCTTTTGTAGTTTTCCCAAAAATCCCAGATTACGCGAAACTTTAGTCCCTTTTGGTTTTTATGAAAGACTTAAGGTAAAACGTAATATTTATGAAATTATTCTTCTACAACTTACATGACCCAAATCTTTAATAACTTACTTTGTTAATTGAATAAAATTAAAAAAAGTCAATAAAAAACAAAAAAAATTGGTGTGCTTATTTTCTACGTGGGATGTCCTCTTAATAAGACACGTTATATTAGGCATAACTTTATAGCAGTAGCTTAAATGCTTATCATAACCAATTATCGGTTTACGGTATATTAATAAAAAGAAAACTTTTAATTGAAAAATTTGTGAAAATCAATGTCAGAAGTTACCAACGGAATGATACAAAACTTATTTCTACATTGCCTTAAAACTAAAACTGACTTTTCAGCTAATATCGCATTAAATAAAAAAATAGCAAAATATTACGAGATTACTTCTGGCATTGAGTTTCGGCCACGGACGATATATTATTACTCAGGATCAATCTGTCCAAACATAGATAATGCCAAGATTCGAAACAGTAAAACACTTACTACATATTATTATACAAAAATTTATAAATGATACACAATGCATGTCGCATTTACTTATTGGGATAAAAAATAGCTAATTAGGCTGTTAGGAGCTAATTAGACGTCAGTAAAAACAAAATTACAACATTGAGGAAAAATTGTGCAGCGACCGTATAAAAAGGCCTTCGTTCACGAATGGGTCGATTCAGCGGAACAGGCCAACGTGCGATTGACGACAGCAAATAACTCAAAATATCTTACAAACAAATGGTGATTTTGACGAATTCAATCAATTCATAGATCTACAGCAACAATGATATGACAACATGAAGAATTAATACTGAAAAAAAATACAAGCTTTCCATAAAACAAGACAGTCGGTTACACTTATTTACAATTAAACAAACAAAAATCTGTTGTTTTATTAAAACTAGAGTTAGTAAAATCCAAAAATTTAACATTGTCGAAGAAATGGTATTAAAAGTCGAAGAATGGTAATAAAAATCTATGGCCGCTGTCGGCATGAACTGGCATCTACAGAGGGAAACCCACTGGCACAGTTACATCGTTGAGACTTGCTCAATAAAAATACTAATATTGATGGGTTTCGTTGACTAAGTTAGTTTTCAAACGTTTATTTGGGTTTTACTAACTCTAGTGTTATTAAGAGGATATGTAGCCCCAAAATCCGATACTTAATATTTTTTATTTAATTTACTAGGCAAGTTATTAAAAATTCGGTCTATTTAAGTAGCAGAAGACTATTTCATACATCATGTGTTATATATATATATTATATATTATAATTGTTTGAGTTTATCCATGAACTTAACACGAATAATTTTTAGTCCCCAGTAACTTTCATAAAATTTCAAATTAAAATACCTCAAAATATGACGTACGAAATAGTCTTTTCCAACTTGAATAGACTAAATCTGTAATAATTTGCTCTGTCAGTTTCATAAAAAATAAAAATGCAATAAAAACATCAGATGTTGGGGGCCAATTATCTAAGTTCTACAGCCTCATCACACGTTTTAATAACACACTGGTATACTTTTTATTCATTAATTGAAATACCAAGAACTCACGAGTAACATACTCCTATCTATTGATGTACTATTAATCTATAAAATGCACTTTATCATGATAATTTAGAGAATTTACAGGGAAAGCTTGTATTTTTTTTTAAAGAATTTTTACTAGGTCATTTTGATATCAATGCGGCTGTGGAACGAGGAATTTCGTCAAAAATGACTCGGTTGAACCTTCGTTTAAAAAATATTTTCAAACCCCTGACTTAAATAGGTCGAAATCAATTTGTTGGCGTGCCTCGCTGAACCGGTCCGCACGCGAATCGGAGCCTTCGTAAAATATGATAGGGGCAGCACATTCGACTATATCTAAAAAAGGTTGACTTAAAAACAGTGCAGCTCAGTGGCTAATTGAGATCAAGCTCCCTCCTCAAAATAAAATAAAAAAGTTGGCAATACGACTAGATGCGCCGGGAATTTCATCTAATGATAATTGGCGATGGCACAAAATATATTGCTATATGGACAACGTAAAACCGTCTGTGCATGTGTCTGAAGCCTTATTGAACACCAGGAAAGTCACGAGCTTACCACCGAACCACCGAACGAAAAAAAAACCATTGTTGTTGCTTTACATTTTAGAGAAAACTTTAGAAAATGACCACTATAGAACTGCATAGCTTATTATCAACTTTATTTCATGCATTATGAATGCATTATAATAAAGTCCTTAAATTGACTTAATTTGAGGAGACAACTTCCTCAGGACTTTATCTCCGAAATTTGACAATAAAAAATAAAAAAAATAGGCATGGCGGGACTCGAACCCACGATTGCAATAGCAAGCAATTTTCGTAAGCAGTAACAAAATTTTATCCGGCAACGATCGTGCCTTTCGGTAAGCAAAGCGCACATTCCCTCTTATTAAGAGCAAATGGACCTCGCATTAGTCATACAAAGTCAAATTTCTCATGAAACTTCAATCGTAGAGTTATAAATGAGGTGTCATAAATTAGAAGAAATGTTCCTCTACATTTTGATAGCATGTGGCCGTGAATAACTCAAATTGGCCACACACAGTTGAACTCGTTCAACCTGGCATCCTCAGTGACCGTTACTTTTTACAAATCAAGTTCCATAACTGTGTCCGATCGTTGTCACTAACGGCAACATAATGATGTACATGAAAGCGTAGAGGAAGGTTTTTTTCCCAGTTTGTTACACTCCATTTAAGGCTCTACGATCAATGTTTTATGAGAAATTTACCCTTAATATGAAAATGTGCTTTCACACTCGAGCGTGGAAATATTCCAACTTTTATTTATGGTTAGATAAATGATCATTGAAATTGTCACATAGGTTTACCTAACCATTATACCTTAACAAACCATAGTCATAAAGAAAATTATATCCTGTTACGATTCTCAATTTTTCGACAGTCAAAAGCCAGCCCCGGCAGCAAGAGGCTGAGTCCTGACGTACCGGCTATTCGCTATCCGATAAATAAACTCGCTTGGTGAAATTAAGGCTTGTGGCCGTGATACGAGGGAAATTCTACCCCTGGTTAGCTATTTCTTATTGAATCATTACATTAATACTATAGAGGCTTGTGTTAACTGTTAATAAAAAAAAAGCGCAATGCAAAATTCCATCCAGACAGGCGGCAGTCAACATTTAGATTGGCGTACCTACGCTCAGACCATCACGAATGCTTCTTTGCCACAAAAAAGAAACGGATACTGATCAATCATGGTCTGTACTAAATCCTCCAAATGAGGCCGGACCTGTTCGAAGTATCCCATATCGCTAAATTCAAGAGGGAGCAAAGTCGGCCACCAGCAAATAGCCAAATTCTTCGAGTCCATTGAATTAAGCTTACAGTGCTCAGCCACTTTGACCAGGTGTTGAAACATAAACTTGAGCACTTCGAAGCTCGTACGCGGAGCTTTCTTTAGAAGACCACGCAACGCTAGCAGCCGACAACTTCGATCCGCCTTCCCATCCAAGCCCAGGGGGTCACCGCGGGCGCCTGATAGTTCTTCTAGCTCAGCCATGAGTTCGGAACTCAACAGCGGAGGTAATTTTTTAGAGAAAAGATCCTTGAGCGCAGTAGCAACCGCATTGACTGGAATGTCGAGTTCTCGGATATCAGCATCTGAATTCTCCTCCAGCTTCTGAAAAAGAAGATCGACGTGCGCCCGATTACCCGGCACTCGGTACAGTCCCTCGGCATCAACACCTTCCATCTCAATAAAGCGAACGCATTTATCTAAAAACAACGGTATCGGCCGCTCCTCACTCATTACGTAGCACTGGAGTATAGGTTTCGGCGGTTTTGCTTTGAGCTTCTTCTTTTCTTTATCAGCGTATTTTCGCAACTTTTCCTCTTTTTGTCGTTGTTTTTCGTCTTCTTTAGCTTTCTGCTTCTCCTTGCGCCGGGCCATTTTGTCAACAACGTCTTTAACTACTGGTACTTTAGGTGGAAACTCTTCGTCCGGAACAGGAGTGAAGGGCACAGATTGCATAATATGCGGGGTTCTAAGTTCCGGCGGGATGGGAATTCTGACTGGTTGACCTACCGGGACTTTGCCGACGCGTTTCTTAGTCCTTGACGATTTCTTGTGGAGTTTAGCCCGAGCGCGAGCAGAGTCAGGCTCACTTCCATCGGATGCGTCCGATGGCGTTTCACTGTTGGAGGGACGACCCTTCTTTCGTCTACGCCGATACCGACTCTTGACAGCGTCCTGGGCCAGTGTATATGAGTATTCACCATAGTGAGACGGCTCTGGGCGATGATTTAAAGTCATGCGAGCAATGTTGTCAGCAACTGCGGCATAGTCTTTCATATTGAGCTTGCCCGGTTGACGCAAAGTGGCTGATCGACCTTTCGGCTTTAACTTGTTAGGATGCCGGCGACCGGTGGTAAACGCATGGTAGTTGCTACTCCACAATTCTTCATCCCATCCTTGAACAACGTGATTCTCCCCATTACCATAAACTACATGTTCATATACATCACTATCATCGCTTAGACTGAGAGTGGGTGACAGAGAGTCATTGAGATCGAGTTCAGAGTCGGAGCCGTCGGATTGAAGATGGTAGCTTTCAAGACGAGGAGGCGGGCGCGGGTGTCGAGCCACAGCATCGTCCTCCATATGAAACGCCTGTTCAATTTCCGGTTTATTTTCCCAAACTTCTTTGAAGAACGGCGTGTAAAACGCTGCCCTTTGCTGGCTAGAAGCTGATGTTGTCATAAAATGTGCGTTAAGACGATCTGCGACAGCATTACCTTCTGTGATAAGATGTTGACTAAGTTCATTGCTGAAAAACGCGTTAGCGCCACCAGCTTCAGTGACAGCCAAAACCTGAATAGGTAGGTTGGGAATGTTGATAGAGAAAGCATTGAGGGTAGCGAGGGAAGCTTTACGCTTCGCCGAGTAGACTAGGATGAAACCATGGACAAGTTCGTCACAAAAAGCATTAGCTCCATGGTATGAGGATACGATAACTTCGACTTTATGCTTGCTATCACCCAAGAAGGTCTCAAGAATTATACTTTTATCCGAACTGAGGAAGCAGCATTGATGAGTAAGGAGAGGGCTCAGGACGGTCTCAACACTAAAGGGATCTCCACAGAACATGGCCATTATTACACGGATATCAGGCTCACACGGCTCCACTATAGACTGGTAGGTATTTAAGCAGCCAGAGCGGTGACGTATGGCTTGAACTAGCTGGCGCAAAGCATCGGCTACAAGACCTGGTTCCAATTCGCCGTCACCATCTACAGACACGTCCATAAATGGACACTGCAAACTATCGGCCAAACTCTGCCCTTCTTCTCGCAGCCGCAAACCCTCCTTTTCATCCAGACTGCTCCCAGCCGCAAAAAGAATTACAATTGGCAATCCTTGAAACGGCAAACGATCCTCTTGCTCTAAATTCGAAAGCAGAGTCTTTTCCAGACTTTCGCGGATATACTCGAAGGTATCAGCGTTGGAATATACGCAGAAGCACCCGTGCGGGAGAAAGTCTGCAGTCTTGAACGAGTTGTGAGGGAGACTGACATCTCCAGTGATAAGCCTATAGTCCAGACTGAACATTTCGTACTCGTCTCCGTCGCATTGCGCGCGTATCTCCGCCACCAACTCTTCAGCTAACCCATTGTTGCCGAGCACAACTAGATTGAGCCTAGTACTGTCAGCACTCAATAGCCACTGGCTGCTGTGGCTCCAAGAGGACGGTCGGTGTGCCTTCGCCGCCAGGATTCGCTCAATTAAAGCATCCATACAGTTGGGGAACGCTGGGCAATGCTCACGAATCGGACAATGGACGAACCCGAGATGTTGGAATAGCATCAGCTTTCGATCTTGATCCAATCGATCGAGGGATTTGTATCGAGAGTCTTCTTGCAGTGCTTCCGTCATTTCCTTAACGCAGTCCTGCATTATGGTGCCAGATGGTGCGATACTTTTGAAATGATAAAATAAATCTGCATGCTCCAATAAGAGTTCTTGAAAATTATGTTTCGCTCTTTCAATCATTTCCTTTTGATGTTCGTCATATATGGACTGACAGTCATTCTCAGACAAAGCCTCAAAACACTCACGGCCCATGAAAAGGACCCTGACTTCTGAAAGAAGTTTGCCCGGAGTGACATAGCCTGTGTCTACAAGTAGCTGCTTAAAATGTTTCCTCCATTCCATCCTCTTCTGGTCCTGTTGAAGAGCGTTAACGTGGTTACGGTACACGGTTTCCGCTTCCGAAGAGTCAAGAACATCAAAAGGAATCTGATTATGGCCAATCTCTTCCAGGGCGCATTCCGTCCACGGTATATCTTCGGGGCATTCGAAGAAAAATTGATGAAAATCAGGATGCTCCTGAATCCGTCGCTGAACAGTAAGCCAGTCTGTATCTCGAAGGGACCCCAACTCTGGCACCATTTCCAGCAAGATCTCCGGCAGCATTTCCATGTAGCCCTGTACGCGGCGTCTAATATGCTCTTCCTTTAAACGCTTAACATGGCGGCGAAACAGACGCTGCGCATTATCGGCGCCAAATAAACTGATGTAGGTAGTGAATTCAGGGTACGGGGACAATTTTTTGAGCGTGTGAGTCCAAAGGGCCGAGTAGTCGGTAACCTGCGTGCGGATGAGAGAATGGAACAACTGAGTGGCCGAATCTCCCATCTCTTTACGTTTTCCATCAGCTTCTGCAAACGGTATAACCTTGGCACGACCCTTGGCTCGATCAATTAATTGTGCAATCAAAATAAAAGCTAAATCCACATTTACATTCTCATGCGCGGAAGTTTCTACCAACGGAATCGCCCCTTTATACTCCTTCCTATTTACCAGCCTTTCTGCCTCTTTGACAAAAGGCTCATAAGCCTCATCATTTTTAGTCGTAACCAAAACAATAGGTTTCTTAGCCTTCACTAAATTATTGAGTATCGCGGCAACGAAATCCACTTGTTTATCAATAGACCTACCAGGTACATTACTAACATCAAAAATACATAAAAAACCATCCATACTAATCTTGCCATCGGGAAGAACTTTCTGCTCGTACTCTTTTTCAATTCCCAGTTGATTCTTGCAGATATACATAAGCTTCTCAGCAGACTGAAGTTTTACAGCGGAGCAGCGTTTGACGTACGGCTCCATTTTGCCGGCTTTGAACGGTTGGAAAGAGGCGTCATCGATAAACTCGGTCTGTTCGATGACCTGATACGTGATGTCTAAGCCGTCTTCAGTGGGTTTCGTGACTTCGCCCCAGTAGAGGAAATGGTCATTGTTGACCACTCGGCCACTGAAATCAGTCTGGGAAAGAACCGAGATGTGGTCTGAGCTGTACTCGTCTGCTTGGCATCGCATGAACCGGTTACAGATGCATGACTTGCCGACGCCGACTTGTCCTTTTTCTCGCTCCGACCCGGACAGTCCCACTACGGCCAAGTTGATCACCCGACCACTGTCACCCTTTCTCGCCATTCCTAGAAAGATAAAATAAATTAATAAAAGTTTTGGTATAGGCCTATTTAATTCTATACATAAAATATTGTTTTAACTTTTGTACAACGATTCTAAATGAAACTTTCAAATTCACAATAGCCCAAGGATGTTACAATAAACCAGGATGCGAAACTTGGTTTTAATAAATAAATATATATTTCTGTTAAACTATACAATACAAGACGTAATGATCATGTAATTGACAAGAAAGTATAAAGTAAGATCGTCAAAATATCGTCAGAATCAGGTAGTTCTGTCATTGTCATTGACTCATTGTGCTAGTGCCTCAGTGACAGTACAGAAAGCTTTCTCTAGGCGAAACCTTGTAGTATAGGATCCAGTCGCTCACACTTGGCTGTGCGTGGCGCTGGCCTTACAAGGTCTCCCCGTTGCCTCGTGTTGTAGGTGTGGGTGTCCTTGTTTTGTTTAAATGTCCCCACACCCCAGGCTTTAAGATATGAAAAATGCATCTAAATATGTACAGACTTATGTTTTATGCTAAGCATACACGAAAAAAAAATGTTTTTGTGGTCACCAGCGCTATTTCTTGGGCCCATAACTTTATTAAGTACTAAGTTTAAAAACTTTTAATTAATTACTTAATAATTAAATGGGTAACTTGTAATTTTAATATAAAATGAGTACTATTGGATATAAAACTAGTCTAAATTTTATAATCCACAATATTAATGACTATACAGTTAGTATGATTTCTTATTAAAAATTTGAATTTTGCGGAATTTTTTGGTCAAACCCGAGTCTTCACCTTACTGGGATGGTATGTTGATCACAGCACCAAATTTTGATTCGCATTTTGTGCAATGGTCAGCATACCACCCCGGCAAGGTGAATACTCAGGTTCGAATACCGTTTCCGTCCATTTTTCCACGTCTGCCTTCCTCTAATGCTATTCCTTATTCTAAAGTAGGCCTACCTAAACACAAAAATTGTACCTCCCTCCTTAGGGTTAAGCAAGTATCATGAATTACACATGATTACAAATAAATGCTTTGAACCCCCAACACAAACACTGAAAATCTGATCCTGCTGCAAATACACATTTTTTTTTTTTTTATTCTAATGATATCTTGCGGAATGCGGACCCCCATTGATCTAACTGAACAGGTCTCCGAGCTACCTACAGTAGTTACTAAGTGTTAACAGTTTCTAACATTGACCTAAGTTTAAGTGGCAACCTCCTCTATCCGAAGTAGAAAATCAATTAAAAAACTGTCATCGTGTTAACACTACATTACGTGGGTGCGAGTCCCATAATGCCCGGTTTTTCATCATTCACTATTTCCCAAAGCATAGTCTTTTAAAATTTTGCTTTCAATTAAAATGATTGCTCCAGGGGGAATGAATATGATCTAATTGATACTAATGATCGATTCAACATAGATACAAGCTTAGAAATATAAGTAGTGCCACTGCAGTTGTCGATTGCAGAAGTTGGCCAAACCATTGGAAGTACGCATACACGACCACGACCCATTAGTCCGGTTTCTACTGCTGTACAACTTTTTGCAGCAATAATAATGATTTATACTGTACATACAAGTATGCGTGGTAATTGCGCAAGGTCCTAACACGGAGTTATCCTATTTGCGCGTAATAGTTCCCAGAAAACCTCGCTACCATGTGAAACCAATTTAACTCATACGAATTGCAGCATGCGGCTGAATTTCCTTGGGGCATAATTAATAGCACATGCCTGAGAAAAAATATCAATAACAAAATGCGAGTATTTCGGATGATATTACCGTTATTATTAACGAAATAAGAGGATTTCGAAAACAGGACTTGGCGGGATTCGAACCTACAATCTACGTCAATACGGGAAATCGTCTTAGGCGGCGTTTACATTGACCCCATTTTGCAGAATGCCCATGACGCTGACGTGGTAGCAGACATCATTAATAAGTCTTTAATGTCTGCTACCACGTCAACGTCATGTGCATTCTGCAAAACGAGGTCAATGCAAACGCCGCCTTAGGCAATGTCCGGAATTGATATAAATGGTGGGTGGGTTCGGAAGTCGAATTTTTCCAAATCCTCTAATATTGGTTATAACCAGTAACATTGTCAATGGAAAAAACATGTCTGAGCTTGCCCATTGGCACTTTTAGTCGGTGTGGGTTGATATCGAGGAGTGAACGGTTTTTCCAATGGCTAGAAATTCAATCAGGAAAAATACCAATAATACATGAAAACCGCTAAGGTCGTCGGCAGTGCTCAATGGACCATACTACAAGTGGGCCAAAAAAACGTTATTAATATATATGATAATATATGTCAGTAGGTGCCAAACGCGTATTTTTGTATGTAAACGACTGTGAAAAATGGCTTAGCACATAAAGTATTGAATATTGACATTGGCATTCCTTAGTAACCGCAACAATATTTTTTTTCATTTTTAGGTACATGTATATCCAGGATGTGAAAAAAAAGAAAGCATCCATTTATTGTATTAGCAGTAGTAGTAGCCCTAGTAGTTTCGAGTTAGTATTTTACTTGTTAAGACTTTCTCGGCCTCCAATTACAAACGGAACCAAGATTAGCTCAACTTGCTGCTGCTACTGAATATTATTGTGAATATCTTTGTCAGGACATGTAGAGTAGTGGCACAGACTCCAACTTTCACACGAAAGGTTGTTGGTTCGAGCCCCACACTTACTAAATTTTCTGGCCATGCTTCGGAGGGCATGTAAAGCATGCGATCCCGGCCCTTCCTAGTTGTGTAAGAGAGTCGGATTTATAGCCCTAACTTCGCTAGGTTGGCTTAGTAATAGAACAAAATGTCAATATATATTTATTTAAGTGGCATATCTGCTGTGGCCGTGGGTTGCATTGGTTCACCATTCTCGTAAATCTATGTCCAAGAATGGATTGGCTAAACAATGAGGTGAGAACGACCAATGTTAATCAGAACCTAAGAGTGATCAACATCGAGTGAGAAGATCCTGCATTATAGTTGTAGGCACGGGACTAAAGATTGTAAGCGCCGGTGCTTGTGTGTTTGTTATGTGTTGCATGATAACTGTAGATATGATGCAATATAAGGTAAGGTTCGGGCATTCCTACAATAATAGGGCGACTGAACAACCACTTCACACAATGAATTGTCAACTCCCAGCAGACTGCTTACTTACTGGCAATATCTATCTATCATATAAACGGTTATGGAGACCCATAAACACAGCAGTACATTGGATACGCAGTATTCAGATTGGTTAAAATGCATTAATATAGTAGTTACTAACTTAACTTTGGTTACTTACCCTTCAACTAGTTATCAAATGCGTTAAACATATGTACAAGATGTTGTGATGCATAGTTCAAAATCTGAAAAACACAAATTGCACTTCAAATAACAAAAAAAAATATTGACACAACCTGCAGAAAAGACCTTTAATAAATTATCGTGAAAACGACATTGATTGTTTTGCAACTCCGATGCATTGTGGGGAAGTCGCAATAAAGACAACTGAAATGTAGAATATGTAGCGATATTAATACAAAATAAACCCATGGAGTCATAAGTTGTTATTTTTTCCATTTAATACAACCACACCCTCCCGCAGAGATTATAACAGCAGAACCAAAATTGGGTCTAGTTATCAAACTGGTCCTAGCATCCTGATGGTAGAATAAAAACTTGTAACACATACAAACTCAGTTGCAACACCAGCACATGCATGAATTATTATTATGCGATGAAGAAGAACAACTTACCAGAGGAATGCAAGCAGTATGCAAAGATATAACATTACAATTTCATAATTTTCATCACAGCTTTGTAAAATGTGCCTTCCATTTTGACAAATGTAAATTCCACTGCCTTCTCAAAGAAAAATCACTGCCTTTTTAAAAATATTTAATTTTCTCTGATCATTATTTGACAAAAAATGCAAAATTTAGAGAAAAATGATCATTAAACTGAACTTAAATTCAAATTTATAACGAAAAATTAATTTAATTTTTAAATCTGAGGAAACATTTTCAGATATTCACATTCGACCTTGGGTTTAGTTGGGTCCACCCGTTGGGTCATTTTTTGTTTACCTGTCATGGCGGCGGACCAGCTAGCGCTAGCGCGGAGCCGCGGACTCGCGGACAGGGCTGCCACATTCCGTGGTTTACCTCGGAATTCCGTGGGAAATAATTTTATTCCGAAAAATTTCCGGGGTCAACAATTTTTGAGGTTTTTCTGTGGGATTTTAGGGAAATTTGTTTTTATTTTATTTTTTAAGATTTTTGTCGAATGACCATTGATTCTCTCGCGGTTTCATAAAATTTTCGCAAAAATTCAAAAAATATAAACACTATTTCCACCCCGACTCCCCCACTCCATATGATTTGCATGCTGAAGCAGGGGACCAATCGAAAGTCCACCATATTTTGGCCTACAATTTTCGCACCAAATGAAACTCAATAGTTATCTTATGGCAGTTATGACAGTTAATTGTCAGCTATTTATTACGACTTAGCTGTCGTGTATTTCCCGCCGCTAGCGCACTAAAAATTATTCTAGATTTCTGCATGTTTTTAAAAAGTTACTAACTTGAGTAGCTTCAGCTTTGTATAATGAATAAAACTTAGATGAACCTGCAATAAGATGCCGGGAATTTCATATCAGCCTATAAAAGTGTGAGGGTGAGAAAAAAGTCAAATCAAATGATTAAATCATGGGAGCCTATTGCATTATTTCCATCACAAACCTATTTCAAGAAAGGTTTGTAAGTTTATACATACATGCATTGGCGTAAATAGGGGGGTCCTGGGGGGGAGGCTAAGGATCCCCCAGGATTTCTGGTGACGAAGACGTTGTGGAGGCGAAAGGCATAGTATCCACAATAATGAAAGGGAAATTAATTCTTGATACTGGTATGCTTATTTTATATGAAAAACATCATGAAAAAATCAACACATTGACTTATTTTCACAAAAATATATTACTCAAAATGCTTAAGATCCCAATAGGCCTATTTCAGACCTATTTTTTCAAGCTTTTTCTTCGGGGGAGACCCCCGGGCCCCCTCAGTGGTAGGTTTATTTGTCGGTACAATCTCAACTGTACTGCTTGCAAAATTCGTAAAACCTCACTAATTTGGACCTATATACATCAATTTTCCTTCTCCGGGGGAAACCCCCGGCCCCCCATTCTCCAGGGTTTAATATGCGTAAAACCTCACTAATTTGGGCCTATTTATCAATTTTTTTCTACGGGGGAGACCCCCGGGCCCACCTATCACCAGGGTATAAAATGCGAAAAACCTCATTAATTTGGGCCCATTTATCATTATTTTTCTGCAGGGGAGACTGCGCCCCCTTCTCCAGGGGATAAAATGTGTAAAACCTCACTAATTTAGGTTTACCATAACATTAATGGCTTGGATTCACGGAGAACAGCTTAGATTTGATAATGACAACCCAAACAACCTACCCCCCCCCCCTCCAGTCTCCAGAAGGTTACGCAGCCCCTATAATGCTTTTCTCAGCGCTCCAAGTATTTTTAATTGTCAACTGCCAATTTTGAATTTGCCACAATTAAAGGTACCTACTTATGGTATAGACCTACGTGGGTGTAGCTTAGGAGCCTTAGACTATACTGCTCTAGCTTCTGAAAATTAGCAAGATTAAAAGATGAAAACTGGTGAAGTAGGCATGGTGACGTACAGCAGTCGATACTCTCAAAAATAATAAAAATCCGCCTATGCTTAGCATACTACATGAAAATAAACTTTATATCCAGTTTAATTTGTAACATCGTTGGTGTTCCAAAATGAAAAAAATCATAGGCCTATATAAGGCGCTTAGGGGGGTATTCCATATACGTACAACGTCAATGAAAATTATGAAATTGATGGTGGCAGCAGACATTTTTACATACTAAAAATTCTGCTGCCACCATCAATTTCATAATTTTCATTGACGTTGTACGTATGTGGAATGGGGGCCTTAGGTGCCCATTCCACATACGTACAACGTCAATGAAAATTATGAAATTGAAGGTGGTAGCAGACAATAAAGACATACTAAAAATTCTGCTACCACCTTCAATTTCATAATTTTCATTGACGTTGTACGTATATGGAATACCCGCCTTATTCGATCAACATCAATAGTGATAGTAAATGTGGTATTGACGTGGTAGCAGACATTAAGACAGTCTAACAATGTCTGCTAACACGTCAATACTACATTTACTATCACTATTGACGTTGGTGGAATATGCATCTAAAGGGGACCAACATTTAAAAAAAATTCCGGGGTATTCTGAGGAACTATTTAACAATTTCCGAGGAATACGGCAGAAGTCATTTGGCAGCCCTGCTCGCGGAGCGCCAAGGGATGCCATTTGCCCAATTGCCCATTTGTTGTTTTCTGTTCATTTGAATTGAATGTTAATTTTTAATTTAAGTAATTAATTGTCCTTATTCACCTTTTAATTTAAGAAATATGGGATTATTCCATGTCTTTTCGCAGCTAGACATTCCCGTAATTAATGCCATTTTGCTAGAGTGGTACCATAAGAATAAAAGAACTATGCCATGGCGAGCTTCAGATGCAGTAATAAATAATCAACAGCATGGTTATTTTGTGTTAGTGTCAGAAATAATGTTGCAGCAAACACAGGTCAAAACTGTGATTCCATACTATAATCGCTGGATCAGCCGGTGGCCGAGTCTGAAAGCTTTGTCGGCGGCTGATAATGACGAAGTTCAAAAAATTTGGAAGGGCCTGGGATATTACTCCCGAGCTAGAAGACTATTGGAATTAGCCAAACGCATTCAGGATACAGGAGGAATGCTGCCAAGCACAGTTAAAAAACTTATGATATTGCCTGGAATCGGCAGGTTGGTACCCCTATTATTATAGTTTTAGTTCGCAGACGTAGACCTTAGCCCACTGAACAGCTCAAACAAGAACCCTGGAGTACAAAATTATTAATAGTGCACCGGTGATTTTGCACGTAACAGTAATGGATTAATTTAAGCGGTTTCGTGGAGCGAGCTACTCAGAGTAAAAGCACTCCTTAAATTAGTCAGGATTAGATAAAGCGAAGCATTCAAGGTGTTTATGCCTCAGCGTTGTGAATGAGGGACATTCACAAAGTGTGTGCACCATCTGCACTTAGTGTCACTCAGCCTGTTGTCTGTTCATGTGAACGCGTAATGGTCTATGGCCAGGGGGCAGTCAGTAAAGCAGCAATCATTTGTGTATCTGCAGCATCTATTTTATGCAGTCCATACTCTTTTCTTCGTTACCTGGTACTTCGCTGTTGCCTGAGAAAGCCTATCAACAAAACTACGTATTTGGCATTTGTAGACCTGGAAAAAGCCTTTGACAAAGTGTCCTGGAATAAACTGTTCAAGATCCTAAAAAAGGCGAGACTAAAATATAAAGATTGACGAATTATCTGGGCCCATTACAAAGAAGAGATGGCTGTCATCAGGTGCGGAAATGCTGAAGGACGGGCTATAATTAAATCTGGAGTGAGACAAGGGTGCTCGCTCTCCCCAGTTTTATTCAATATATACATACAGTTTGCCCTACACAAAATGCGAGAGGCTCTGCAGCACATCAGAGGCGTAAAGATACATGGCCTAAAAATTGACATTATTAGGTACGCGGATGACATAGCGCTAATCGCAAAATTTGAAGAGGAACTCCAGGTGTCATGATTTACATGTTCCTTTACACAATAATAACAAGTATTCATTTAAAAGAGTCTTTATTTAATTCTTGAAATCGACATTCTCCATGCATCCAAAATGCCCACGCCGCGACGACTGCTTGCGCATATCGTTGCCATGCCAACTTTCTATTACATCTTCCTTTCTTTAACAATATTATTAAATTAAATAAAAATTAAACAATTGAATTAAATAGAAATTAAACAAAATCTTTGAACCGAACTGGGGGGTTTACATGCCTCTTCGGCCTGTTATTGATTTCCGGATTGACATAAACATTATCATTCACATTACCATTGTTTTTAAAATATCGCAAATCTTTTCTATTTCGCCGATAAACGGCAGGGCCTACCCTAACTAGAAATGATCTAGGGTAACTCTTAAGAACTTCTTCAACTTTTCCCTTTTCCCATTTTTCACCGTTTCTTACCATCACACTATCGCCCCTACGCAACAAAGGTAAGGTCCTCGTTCCCCTGTCAAAAAAACGTTTTTGGTTGTTTTGAATTTTAGTTAAGTTTTCCCTGACTCTGTCATTAAGCTTAGGCATTAACAGAGTATTAGCAGTCGGAACACAAGTCTTAAGTCTGCGATTATATAATAATTGTGCTGGAGAGAAAGAGGAGCCAGTGATGGGGGTGTTTCTAAACTCCAGCAGTGCGAGGAGAAAATCAGAACCATCCTCTTTACATTTTTTAAGCATTGCCTTTATCTGTTTTACTCCAGACTCTGCCATACCATTTGATTGTGGATATCGGGGACTGGAAAACTTAACTGTAAAGTCATAGGAACGAGCAAATTGTACAAATTCTTCACTGTTGAACGGCATATTATCGCATATGAGAATCTCTGGTATACCATGGGTTGCATATATTGCCTTCAGTGTTTTAATAACATGCCCGGCCGTTTTCCCATGCAAACTAATACACTCAATCCACTTAGAATAGTAGTCTTTAACAATTAAAAATGACTTATTGTCAAATTCAGCAATATCTGCACAAATGTTTTGCCACGGTCTGTCAGGAATTACATGTGGTAACAGTGGTTCACTTACATTTTTATTAGCGAATGTTTGGCACGTCACACAGTTTTCTACTTTTTGTTGTATTTCCGAGTTCATTGTAGGCCAAAACAAAGTGTGCCTAGCCAATGCTTTTGATTTTTCGATGCCCTGGTGACTTTTGTGAATTATATTCAGCATTTCTTTTCGAAGTACATTAGGTACGACCACAGCATCTTTGTGAAATAGTAGTCCATCGTGAACAGACAGGTCAGTTTGAAGTTTAAAATAAACTCGACAAGGCACGGATACTTGACTATGATGGCTTGGCCAGCCAGTGTTATGTAGTGCAATGACTTTGCTCAAGATAGGATCTTTAGCAGTTTCTTCGACCATTTGTTGCCTCCAAAATGCCCACGCCGCGACGACTGCTTGCGCATATCGTTGCCATGCCAACTTTCTATTACACCAGGAAGCGCTCACTGCTATGAAGAACATCCTAAACGAATACAGCATGAAACTAAACAAGGCAAAAACCAAAATTATGGCTGTCAGCAGTGAAGAGACTCAGACATTTCAATCGACAGTGTTGCCATACAGAATGTCATGAGTTTTCCATAACTTGGCAGTAAAATAACGCACGATGGAAAATAATGCGCCGAAATCTCCAGCAGACTTCAAATGGCCCGGCTAGCGTTTAACAAAAAGTCGAAGATATTCGAGGCTAACAACATCGACATAAATGTTACAAAGAGACTGCTTAAATTCTTTATGGCTGTGAGCCATGGTAATATAGGAGAATGTTGAAAATATCTTGGAGAGACCACATAGCCAACGAAGAGGTACTTCAAAGGATAAACCATAAAAGATCCCTAATTACCTCCATTTCGGCGAGAAGAGCAAAATGAATGGGTCACCTGATCAGAAAAGAAGGACTCCTAAAGACCATAATAGAAGGCACAATTGAAGGCACCAATGCAAGAGAGCGACCTAGGAAGCTGCGTACACAGAAGACCTCAAGAAAGATATGAACCTACTTGGAACTAAAGAGAACGGCCCAAGACAAGGAGGAGTGGAGTAGGTGGTGGAAAGATTTGCTGCAAACCAATCGCTAGATTGCAACCACAGATGAAAGTCCACTCCCCTTCTCCCTGAAGTGAAGGAGTCTGTCCTTAAGGGGCCTCAAGTTATGAAACAGACTCACTCACTCTTCCTCTTCAAATGCAAATTTGACAGTCAATTTCAATTCCATTAGTCGACAGATGACAGCCTAAAACAGATAACTTTATTCAAACAGGCGGTACGCCAGATTCGGTTGGTTGTATATGTTGTAACCTATCATCATTTTATTATGGGCCCTAAAGGGCAATACTTCATACTGTACCAATTTCTCTTCCAGGTACACTGCAGGAGCAATAGCTTCGATTGCTTTCGGAAAGCAAGCAGCTGCTGTCGATGGAAATGTGCTTCGCGTAATTTCACGGGTTCGTGCAATAGGAGGCAGCATCCAAACGGCATTTGTATCAAACGTTATTTGGGAAGTAGCCCAATCACTTGTACCTGAATTAGAGCCGGGAGAATGGAACCAAGCAGTTATGGAACTAGGTAATTCGTTTTTTATTTTTATTTTTTGTGTGGGGTAATATGAACAGCTAGCATCGCAGGGTTTGGCTGAAGCAAAGTTTTTTAATAGGCTAGAATAGTCGCCGTTTTTACCAAATCTAGCAGTTTGTTAGGTTGTAGAAAACAATGACGCCGCTGGAAATATTTGGAGGCTTCAAACGAGAATCATCAATATTAAGGTAAGAATTAAAAAGAAACTGGAAGAGAAGTAAAGCTCTGTAGCTGTAAGATTTTGGCTGAAGCCGAAACTGCTGTAGACATCTTATGGACATCTCGAATGGTGGAACCCAAGACATTTCCCGATACTTCTTAAAAATGTGATACCTACCAAGGAGTATCGATATGGCTTGTGGAAACACAGTGCTTTATGCTGAAATCAATTGCTCAATCTGAACTCTGTGCTTCTTGCTGCTGCTATGTCAATGGTTAATGACCGTGTACATGACAGAGCCAACCAGGAAACCTATCAGAATGTGCCAAATAGTGGCAGGTCTGTTGGGTGTTGGTAAGTTTGGGAGACGGGGTTGAGTGGCTACGCTACGGGGACGAATGGTATCTTAGTTCAGGGGCTGAAACTGCCACCTCAAAAAAAGTGTAACCAGAGGGACACATGTGATACCTCTGGTTTTTTAGGAGACGAACCGGATTAGAATAAGCCAAAAAACTGCAATAATGGCTATGAATAACCCGACCGGTTTCGACATAACAAAAACGAAGTTGTAAAGGGCTTGTAAATCAGCCTAATTGAGAGTATAGCAACATTTCGAAATTAAAGTCATTTTCCGTTGTAGGCTGAAGTAAATTACATTTATTATATATCTTTAAAAGGCTGTACATGATTTTGGTTGAAATATGAACTTTGCTTACAAATTACGACAAAATTTTACGCGCGCAAAAGCATCGCTTTGTGGTAATCCCACTAAGTTATTACATGTACTCGTAACTATTGTAACATCTGCAAACATACGACTATACTACAGAAAAGCAGACTTGGCCGAAGACATGAAGCCTACTAACTGTTTGAATGTTTTCCTTCATATTAACACTTTCAATTAATTACAGGGGCAACAGTTTGCACTCCTCGTAATCCTTCCTGCGATGTCTGTCCTCTTCAAAACTACTGTCATTCCTTCAACCGGAAGGCTCACGACATCGAAGACTGCAA
Source organism: Psococerastis gibbosa (assembly GCA_963971405.1). Classification (NCBI taxonomy): domain Eukaryota; kingdom Metazoa; phylum Arthropoda; class Insecta; order Psocodea; family Psocidae; genus Psococerastis; species Psococerastis gibbosa. Next base: position 6,757,843 of record OZ020487.1, on the reverse strand, counting down.
TCTTTGTCTACCGCCAAGTGTTGTAGATCCAAGTCCAGTAGATTATCCGCGAAAAGCGCCCAGGAAGTCGGCCAGAAATGAATGTGCGATCACTTGCGTAATAACTTGTAATGTGGATGAGCAAATATGGTACTTCGTTGTGAAGCGAGATTCCTCTGGTCTTTTAGCAGACTTATGGGAGTTTCCTACCTTTCCTACAGATTTGAAGAGGGAAACGCAATTTGAGAAGTCTGTGAAAATGAATTTAAGAAAACATTGTGGAGTATCAGGAAGAGTAAGCACCAGGTTGGTTGATGCTCATTTTTGTTTTAAATTGGTATATAAACAGACGCCGGTTCGGGTTCACATTGAACCTAATACTGCACCTCATAGGGTGGATCACGAACAGAATGGTCTGGTCGCTGGGTTAGCACGAACGTGGCCATTCCACTCGACCTAAACTAGGAAAGAAGCAAATCGGACACCTTCGCTACCAGTTTCTTGTACTAAGTCGAATTTCACAAGAAATATTCATAATAGCTATTTTATTTATTATTATTATTTATATTATTTTTTGTGGGTTTTGAAGCTAAAATTAATTTAATTATTTATTTGTGCGCATGGACCTGGAGAGCTTCTGAACTCCGAGGAAATGCAGATGAAGAGTGATCAGAATGCTGTAGCATGTCTGCCATATGGTTGTCCATACTACAGGCCAGGGGTTGCCAACAGGTTCCACAGGTCCCCAGTTCCACAGTGGTCCCAGGTCCCCTGGGGGCCGGTAAGCCATGGCGCAGGGAGGGTGTTGTGTGTTGCACTCCTGGGAGAATTTTTGAAAAAGAAATGTGCAAAATAGCACATATTTAATGTCCGGTGCCTTAAAAGGCATGAAAAAATTGAAAATCAATTTCACTATTGCAGTGGGCATCCCCTTAAAACCCCAGGTGTTGAACATAAGGGAGAGTGACTTCTACCTTATAGTATAATTAGTATTAATGTACTATTAAACGGTTCAGTAAATTACAAGAGGATATAATAGCTTAGTAAATTAAATAGCTTGTAAATTTCCAATGATTTTTGTTATATTGGCTGCTTAATTTGTGTTTTAGGTATTTGGGGAAAGTAGGCCATAAATTCTCACACATAAGCATGTCATACGAGGTGGTGCACATAAAGGTGGGAAATTTTTTAAAATTGACCCATCCGACAAATTGTATCAAAGCCGAATGGATCTGCGGAGCTGACTCCTTCAGATCTCTGCCCACTTCCACAGCGATGCTCAAAGTATTCAAGCTTTTTCAAAAGGATAGTTGATGTACAGGTAGGTGCCTACTTGTTAAGTGCATACATTGAACTGAAATTTTCTCTAGGAAAGAAAACAAATGTTCCACCTGCATCTAGCGTATACAACATGTTGGCAAACAGTTTGCCAACCGATATTAATTGATGCACATTGCGGCATGTATGCATGTCTGCTAAACCTAGGCGCCAGACGGAAATGTTTTTTTTTTTCTTTTGTTCAACATGACAAAACAGTCAACTTCTTCTTCCGGCTCTACAGCCATTGATGAGCCTGCTTGACAACACGCCTCCAGTCATCTCGAGTTAGTATAACGCTCCACCATCTATGGACTCGCAACTCGGGAAGGTCGGTTTCCAGCGTTTTCGAGGACGTCCGGCCATTCGTCTTCCTGTCATGCTTGCTTTGTACATCTTTTTCGGCATGCGACAATCTGACATTCTTACGATGTGTCCCAGCCATCTTATGCATTGGATATATGAGTGTCCATTGGACACCGTCTAGTCCGAATAGGATGGAGGGTTTCTAATACTAATACTAATACTTAATACTAATTTTTTACTCTTTTATAACACAAATGATCCATATACTGAAAGTTAGGAACTATTTCCAATGGTCTATGGAACAATAAGAACAGAAAATAATTACAACTTTTGGAAATCTAATGCATTGGAGATATGACTGATATGAGTGTCCATTGGACACCGCCTAGTCCGAATAGGTTGGATCATTTTCCCGTCAGTAGAGTGTTAAATAATTTCTCGGGTAAGTTATTATAGTATATTCCGTTGGTGCTGCCGATGCTGGTTGGTGCCGATTCAATAATAACAAAAAAATTTCAAGATAAACGTCGCTTACATGGTAGGCGTTGGATTGGGCCTTCAATGGTAAATATGGTTTTGACGTGGTAGCAGACATTTTTAGTATGTCTTTAATGTCTGCTAAAACGTCAATATCACATTTACCATTGACCATTGACCATTGACGTATGTGGAAACCCCGCCTAAGCCACGATGCCAATAGATACATACTCATACCAGTTCTTTTCTTTACTACGCAAGTTATAACAAAATGTACCTATGCATGTGCGTAGGCAAGTTCTATAGAAGTCTACGTACATTTTAAACACCTTTTGTGGTAAATAAAATAAAAACTGAAAAATCCGTTGGGATGGGACATAATTATGAAATTAAATTAAATCATAATAAATAAATAAATAATGACTTTGTTCTAGTATAGTACTAAGCCAACCTATGGCGTTTAGTATTAAGCTATTCTTGCAGCCCGATCATGCCGATTTGGGATTATTATAATACCGGGGTCAATTTTTTAATACCGCAGTAGTAGGCCTAAGGTGTCACGTGACGGTGATAAAATATGTGTGGGAAATTCAAATTAATAAATTATTTACAAGAGAATGGTTACATAATAATAATAATAATAATATAATGATGTAGAGGCGGCCCAAAGGATTTCCCCCTTAATACTAATAACTTAAACTTAAATAGTTTCACTCATGGCCGTCCACAGCTATGGGCAGACGGGTCATCTGACCCACCTCGATTGACCCGGAAAAATGGTATTACTTAGGCGCCCATTCCATTCACCGGCTAGGGCTACTTCCAAAAACAGTGACGTGGTAGCAGACATTCAAGACTTAGGTTGCGTTTCCACCGATCTCGCATTGCAGAATGCAAATGACATTGACGGATATTAGAATTTTTCTTTTTATAGAAATCTATTAAAATGTTTGTACATAACATATCCCATGACGCCATTTTTTAATTTTAGTTTGTTTGTGATTTTACTGTATGATCATTGATCAATTTTAACAATGGCATAGAGGAAAATAAACATTACCGTCAATTCTGCAATGCGAGGTCGGTGGAAACGCCACCTAAGTCTTGAATGTCTGCTACCACGTCACCGTTTTTGGAAATAGCTCTAGCCGGTCAATGGAATGGGCACCGTAGGTACAAAACTAAATCAAGAAATTTAAAAAAAAAAGAGTAAATAATTAACTTTTCTATACTTTCAAACAAAAACGCGTGAACAGATTTTCTTTCTCCTATTGATGTTTTTTAAACTGCCCCATTGGCCACTTATATTAATCCCTAACAAACTACTGTGGAATTTTCAACTTTTTTTTCATTCGCTCTTGACCCACCTCATATTTCATCGTGCGGACCCCATTTTCATTCTGTTTCACTCATATCACTCTGATGAATCCGGGGTTGTTATGCTATTGCTGTAATATTTGTCAGTTGGTTTTGGGACAGATGAAATCTAAGTTTACTGTTGAATTGTTTTTTGGGTAGTTTATTAATTGAAGGAAATACTAATATAAACATTCAAATGTAAAGATAGAATTTTGTTCATTGTTCATTTTTGTTGAGAAATGCACGGTTTTTTATTATATTCTAATTATCTAAGGCAGAAAAAATTGAAAACTCACCAAAAATATTAATTTATCAATTTGAATTTCCTCGTTTGTTTTAAAACATTTTAATAAACACCGGTATTATAAATAAATAAATAAGGACTTTTTATTGTTTCTATTACAAAGCCAACCTAGCGGAGTTAGGGCTATAAAGCCCTCTCTTACACTCAACTAGGAAGGCCCGGGACCGCCTACTTTACATGCCCTCCGAAGCATGGCCATAAAATGTAGCCAGTATTATAATAATCCCATCCCGGGGCTGTAGACCGGTATCAATATGGTGGGGAAGTGGGCCTGCCCAAGATAAGTACGCAATTTCGCTGGGTGAATAACTTGCCCAAGCTAAGCATTGAGTTTTGACCGGGTCCAGGTATCTGCTGTGCTGCAACATGTAAGACTTCGGTATTTTTTACATTGGTACTTATCTCTGATAGTTGGCTTATGGTTAACAGGAGCCCCGTAAGGGATATTATGGATACTGCCGTTTCAGTTAATGTATTTCTATGAATAAAGAATAATCCCTAATCGCCATGATCGGGCTGCTGGGGGTTTAACATGTAAAAAAAGTAATTTTTAATAGCACTTTCCATTGTAAAATTATCTTGATTGCATTTTTAATCACGACTTAAGATTAAAAATGGAGTGGTATAGAAATCGTTCACTCAATTGGGAAAGTCGGGGGCCGCCTGCCTTACATTCCCGCCGGAAGCATGGCCAGAATATGTAGCAAGTGCGGGACTCGAACCAACAGTCTGTACCAATACTCTACATGTCCTGATTTCCTTTCAAATAGGAAAAAAGCATGGCAACTTCCTTCGGAGTTAAATTTCCGTTGCTTTACAAAAAAAATGGTGGGAACCACCCTGAGCAAGCGCTTGAATAGCGGGTGTGCAAAAATTTCATTAGTGTCCAAATACTGAGCTTTGCTAGCAGAGGCATTTTGCATGGGTTAGTTACAAGTTACAAAAGGGGTTGAGGAATGAGGATATATAATTTGTAAATGTCCCTGGTTTAATGGAGAACCGTTCTAGCTTCAACAGAGCCTTTGAGGTTGATTCTTTTGTTAAGTTGGTAGCAGTCTCTCAATGTAATTTCCAGTTGAACCAAATTACTGAAAGGATGGCCAGACTGGTTCATCGGCTGTGAGGTAACATTAAATGGCTGTTCCGCCTGTGCTAAACTCATCGGAGGCCCCGGCTTGTGGCGATGCGGACGAGAGGAAAACCTCATCTGGTTTTCGAGAGAGTTAATGAAAATTTAGTTTGGATCTCACGGTTTTTCATGCGATCAAACTCATCAGCGCGGTATGAAACAACACCGGTTTGATTTTGTTACTCCAGTGAGCAACGAGTCCAAGGCTCAATCATGTGATTTTTGAAGCAACATAAGGGTGTTTCAGCAGCCCGATCAAGGCGATTTGGTATTATTATAATATCGGGGTTTATTTTATAATGCCGCAGTAGTAAGGTGTTAAAATATGCGCGGGAAATTTAATTTAATAAATTATTAGACTATATTGTTTAACAATTGAAGGGAATACTAATAAGCATTAAAATGTACAGGTAGAATTTTGAAACACAATAATAATTTTAATTAATGTGTCAACATGCAAGGGAGAAAAAATTGAAACTTTGAGACTTAGGTAGGCGCTTCCAGCCCGGGGGGACTTTTGGCCGCTGCTGCCACTACAACACGTCATCTCGGACGATCTTCCACCGCTAGCTTCCAGTCTCGGGTGCCGGTGGCGTGCACATCTTCGAGCACTTGGTCCATCCATCTTAGTCTTGGCCTATCGGGCCGCCTAGGGTGGTTGAAGGTGTCTTCGAAAACCAGCTTCGTCGTCCTCTCCGTCTGCATACGGTGCACATGACCCAGCCATTGGATTCGGCTCTCTTTTAGTTCTAAAATTATGTTCGCGGAGGCGAATAGAGCATGTATCTTGGCATTGTGTCTGATCCTCCAGACGCCGCGCCGTGCACCCATCTACCGCCGAAGATAATGCGAAGCATTTTGTTCTCGAAGACTCTTAATCTTTGGGCGTCCCTTACGGATAGGGTCCAGGCTTCACCTACGTACATCAGAACAGGCCGAATTAGGGTCTTGTAAAGGCGAACCTTGGTAGTTCTAGACAGGAGTCGAGATCTAAATAGAGGACTAGGAAGAAAACCACATTCGCAAAAATTGAAAACTCACCCCAAATATTAATTTATCAATTTGAATTTCCCGCGCTTTTTGCACTCATTTGTTTAAAATAATGCCCTACGTTAGGCGGTTCTTCCACCGACCTCTCATTGCAGAATGCAAAAGACATTGACGGAAATTTGAATTTTTCTTTTTATAGAAATCTATTAAAATGTTTGTACTTAACATATCTCATGACGCCATTTTTTAATTTTAGTTTGTTTGTTGGTTATTTTCTATGATCATTGATCAATTTTAACTATGGCATAGAGTAAAACAAAAATTTCAGTCAATGTCATTTGCATTCTGCAATGAGAGGTCGGTGGAAACCCCGCCTTTATTAATGATATCTGCTACCACGTCAAAGTGTATGCATTCTGCAATGAGAGGTCGATGGAAACCCCGCCTAACCCAATAAGGAAATTTCTAGAAGAAAAAAAATCAAAACTTAAAAATACCGCGAAAATGTACCATGACCAAAAATAGCTATTCACCAGGTACAATCACATTGTTGAGGCACCATGTCCCTGGTGCCTACCTATTGCTAAAACGCAGGTAGAAATATAATACGCAAAGTGTTCAAACTTCTTCTTTTAATGCCTATTCTATCGAAGATTGACGATCATCATGGCAATTCGTACCTTGGAGACTGCTGCTCTGAAAAGGGAAGTCGTGCTCTTGCCAAACGACTGCCGAGATGATAGATGGATCCAAACAAGAACCGGACCGCGAACCAGTACATGTAGAGTAGTGGCACGGTCTCAGACTTTCACTCGACAGGTTGTAGGTTCGAGTCGCACACGTGCTGCATTTTTTTCTGGCCATGCTTCTGAGGGCATTTAAAGCAGGAGGTCCCGGGTCTTCCTAGTTGAATGAAAGAGAGCTTTATAGTCTTAACTTCGTGCGGTTGGCACGTAGAACAAAATATAATTCTTTATTGCTTTTCAATTTATACGTAGTATAAGGAAAGCTTTGTGACGGTCGAAATTTTCGATTCCGAGATTTCAACGGAGTTACACGTTTTGAGGTCCCAGGAACCCGAAAAAGTGGTTTTTACGAAATGTCTGTCTGTCTGTCTGTCTGTTCGTCGATTTCCAGGCAAACTAGTCTGTCGATTGTGATGAAATTCGGCATGTAGGTTCACAAAAATCATACCTCGGGACCATTTTATTTTTTATTTTGGGCTAACTCAATTTGGGGGGTTTTTATTTTCAAAAAAACGTCTAAAAAAATTATTACCCAAAAACGGCTCCAACGATTTCTTTTAAATTCACATAGGCCTATATTGTAGTTGTTGTTAATGTTAATAAAATGCGGGGGGTCGCTTGCCCCATGATAGTTTGCTTCTGGGGGTAAAAAAATAAAAATGACTAAATTTTAAAGAAAAATGACTAAAAAATTTTTTTCCTGCGACACCTTTCTATCGATGATTTCGACCTTCAGGTATGTTTTAGGTGTTAAATTGAGTAACGAAACCGGACAGGTTGCTTTCCCAAAAAATATTTCGTTTTGTACAAAAAAATGTTTTTTTTTAAAAAATGATAGAAAATTCACGCTCAAATGCATTGCGTGCCCTGCCAGTATTGGACACATTACCACACAGGTAATGTGTTGGTCTGACCTGTCTAGAATTTACCTTACCACCAGTGACGAGTGACGTCAGGTGGACAAACCCCCCCGAGATATCGGAAATTTAACCATAGGAAAATTATATACGATGAAATTACTCATTTTCTCTATCTACTAATTTTGATAAATTGGAAAGCATGTTCGAGTAAACTCGGACCGGTTCTTTTTTTACTTTTGGGAGGAATTGGGGCTGATGGCGCAACCTACAATGGGGCTGTGTCTATGTTAATTACTCCGTTGGCCATCTCCTGGTTACTGACTTATTGATTTCGGTTCTCTTTGCCCTCTGATTTTATGAAAACTAATTTCGACTGGCCAAATTTCTTCGCATTATAAACTAATGCAGTTTCTATTTTATTCCTTCAAGCCTGCAACAATGTTCTAAAGTGCTAACGCTCCGAAATCAGAGAATCAAGTAAAATCTGGGCTTGGCGGGATTCGAACTTTGCCGGGGCATTGTGTTGACACTACCACGCTAAAGCTCGTCTAAAATAGATTTATTATTTTTATTCCATAAAATTTACTCGAAATTAGGGCTCTATATTAGACAGGTATTATCATCCGCCATATTGCATCCATTATAAGTCTGGTGTGTAACTGTATAAGCCAAGCATTGGGTGTTTACCTAGTTATTTTTAGAAATTTATCGTTGTTTATTTATTATTATTTAAAAAACGTGCTACCAATTAGGGAAGTGTTTAGGCGGGGTTTCCACATACGTCAATGGTCAATGATAAATGTGGTATTGACGTTTTGCAGACATTAAAGACATACTAAAAATGTCTGCTACCACGTCTAAACCATATTTACCATTGACGTATGTGGAAACCCCGCCTAAATAAAAAATTACTAAAACGTGTATTAGTTTTTTTTTTCTTCAATATTTTTCAATCTTTTAGTTTTCTTGCAATACTTACCATATAGGAAATATGGGATACAACATGGCGGATGACAATACCCGGGTATACTCGAAATGGGTCGAGATCGGCTTTGCAGGGGCTTACAATATTATTACAGGCTACTCATGCCCCGCAATTGTTTCATTGCTTTTCTGTTTATACGGAGTACTAGGTATAAGGAAAGCTCGTTGATGATCGAAAATTTCTATTTCGAGATTTCAACGGATTTAGACGTTTTGAAAGAGGTGTTAAAGAAATGTCTGTCTGTAACTCAATTTGGGGCCAAACTATTCGATTTAATTTGATGAAGTTCGGCATGTAGGTTCACAAAGTATTGTACAGGGGTGTATGGGGTAATGTACACAAACCCCACTAGGTCGCGTTCGTCTTGGTAGTTTGATTCAGGGTGTAAAAATAAAATTAAAAAATTAATTTTCATGAAAAATGACTAAGAAAAACTTATTTTTCTGAGGGGTTTTACTTCATATCGACGTTTTCTATGTTCATGAACATGTTTTAGGTTCTCCCGACTAGGGTACTCCCCAAGCAAGGTTTTAGTTTTTAATAAAGAACTACATTTTGAATATATAGTATTATGAATAATTGGAGCATACCATTATTATTGTGCACTATTAGGTTATTGGTCTACTCATTCTGGGCTATGCAATAGTCCCATTGATCAATACAGTGCTTTTGGATAGGGATCAACATCTATAGGCAGCCGATATTACACCAAGTACCAATTACAGTACTAATTTATAAATAGGAAAGCATGTACGGGTTCCCTTGTACCGGTTTAGGTTAGGGTCGAAGTTTTTATAGTCATCTAACTATTAGGGAGGAGTCCGTTGTCACCTCCTTTCCCTGCGTCTAATGACTACTAATATAGCAATGTAAGTCCAATTAACCCATTCTTAAATAATATTAAACCATTGCTGTTAAACTTTCTTTTTCTTTAAATACCTCTTCTATCGATGATTGGCGATCATCATGGCAATTAGCGCTGGAAAGGGAAATCTTGCTCTTGCCAAACGACTACCTCTAGTTTTTCAACTAGGATGTTGTTCTTCTGCCGGGAGCCTTCAGTCCTTCTATTTTCCCAGGCATTATTACATGCACAAGGCGAAACGTTTCGTTCCTTACCACATGGCCGAAGTATGTTAGTTTCCGTTTCTTAAACTTTACCAATAGAATTTGGCTTATTTATTTGCCTCTCTGTTATAGACTCTGTATTTTCCTCACTTTACCATAGATAGTTGATTTGGCAGAAAATTCGGATTTTTGCAGTAGGGAGCCTAAACAAGCATAAGCCATACATCCTAAAATTAAGTAATGAAAACGGAATCATAGAATGGCCTACAGCTCGTATCGTTCTTCTCAAAGAACAAAAGATTTGCTTCCGGTTCATTGATCGTTAGGAGTAATTAAAAAACGCAGTTTGCTGAAAAGACTATGGTGACTGCGGTACTGGCCGTATTTAATCAATGAAACTGCTTTGTGCCGCTAATGAACCAGCTCCGCATTGTATTGTTCCACCACCGTAGTCTTCCTCCATATAATAAGGGTCCCAAGGCTACACCACACTTCATTTATTTACCAAATAATAACTGTATTTTTCTCACTGAAATTTGAAGATTTAGAAAATACTGGACTTGGCGGGATTGGAACCAACGATCTCCGCCTGTCCGGGGCGTCGTCTTGACCGATGGAATTTACCGCTATTGAATAAAGGCTAAAATGTATGTTTCTGTATTAAAAATATGTTCTTTTCCTTTTGCTTTCAGAAGCAAAAGGACACCTCCACATGGGCCTTACAATTTTTCTTTTCCCCAAGGCCAAAGTTCGCAAGAAATGACTCAATAGTATACCTCAGCCACTCTCGAAGATTATTATTATTTAGAGAGTTGAGCTGACATAGGTCTTGGGACCCTTTGAACAGCATAATTATTGGGATCACATCCCAATCATTCATCTTGCGACCATACTGTAGCTAAATAATTAATCGACTGTTGAAAACAGCCTTGTCAGCAAAGACATCATGTCCTTCAATGGCAAGTCAATGAGATCGACAAGGTCGATGTAGACAGCCCCAAAACAATCCAACCGCGCCCGCCACAGGCATAGCCGGTTTTGCCATGTGGTGAGTGAAAAAAGATAGGCCCCGCGCTTTCAGGGGGCCCCGCGCTTGGCACAGTTTTTTATTATAATTTCTTTTTTTTTAATTACTGAAAATAAGGACTAAATTCGTCCATGAGTACGTGGCCACATTGTTGTCAGTTTAACCCCCCCCCCCCCCCGCCTCGCCCGAGGAGAAAATATATGGTATGGCCCCGCGCCATGGAACCACCACAGGCCCCGCGCCTGGTGAAACCGGCCCTGCCCCACAGGGCTGGACAATCGCGGTCTCCTCGGTCTCATTGCAGTGCCGGCGAACGGTAGAGCTTCCATGACCCAGTTTGGCCATGTGCATGACCGTGCCCAGGGGGGTGGTCCATGGGGTCCGGACCCCCCCCCCCCCCCGAAATCAAAACGGCCTTGGCCATGTGGACCCTTAACAGACCAGTAACCAGGGCTGCGGTCGTTCGAGCCGTCTCTAAGACCAACATAAGAAAATTAATTACAAAATTAGGCACTTTAACTGATATCCGAGTTAAAAACTCTTTATAATATATACTATATTAAGAGACTAGGCCTATACATGTATACACATATTAGTGTACAAATTAAATAAGTTATAAATAAGTATCAAATCATAAAATCGTAGAGCTGTCAAAACTAACACGACAAACAGAAGAAATTTTTCTGGGCATCTCGATACTCGATATCGTGAATAGATGGTATGACTGATATTCGATATGAATGTAGTTTATGATTTACAAATATTTCAATTAAGCTGTCGTTGATATGTACAGGTGTAGAGAGGGCCATAGACCCTAATCTGGCTGTATCTAAATTTTTTTCAAGAAAGACTTTATTATTGTTATTATTGCTTTCCAATTTATACGTAGTATAAGGAAAGCTTTGTGACGGTCCAAATTTTCGATTCCGAGATTTCAACGGAGTTACACGTTTTGAGGTCCCAGGAACCCGAAAAGGTGGTTTTTACGAAATTTCTGTCGCCCTGTCTGTCTGTTCATCGATTTCCGGGCAAACTACTCGGTCGATAATGTTGAAATACGGTATGTAGGCTCACAAAAATCATACCTCGGGACCATTTTTTTTTATTTTGGGCTAACTCAATTGGGGGGGGGGGGGGTTTATTCTCAAAAAAGTCGAAAAAAATATTTCTCAAAAACGGCTCCAACGATTACTTTTAAATTCACATATATTGTAGTCGTTATTAATGTTGACAAAATGCGGGGGGTCGCTTGCCCCTTGATAGTTTGCTTCTGGGGGTAAAAAAATTAAAATAACTAAATTTTAATGAAAAATGACTAAAAAATAATTTTTCTGTGGAACCTTCCTATCGATGATTTCTACCTTCAGGCATGTTTTAGGTGATAAATTGAGTAACGAAACCGGACAGGTTACTTGCCCAAAGAACTATTTAGTTTTGTGCAAAAAAATGTTTTTTTGAAAAAATGACAGAAAATTCACGCTGAAATGCATTGCGTGCTCTGCCATTATTGCTGTGTGGTAATGTGTTGGTCTGACCTATCTAGAATTTACCTCACCTCCAGTGACGTCAGATGGACAACCCCCCCCCCCTTCCCGAGATATCGGAAATTTATTTACCATGAAATTACTAATTTTCTCTATCTACTAATTTTGATAAATTGAAAAGCATGTTCGAGTAAACTCGGACCGGTTCTTTTTATTATTCTATTTATTAATTGTTTTTCAATATATTGCACTTTGTCCGGGGTTACTGGACAAGGAAAAAGGTGAAGTGAATTGACCACAATATTATTGTATTCAATTTATAAAAAATAAAAAATAAAAAAAACGATGGGTGCTGTAGTCGCGAGGAAGGAGTTGAAGAACTGTGGCCATTTGGTGTTAGTGAAGGCCAAATGTCATTTATATCATAATGTAGAGAAGTTACAAGTTTGAAGTACAAGGAGAGCTCACTGGATTGGACATTTGCTTCGACACGGGAACTTCGTAAGCTGCATCATAGAGGGAACAGTAGAAGGCGTCAACCGACCTGGGCGCCCCGAGAAGAGAGTATCTGCAGCAAGTGATGGGGGATGCAGGGGCCAAGACATACGTGGAGCTGAAGAGGGTGTGCCAAGATCGAGGGAAGGGGAGACATCGATGCCACATGTTGCTGCCAACCTGCCAGTAACTTGAAGAAGAAGAAGAAGAAGAGAGAAGTATTTTCGCTAATGTTATGGATATTTCTGACGGCTCTAAGATCGATATTTCGCGTGAAAATCGACTTTATAAATTTTGTCCTAAATGGTTAATATTACATTTAAGTATCTCTTTATTCTAAGTATGTATATACTGCAGGTCTACAGTAGTCAGTAGGTACCTACTACTTCGGTTTTTATTGTGTCGTAACAAACAACAATTTCATGCCACTATGCAGGAATCATATATAATTTTATATCTCATTAATATGCTGTTTCATTTTATAGCCTCCGTGATGGAAGCTATGAAATTTGTCGAGATTGCCAAGCCTGTCCCCCCCCCCCCTCTAGCATCCTAAAGAGAATTGTCATGTTGTTGAATAGATATTATTGTTGGATTGAAGGGAGGAGAGGTGGGGGGGGGGGGTTGGGGAGGGGGGTTGATGACGTTATTCTCATTCCCGGGCACCTCATTGTTCGACGAGCAGCTAAAAAAATTTGAACAAAGCACAACACCTTGACGTTTCAACTGGTTAATACCATTCGCTGATTACTACAGCGGCCCCGGCAGAACCGCATTCAGATTCAGTTTTTAGCTTCGCCAAAAACATGACCAGAAAAATCCGTGTAGTGTAGCTCTCTACAAGGCCTTTGCCAGGATTTTTTTCTGGAGGGGGGGGGTTTCAGAAATTTAATTGGATATTACATAGTAGTTTTTATTTTTCCTCTCTAAAATCCGATTCTATCTAGTGTTAAGTCATTTAATTTCGGGGGGAGGGGGGTTGAACCCCCCTGGCTACGTCCTTGGCTCCCTACACACCTAACATGGCCATATCCCGGAATTTTTATAGGGGGAGTTCAGTCAACAGTACCATGTACAGTACTCATATGAAATGGAGTATGTAAAATTATAGCCTATGTATTCAACTTCCGAGTATACTGTAAGTAACTAATCCACATTTTATACCCTGCAGACGGGGGGGGGGGGGCCTCCCCAGGGAACTGTTTTGCAAAAAATAGGCCTGAAATATTTGAGTTTTACCCATTTGATAGCAGTGAGGTTTAGAGTTTACCGGCTAAGATTCATATATAAGTGTAAACAGGAGGGTTTACACATTTTTACACTTTATAAAGACTCCAACTATGACATTTACTATTAACTTATTCCTGGGGTAAAAAATGCAAACAAAGAAATTTTTAATTTCCATTCTAAAATTATCTTGCTTACACGGTTTACACTTTTAATCCCAGGTTAGGATTAAAAATAATCAACCCAGTAGCCTGATCGAGGCGATTATAATACCGGGGTTTAATAAATACCCTAGGATTATAACTGTAAACAAACAAATTTTGAATAGCACTTTCCATTATAAAATTATCTTGTTTACCAGGGGATTAAATAAATACCGGTATTATAATCGCCTCGATCAGGCTGCTGATGTAGCCAGGGAAAGTTCGACTTCCTCGGATTAGTGAAGCTCGGAACATTCGACGTGTTTCACTTACACAGTATAGAGAATCTCTCAGAGAAAGAACTGTCAGTGCTTATTGTTGTGACGAATTGTTGTTGTAGTTGTTATGGGCCTCGACGGTGTACCTTTCTCGAAAAAAGGTTGTAACCTACGACCCCGCAACCAACTCAAATGGGCGGGCGCACCTGAAGTAGCTGGGGAAGTTTAACTTCTCCGCATTAGCGATGCTCTCAACATTCGACGTGTTTCACTTACACAGTATAGAGAATCTCTCCGAGAGAAAACTGTCAGTGCTCATTGTTGTGACGAAACGTTTCGTTGCTATGGGCCTCGACGGTGCACCTTTCTCCAAAAAAGGTTGTAACCTACGGCCCTGCAACCAACTCGAATGGGCGGGCGCACCTGCTGTAGCTGGAAGCTCGACTTCACCGCATTAGCGAAGCCCGGAGCCTTTTCTTTCTCCTTCTTTTTAATATCATCTGAATTCATCCTCCAATGCCTCGCGCTATGTTTTTTTTCATTATTGTCCCCATTTTTATTCTGGGGCGCTTATGCTTAGCCTACCTACCGGCAGCCCTTTTCCCAACAGCCAATGCAATAATGTCATAGCATCAGCATTTCCTCTTTTGTGATTTTTTTTATTTCATACTCATTATTTTACATGGAGGGGGTTTCCTGGATATTACAAAACATTCATCACCAGCCATTTTAATTTGGATGATGCTGTTGTCGAGGTCTTCATCCATTTACAAAGGGTCCCTCATTTCCAGAGCGATGGACTGTTTCGCTGCTGTATTTTTTTATTATTTTGTAGTAATGAAACTGATTTTTTTTTTATTCTGACAGTGGTAAAAAAATTGAGAAATTTCAAAGAGGTTTTTTCTACTTTTGACATACCTTTGAATAAAATTAATGTGTGGCCTACTGGCCTTAGGCCTATACCTATTTTGTAATATCCTGGATGAATTCATAACACTGTGCAGTAGTAGAACCAGGGGCGGATTTGGCTTTTGTCCGGATATGGGCACTGCCCTTGTCGCGGACACACTGCGCGCGCGGATATAGGCATTTGCCTCAGTTGCCTACTGGTAAATCCGCCCCTGAGTAGAACTGAAACACCCAAAAATATTTGTCAGCCCTTAGTTTGGAGTAAAGTAGACTAGGTCAGGGGTCACGAACTACTTGGATGAGGTGGGCCAAATTTTGCCAAAAACGAAAAAAGGGTCGTTTCAAAGTGCCGAAAGTTTTCTTTAAAATTATGTTTCATATTATGACTACGATACCCCCCCCCCCCTCAATTATCAACCTAACTGTAAAAACGTAGGCTGCTGTTAAGGGACAGATTTCAAAATATTTTGTATACAATTGTAACAATGGTCGTGTATTTTTCACAAAATAATTAGTTTCTCGTTCAACAGCTGAATAAAATTAAAAATGGTCAGATGAAAAATATAAGATTTCGCATGAAAATTATATTTTCCGATTTTTCCCACCTGAAATATTTTTAATTCAGAGAAAAAGAATGAAATGAATCAAATAGATTTTAGAGAATAGTGACATTAATTGATTTCGTCAAGAATATACGACCATTCCTTGTTTACTAAATATTTGTCCCTTAACGTGACGTTTTCCACTTCACTATACGAGCACTTCACCTGTATGTTATTTTGTATTGTATAAGTATTTTCAGTTTAAAATTATTTCTAGGCTTGAATGTCCAAGGTGGGCAATATAAGAAGTCTTCCCAATCGTTCTATAATCTATATGGTGTGGAGGGATGGACGTTGACCCAAGCTATGAAGAACAGAATCCGTGTATTTGAAACGCGGACACACAGACGAACGTTGTGCATATCTTGGAGAGATCTTGTCCGTAATGCCGAGGTCCTGATGCGAATGGATACAGAAGCAGAGTTGCTGTTGACGGTTAAGAAACGGAAACTAACATACTACGACCATGTGATAGCTGAAAGGGGAAGATAGAAGGACTGAGGGCTCTTGGCAGAAGAACATCCTGGTTGAAAAACCTGTGACAGTGGTTTGGCAAGAGCACTGCTTTCCTTTTCAGAGCAGCAGTTTCAAAGGTAGAAATTGCCATGAATCTTCGCCAGAAGAGGCATATAAAGAAGAAGATACACTTTAGTGGACAAATGAAAGTAGTTGTTGCTTTGAGATAGGGAGAAGCCCCGAAAGGAATCAGATTGATTTCATGTGGTATAATAATTAAAATCCGACAGACCCTTCAGATGTGCCCAAGAGTGAAATTTTTCCTAACATCCTTAATTGACTATTAAATTAGTGAAGTAGGTGTTATAAGCATTATTGTGTGTAGTGAACGTAAATTTACAGTATACAGTATAGACTGTATTTATATTTATTGTAATTATAATTAAATTTTAAGAGATTAGGCTATATTCCAATACTGAAATGGTTCAAGGGCCCCCCAATTTGGTAAATCTATTTATTACGCTCTGATTTAATAAATCCTACATATGTTTTCCTATTTTGCCCACAACTACCCCCCCCCCCCCCAAATGGGCTGGATCCGTCCCTGAAATGGTTACGTGGTTACTAGGTATATAACTGAACTATTCTCATTTAAGAAAAACATAGGCCTACTCCAATAATAGAAATATCTGCTGAAAAATGTTAGCAGTTTTAAAATAAAATATTGTAGGCTACAAAATAACCTGCCAATGGTTTTTAATTTTGCTGACTATAAAGAAAGCATCTGAATTAGCGAAAGAAGAGGCACAAGGAGATGCACTCAGCTGCCTTTATTGTTCCTCTTGCAATAGATTAGCAAAAAAAATATGTTTGCGATTCATTGTTAGGCTGATTACGAGGTGTCTTTGTGCCAAAGACAATACAACAAGCTTACTTACTGAGCGTAAAGCTCATATCAAAGCTTTGTTAATGTCTGAAGGTAATTATAAGCCAGACATTACAATGTGTGATGACTAAACTACTCAACCAAAGACTGTCATTGATTTTTTTGTCTACATGTTTTTACTCTAGTGATTATGTCTAGATTTGAGGATCGTTTCTAAACTGTCGTGATTTTTTGGTACCCGGTTCCTGAGACGTATAATGAGGTTCTGTAGGGACAGTTTTGGCCACTAGGTTCGCTGACGACAAACCGATATCCATATTATTCAAAATGGCCGCCTTTTGCATGTGAAAACTAAGCTCTTAGCATCTAATTAATTCTTTTAATATTTTTTATAATATTTTTACTATGCCTGGACCTTATTTCGCTGCATATAATTTAATATATATATATTCTTCATGATTTATAGAAAAATATCACTTTAAAATAATACGTTATTAAAAATAATTTTAAAATAGTATTGAGGCTTATGGAAAAATCAACGCGTTGATATCATTGCAACTGGTGCTGCCTTCTACAAAATGAAGTCACAAATGAACCTCATTCTAGGACATTTATATAAGCGGAGAGATATGATTTTCCTTCTTCTAATGCCTGTTCTATCGAAGACTAGCGCACATCATAGCTAGGGCTGGATTATAACATTCTCTGAAATTTGGGGGGCCTCCTCCCCCCTCTATGGGCTCTGTGTCTATAGACGTACTAGACATGGTGACTAACATTGCAACTAAGAACTAATAATAACAAATACAAAATACATCATATTTTAAATAATATTTAAAAATAAAAAATTTAAATTTTAAACTTTCTGTTTTAAAAATTTGAGTTGTATAATATGACAATTTTTCAATGTATTATGAAAAGCTATGACAAATTACATAAAAAATTAACTTTTTATAAATATTTTGTGGGCCCTTAGGCAGCTCTGGGCCCTTAGGCAGTTGCCTAGTTGGTGATCCGGCACTGACCATAGCAATTTTATTCATGATGACTATACTAGGGAATTGTAATGCAGTGGTTTCCCGTTGCCTTCTGCATTCTTATGCCGTTGACTCTTCATTGAGTTCCTCCGCCTTTGGGGCCCAACCCCAGGACAAAAGAGTACCCTGCACTGAAAATACTGGAGTTTTCGCTTAGGTGCCCATTCCATTGACCGGCTAGGGCTATTTCCAACAACAGTGACGTGGTAGCAGACATTCAAGACTTAGGTGGCGTTTCCATAGACCTCGCATTGCAGAATTGACGGAAATGTTTATTTTCCTCTATGCCATAGTTAAAATTGATCAATGATCATACAGTAAAATCACAAACAAATAAACTAATATTAAAAAATGGCGTCATGGGATATGTTAAGTACAAACATTTTCATAGATTTCTATAAAAAGAAAAATTCTAATTTCCGTCAATGTCATTTGCATTCTGCAATGCGAGGTCGGTGGAAACGCTACCTAAGTCTTGAATGTCTGCTACCACGTCACTGTTGTTGGAAATAGCCCGAGCCGGTCAATGGAATAGGCGCCTTATACAGGCTCAAACTTGGTCCCCTATTGGTTCAGTCGCCATTACGTGCTTCCATCTTCACCACGAGTAGGTACGGATTAGAGATTTTCGCACCTTTGCCTCTGGGACCATGAGGCATTACACAGCAGCTCAGCTACTTTAAAGGCAGAGCTATGTGATAAATATTAGTGTTATCTGTAGGCCTACTTGTTTTAGGCGAGCAAAACGCACAGACACTTTTTTTTTAACCTTAACCAACATCACGTCTTAATAATGTCCCACACGCCGCTGGCATAAGAGGGTAGTGCGGTAAGTAAAAAAAAAAAAAACTCTGTCTTACATTTTTTTTTTTTTAATAATATTATTTCAATGATTTCACTTCCGCTTTTATTTACGAACGTAAAAATAACAAGGAAAATACATGAATTATTATTATTATTATTACTCCTTTGCAGGGGGGAAGGGCAGACGTGCTTTTTTTAAGAGTACATACAGTACTCTTTTTTGAGACCCGCAGGGTGCTATCTTCTCTTCTTTTTTATTTTTTTTATTTAGAATTTTTGGTAGGTACATTTTTTATGAATATGTTACAATTTAAGATTATTTCTTTTTTGAATGTATGCCCATTTCAGGCGGGTTAGAGCCGAATTATAACATCATGAGCATTAATATATACAGTATGCGTACAGATATACTGTATATCATAAGCAATTAGAATAAATGTGAGTACCCCCACTACTCGTTTTTTGTACCAAGTCAATTTTCACAGGAAATGTCCATCTTAGAGCTTTTGTTTTTTTAACTTGCATATGAGGAACACCGTGTTTATTCGATTTTTATAATCTATAATTATAATTCTAGATAGGTCAGACCAACACATTACCACACAGCAATAATGGCAGGACACGCAATGCATTTGAGCGTGAATTTTCTATCATTTTTTCAAAAACATTTTTTTTGCACAAAACTAAATAGTTTTTTGGGAAAGCAACCTGTCCGGTTTCGTTACTCAATTTAACACCTAAAACATACCTGAAGGTAGAAATCATCGATGGAAAGGTTCACAGAAAAATAATTTTTTAGTCATTTTTCATTAAAATTTAGTTATTTTTATTTTTTACCCCCAGAAGCAAACTATCAAGGGGCAAGCGACCCCCCGCATTTTGTCAACATTAATAACGACTACAATATATGTGAATTTAAAAGAAATCGTTTGAGCCGTTTTGGAGAACTAATTTTTTTAAACGTTTTTTATTCGTTTTTTGCAAATAAAACCCCCCCAAATTGAGTTAGCCCAAAATAAAAATAAAAATGATTCCGAGGTATGATTTTTGTGAACCTACATGCCGAATTTCCTCGAAATCGACCGATTAGTTTACCCGGAAATCGACGCACAGACAGACAGACAGAGCGACAGACAGACATTTCGTAAAAACCACTTTTTTGGGTTCCTGGGACCTCAAAACGTGGAAATCCGTTGAAATCTCGGAATCGAAAATTTCGACCATCACAAAGCTTTCCTTATACTACGTATAAATTGGAAAGCAAAAAGAAAAATAAGAGAAGCAATAATAGCAGAAGTATTGGTCGGACTGCTGGTTATACTGCATGTCCAGTATTGATAAGAAGCAGTGTGTCTCCACAAACTAAAAGACGCAAACACTACCCAACCTACGAAAAACGTTCACAAATTTTCGAATTCCTCCATACGCGGATAACTAAGCATACAAAGTATCTCAGGCACTCAAAGAACTTTACAAGCAGCAGTTATTTCACTCAAGACGAAAAGCGAGGGATATGAAAAGAAGCTATTTTCCCTCGATTTTGTTTGTATAACGGGTAATGGAAATAAAGTAAGTAGATGATTGACGTAATTCACAGGCATGAATACAAATTTTAACGGAGAGAGACAGAAAGGGTATAGTGAGGAACGCGGGGGGATGGGGGAGGCGGTGAGAGGGGAGTGTATTCCTCTGCATATATATATATACGAAAGAACATGTGTTCATCTTGTTAATGCCCGACCCGAGAGCTTTCAACCTTTCATTTAATAATTACTTATCTCTCTACACCCCCCCCCCCCCTAACCCATTCACGGCCTTTCTGCAGTTTTAATCAGAGGCGCACGTCTGTCGGGAGGAGGGGCAGCAGCATTGTTATTCATTAAAAAGAGGAGTGGTGCCTCTCCAGATGGGGTATCGTGCGGGGACACTTGCTCAAAATTCCGTATGATGTCTTTCTTCTCGCTTTTGAATGCTCGGGATTCGATTAGAAGATTGCTGATTGTCAGATAACGTTTATTTGGCTTGATTTGCTTGACTGTGACTTTATTTAGGGTCCTCCCCAGTGTTCTGTTGGAGGGAGATGCTGTGTGTAGATTTTCATCGGGGGCGACTAATTAGTGACCACTACTGACAGTAGGCAGAGGCGGATTTACGTATTAGGCCTGCTAGGTCATAGCCTAAGAGCTCTTTTATGGCAGAAAATGCACAAAGTCAGGACATGTGGAGTAGTGGTACAGACTCCGACTAGGCCCTATCACCAGAAAGGTTGTTGGTTCGAGTCGCACACTTGCTGCATTTTCTGGCCATGCTTCGGAAGGCATGTAAAGCAGGCGGTCCCGGGCTTTTCTATTTGAGTATAATATATGTTATATGTTATAGCCCCTAACCTCATGTTATTCACCCAATAGGCTACTTGACAGTTGTAACAATAGAATATAAAATATGCTAGATAAGCTATCTTATAAGATGAAAAAAAAATACAATCTGTTTTTTCATGAAAAAAATTGTATTAAAAATAAATAAATCACTTGTGATTTTAGCTGTGGATTATAAGAGCCAAAACGATCGACTGACATGGGTAGCAAGAAAATGACGTCACATTTCAGATTGGGAATTACCTGTATATTAGGGACGTGGTTACTCTGCTACTCTGCGGCCATCACAGAAGACGTCACATTTCGCATTCACGTGACCCCCTTTTTAACCATAAAACTTAAATTGATGGGGGATAGTATTATTATATATAATATAATATATATATACTGTATATATATAAATATATAATAATATAGGTTTTTTATGAAAAAATAATTCGATTTTAATGGGTATAAAATAAATATACTTATGCATTAAAACAGGTTTTCAAAAATTGTCAAGTAGGTACCTACCTAGCCTATTGCACTAGTGGAAACCCAAATGAATTTCACAAACATATTGTACAATTAGTTTGGGCTATCAATATAATATACAATATATTAATAATACAATACAATAATACTAGTATATTGTATTATAACACTACAGCACTCATTTAGGTAATACCGTGCACCGTCAAAAACCCACGTGGAACTCCATAATATCGGTTTACACCAGGATTATTTTAAGAGGACATGCGACGTAGAAAATGAGAACCTCAAAATTTGCTGTTTTTATTCACTTTTTATTTATTTATTTCAAGTCATTATTGATTTGGCTCATGGAAGTTGTAGAAGACTACTTCATGCATCATATATAATAGGAAATATTAAATTTTTGGTACCTTAGTTCTTTCATAAATACCAGAACGGACTAAAATTATGCGTATTTTGGGATTTGTGGAAGAACTACAAAACCGAAAAGTAAAAATACCCGATTATATGATGCACGAAGTAGTCTTCTACAACTTCCATGAGCCAAATCTTGTTAATTAAATAAAAAATCCATAAAAACAACACATTTTGGGGTGCTCATTTTCTAAGTAGCATGTCCTCTTAAGTCAAAACGATATAACTGTACTCGGCCAGGTTATAAAAGTGTAAGTTTATTAACTAGGCCTGCCTATAAAGGTAATTAATACAAACGAAGAGCATATAAAAACAATAAAGTGGTGAAGTAGATATCCAATGTAATCGCTCGGTTCTTACACAATAATTAATACTGATTAACGGCAACATTGTTTCATTGTGGCTTTTTCATTGGCCGACAACAAGGGGTGGCTAGCCAATAGGGTAAGATTCAGCGATAGGGGAGGGCCTGAGTTTGAGCGCGCTTACTTCCCATGCCCCGTGCTTTCGCTGACTTTTCTCATATCTTGTGGATAACTCGTACCGTGCAGTACTGATATTGCGAATTTCCATTAACGTGCTTTTTAGTGGATTATAGGTGTAAGGTTGTGTCGCGGTATGGCAGGTCCATATATTTCTCCGCTACCTTCGGATTTGTTGTCCGAGTACATGTTTGGAAGACGCAGACAGGTTGGTTGCTAACTGTCATCTTTAAAGGTAGGGATCGCAATCCCGAAACTCAATCTTAGTATTTCGGGATTTTAAAATTTCAACCCCTGGATCCGGAATTGGGTCTAATAGGTATTGTGTGGTACCGTCCGAATTGATCTCGACTGATTCGATGTTGACTGTTTTATTTTTGTAAACTACTTTACTGTCGTTCAATATAATGTTTATTCATTCATCCACCTATATATATATAACTTACTATCTCCAACCATTAAAAGAAATTACATCAATCCGGGTTAGCATGAAAACAAAACATTACAGTCTTATATTGTTCGCCTTTTGTTTTTGTTTTTTTCAAGTCGTTTTCAATTCAATTCAATTAAAATGTATTCTTACACTGAGCCCACAAAATTAGTAAGGCATCCTAATCCTACTAATGGCGAATAATTGACGTATTTTTTATTATTATTTTAGACTCGTATCTGTACCTGCTGGTCATTAGGTCATCCTGTTTCATTGCTAAGATATCTGAATTAGATTATCTATCTCGGTACCTATACTAATTTATAAATGGGAAGCGGGACTGGTAGGCAGGCGCACAAGGAACCATCAATTTGCAGTAAGGCACCTAATAAATATAGGTACTCTCTTTCAGAGAAGGAACCGAACCACGTTCACCCCGCAGCAGCTACAAGAATTAGAGTCACTTTTTCAAAAAACTCATTACCCGGACGTTTTTCTCAGAGAAGAAGTAGCCTTACGTATAAATCTTTCTGAGGCCAGAGTACAGGTAGGCCTATGAATATTTGTTAAATTTGTTTGAAATTAGTTCACTAACTGACAGGAGAAACATATATATGTATGATGTTATTGCTGTTTATAATATCATATCAAATAAGTTTGAATGTTCTTTACTCCTAGTGAACATCAATATCCATGTCCAAGGTCGTAGCCAAGGGGGGGTTCAACCACCCCCCCCCCCCGAAATGAAATGGCTTGATACTACATAGAATCTGATTCTGATAGGAAAAATAAAAACCACTATGTAATATCCAATAAAATTTCTAAACCCCCCCCCCCCCCCCCCCGAAAAAAAATCCTGGCTACGGCCTTGTCCATGTCCCTTCAAACACCCGGTACAAAAGTCTGTTTTATATGAATTTGTGCAGAACCAACCACCTACAAGAACTTGGTTTCAACAGAATGCTAACCAGCAGCCTGATCGAGGCGATTATAATATCTGGGTTAAATAAATACCCAAGGATTATAACTGTAAACAAACAAATTTGGAATAGCACTTTCCATTATAAAATTATCTTGTTTACATTTTTATTACCAGGGGATTAAATAAATACCGGTATTATAATCGCCTCGATCAGGCTGCTGGTGTAATATTCTTAACCAGAAGTGTATCATAAGTAGATATCAAATCAAAATAGATTTCCAAAATACCATTTTTTACAGTTTTATATTATATATTCCATGAATCAGTAAATAGCATTAGGAGGAAAGTCTTATATAACATGAGTTATAATACCATATTATATTGTACCGTTATTATTCCACTTGTAGTAACTTTGTCAAAATTGTAGTGTTTTCGTTTATTATAATATTTATTTATTTATCACTAAGCCATTCATTATTAGAAAAATATGATGTACAAAACAGAATACCTAACTACAGCCTAATTATGACGATTTGGGATTAAAGTAACACCGGGGTTTATTCAATTGTTTTAAAAATGTGCAAAATGCACGGGAAATTCAAATTGATGAATTCATCATCGGCTATGTTTTTAGTGAGTTTTCATTTTTTTCTCCCTTAGGCGGGGTTTCCACATACGTCAATGGTAAATGTGGTATTGACGTTTTAGCAGACATTAAAGACATACTAAAAATGTGTGCTACCACGTCAAAACCATATTTACCATTGACCATTGACGTATGTGGAAACCCCGCCTTAGCTCTACGATCGCTTGAAAAGTCTCGGTGGGGAATGCTGGATTACATGTTTCAATTTAAGGGCTTCGGTTGCATGGTGGTAGCGTGCATTTACACACCATGCGATCGGAGAGTTGTGGTAACTTAACACTGTACTGTATAAGTTACTTGGTGAGGCGACTGAAAAGGTTATTCTGATACATTCATAAAATTTTGAGAATTTAAAGTTGTAGAAGACTACTTTATGCATCATACCTATACAATAGGTTATTATTGATTTTTGGCTGTGCAGTTTTTTTCTTTGTATCTACTTTACGTGAAATTGTATAATTTGTATGAAAAAGCTATACGGTACCAAAAATTTTAAATACCCTATTATATTATGCAGCATGAAGTAAAAATGTAAAAACAACAGATTTTGGGGTACCTATTTCCTACGGGACGCACACTCTTAATGCGTCTGCCATATTTAAATAATAATAAAAAATGCATGGTTGTGCCATATTCCTTATTAAGACCTTTCAAGCGATTGTAGGATCCGCCCTTAGAACAACCGTGTGTAGAAAAGCTTTCAGGCAATCGAAAACTAAAGCCTTAAGAACTTATTCTTCTTCAGCCAACGCCCGTCCTTGGCTGGTAGGCCATTTGACGCTGTGCCGCATAGTAGAGCTGGGCCAATCCCTCCTGTGTCTCAGTTCGGTTTTCTACCTCAATGCCAGTGCAGCTGAGTAGGTGATCGGCATTCCCTTCCCCTTGGAAGTAGAGGGGGCATAAGGGTGCCTTAAGAACTTTGGTCAAGTGTTTATGAGCTTTGAGCTAATGCTACCCTTTCTACTTTGAAGCAACATGCTGTACTACCGTGCGGTATTTAAATATTTATAAAATTTGAATTTTTAGGTATGGTTCCAAAACCGGCGAGCTAAATGGAGGAAACAGGCTAGACTGCAACTTTTACAAGACGCGTGGCGAATGCGGTGCTTAGGCCTAGCTGCTCCACCAATGATGTTGGGTATGTTTTAAAAGCAGTGAAATATGTAGTAAGTAAGTAGGTAAACATGTATTGAAACATAAAACCATTAATACACAGCTTAATTGTAAGGTCGCCCTAGGTAGACCTACACAACAATTTTCCCTGCCCTGAACTAAAAAATTCATAGTCATATTCAAATAGTCATATTAAATAGAAATACAGATATGACGCACGTATAGGGTACATAAACATGAATTGAAATATAAAACAATGAATACGCAATAGTTGTAAGGTCACCCAAGGTTGAACTATGACTAAAAACAATTCATATCAAATACAAATGCCGATAAAGCGCACTTATAGCGCACCCTATTACACAGAATACCCCAAAATAAGTTATGGGGCACGCTTGGAGCTCACAGGCAATAATGTCAAATCGAGCATTTGATTATAGTGATGAATATCGGTGAACGCGTACATAACTAAAGTGAAAAATAACGTTAAAGGGTCATATTAGAAACCGACCTTAGGCGGCTATTCCACCGACGTCGTTTTTCAATGTGAATGTGCATGACGTGGTAGTAGACATCATTAATAAGTAGATGTAGATACTTAACTTATCTATTATAAATAAAGTTATAATATGGTAGAGACTTATTAATGATGTCTGCTACCACGTCATGCACATTCGCATTGAAAAACGACGTCGGTCAATTCGTCCACAATTTTACTATTTGCTTGGCTAAATCATAGCCCCCTTTTACTCCTCATGAGTAGCCATCATCAATAGTGAAGTGACTAATGGGCTGTGTTTCCAGATTTTTGGTTCACACGGCCAATAAAATAGACTTATATGGAATAAAAAACGAATTTTCTCTATATTTCTAGGACGAGCTCCTCACGACAGTGATTCTAATCATAAAATTAGGGCTGATTCACCCGGTTCTGAAGATAGAGATCTCTCTGTCCCCTTTGATGCGACCATGCCCAAAGAAGTCAACGTCTCGTCTAACCCCTTCGACGCAACTCTTCCAAAAGATAGCAGTGCTGGTCATAGACCTAGTCCCATATCGGGGTAAGTCGAACACTTCCAACATAATTTTAAGTTCAGGCCATAGACTCTGACGTGCCGTGTCCAGGACGATTCTCAAAATTAAAGGCGAGAAGAGGTATTGCAGGTACTTTTCCATTAATTCTTACACTGTTGTTGTTGCTACCAACGCCTGCTTTCAGCATTTCTGCTTTAAGCAACCCTGTCAGCCTGGCGAGGGGATTGAGTCTGTTTGTTAACTTGAGGCACTCTAAGGGCAGACTCGTTCACCTCGGGTGAAAGGGGAGTTGACTGACAGGTTGGACCTCCTGATTATAGTGGATTCCGAACCACGTGGGGAACATGGTAAAGTCACACGATTAAATCGGAGGTGGCCAGGACTCGACACGCACGTAGACTGACTGGTATAGTCTCAGCACGTTCTCATGTCCCACCATGTTCCCCTGCCAACGCTGTGCATACTACCAAGTTTGCCGCAATTTGAAACATGCTCTGCTCTCATCGATTCAACATGGTAAGACCGTTGGCCGGCTTGTTTACAGACACTGGTTTTGTTTACAGGTTTCCAGGAAAAGAATGCCAAGATGGAAATGGCTGCGCTTGTCATCAGCCTGTGACACCACCTCTTAGCCCGGAAAGTTCGGCAGAGGAACAGATACATGATATGTCACTCCCTAGAAGGCTCGACACTTAAGTATTTATCCGATTTACTTTCTAAGCAAGAGTAATAACTTAATAAATTTGTGGCTGAAGAGGGCGTGCCAGGATCGAGGGGAGTGGAGGTATCGATGCCACATGTTGCTGCCAACCAGCCAGCCAGCTGTAACTTTAAGAAGAAATTTGGGGCTTAGTGCCGCGGCTCCGTGACAGGGGAAAAGCCTTATAAATGTAAAAAATGAATGAATCTAATGAAAAATCAACGGCCGAAAATTCTTGCGCGGAAACAATACGCTGCTGCCCTAACGCCGCCAGGTTGGTTCACCAATACAAATTTTTTTTTAGTTAATTATTTGTTTATGTGAATTGTTCGGTAAATTTGATTACATTACGTATTTAATCTATACGTGTATGAAAGAGGCGAATAGAGTCCCTTAATTTTTGCCCGGTATCAACATCATTCAACGTTGCCAGACAGACATTATAATAGTATAAAAATTATA
The DNA here is from genome assembly GCA_963971405.1 of Psococerastis gibbosa. Lineage (NCBI taxonomy): Eukaryota > Metazoa > Arthropoda > Insecta > Psocodea > Psocidae > Psococerastis > Psococerastis gibbosa. Next base: position 6,729,922 of record OZ020487.1, on the reverse strand, counting down.
AAGTAATCCTTTGAAATTCCTTGCCGTCTTTTTCATTCACACTCTCATGGTTTTAACTTGCAAAAGCTTCAAAACACCATTACCACTCTTTTTCTGTGTTTACATACAGTCTTCCTCAACAATCTGTCAAAGCTGTTAATACATAGTACAATGCAGTCTTTTATTTGGTATTTCGTAGTCATGCATTACCTTGTAGTTACTCTTTAAAATTCAGCTATCATTTTAAAATGTTATAACTTAGGTACTTTACTATGACGGCATCATGACTCGTATCTGCACTTGTTTAAGTCATGTTTTCGCCTGTTACATCGCGTCAAGGCCGTGCCCAGGTTTTTGTTTTTTTGAATTTATTATTGAAAGTCCATTCTATCCAGTGTAAAGCCCTTTTATTTCGGAGGGGGTCCGGACCCTTGGACCACCCCCCTGGGCACGGCTATGCATCGCGTCAATGGTAAGCTTGTCCATTATCGCTTGTAACCGGTGTAGGTTGACATCAAGGACGTGTTACCAGTTTGCCAATGGCCTAAAATACACACAGAAACATTATAAATAATTTCCGGGTGGTTTTAGGGTCGGGGGGCCATGAAAAGTTGTGAAGAAATTTTCCGGAAGTAGAACATTGGTCACCGTCTCAATAGGTAGGCCTGGATAGGAATCTACCGTACAGACATGGACGCATCGGCGTACAGGTGGCAGGGGGCAAGTAGCTGCCCTGTCCCAAAATTTAGTAAATCTATTGTATGTTAATTTATTACGCTCTAATTTAATCGATATATATATATATATATATATATATTTGTTCTATTTTGACCCACAACCACCCCCCCCCCTTCTCCCCAAATGGCCTGAATCCGTCCCTGCGTATAGACAAGTTTCCAATAAAATTATAAACAATGGATGAAGATTGCAGCTATTTCGGATTTTCCTATCCGTTATTAGACTGTCATGCTGAGTCGAGTCCGCAAGCGTGCATTAAGCAAGGACAAAACTTGCACGCTGCCATGACAAAGCCTTTCCCATTTAGACAATGGACTTTTATTATTAAATATATCAGGTTAATATTCTATTGCCACGCAGCCTATTATCAAATTCAAGGACTTCCAGGTTATTGGATTTAAAAAATATATATTACCGTACGGAAATAGGTAAGGTACTATATGTGTTGTAGAACTTGAATTATTGAATAATTGGGCGAGGTAATTTCGATTAGGCGCCCATTCCACAGACCGGCTAGGGCTATTTACAAAAACGGTGACGTGGTAGCAGACATTCAAGACTTAGGTGGCGTTTCCACCGACCTCGCATTGCAGAATGCAAATGACATTGACGGAAATTAGAATTTTTCTTTTTATAAAATCTATTAAAATGTTTGTACTTAACATATCCCATGACGTCATTTTTTAATTTTAGTTTGTTTGTGATTTTACTGTATGATCATTGATCAATTTTAACTATGGCATAGAGCAAAATAAACATTTCCGTCAATTCTGCAATGCGAGGTCGGTGGAAACCCCGCCTAAGTTTTGAATGTCTGCTACCACGCCACTGTTTTTGTAAATAGCCCTAGCCGGTCGGTGGAATGGACGCCTTAGGAAGAGAGCGGTCACTGTTGTGTATTGACGTTTCCTGTATTGTTCTAGTAAACAAATATTAGGGGTTACTTTGTGGGAAATCTATGGGAAAATTCCGTATTTCTTGTTTATTGGTAAAAGTTAATGGCAACGGCGTAGTATTATTTAACTAAGTGTTAGTTAGACTTGCATAGCCTGCGGACTATTATTAACTCATTTTTGGGGGATAAAAATGTAAACAAAACGATTTTGAATATAATTTTCCATTATATTATGTAAAGGTAATGGTGTAATACTATTTAACAAAGGGTTAGGTTAGTTGGACTTACATTTCCTGTTGTGTTAAATGTGAATAGGATTTTAAGGTTAATCCCATACAAACAATTCAATGAATGTATCCGATTGACCTCTTCAGTCGCCTCACTAAGTTACGTCACCGATCGCATGGCGTGTAGAGACTCGCACATGTACAAGCACGCTATACCACCTGGCCATCGAAGTCGATATTAGAGGCATGGGCCTCATAGTCATCGAACGATTAGGGCGGAGCCCATTGTCAGGGGAAAGGGGCGACGTTTCGGGAGTGGGTGATACTCCCATCATCAGGCCCAGTCCTGGGAGGACTGATGGTTTTGGTCGATTGACTCATCGCTCTTATATTTTACTCTTAATTATTAAGTAAATCCGATTCCTGTGAGGATTCGAACTACCGATCTGATCCCGATTGAAATGCAAGCTCCCGAAACACTCGACCACGGCCCTCGCCAGAGTATACTAATGACCATTAACACAACAGGCAATGTCCAAGTCCAACTAACCCTTTGTTAAATAGCATTTTCTATACTACAATTGAGGAGGCTGTTTACAAACATGGCCAACTCCAAGTTGTAGAATTTTTCAGGAGAGTGGATTTTCTGTTGAAAATTGCATTAAGTTTATAGCTAACCCTAGACTTCTCAGCACTTCTGTGCGCAATCTGGCAGCTTTTGTCAATTTTATTTTACAAAGTGCAGGTGGACATTAAAATTTTCTGGGCTTTTAGGCTGCCTGGTCATCCTATTTATATGACGAAAATAAATATAAAGAGAAGAAAAATGCCCGCATCAACAAGAAAGTATAAAGTAGAATCGTCAAAATATCGTTAAAATCAGGTAGTTCTGTCATTGTCATTGTGCTAGTGCCTGAGTGACAGTGTAGAAAGCTTTCTCAAAAAGATGGTCTCTAAGCAATTTAGGTTAGTTGCATTTCTCACCTCTCTCAGTTCATTCGGGAGTTTTCTAAGGAAGTGTATAGTTGTAGTAGTAGTAGTTGTGTGTAAGGCGCCCATTCCATTGACCGGCTAGGGCTATTTCCAAAAACAGTGACGTGGTAGCAGACATTCAAGACTTAGGTAGCGTTTCCACCGACCTCGCATTGCAGAATGCAAATGACATTGACGGAAATTAGAATTTTTCTTTTTATAGAAATCTGTTAAAATGTTTGTACTTAACATATCCCATGACGCCATTTTTTAATTTTAGTTTGTTTGTTTGTGATTTTACTGTATGATCATTGATCAATTTTAACTATAGCATAGAGGAAAATAAACATTTCCGTCAATTCTGCAATGCGAGGTCGATGGAAACGCCACCTAAGTCTTGAATGTCTGCTACCACGTCACCGTTTTTGGAAATAGCCCTAGCCGGTCAATGGAATGGGCACCTAAGATCCAGTCGCTTCCACTTCCACTTTGCGTGGTGCTGTGACTTAGTTCAGCGGTTAACACAACTACCAGTGGTATGTGTAACCAGAGCGACACAATGTGAAACCTCAGGTTATAATAAGAGGCGAACCGGGTTACAATAAGCTATAAGGCTTGCAGTATATGGGCTAAACCTGTTAAACCGACGGGGTCTAACCTAACAATAGAAAATAAAAAATAATCTTAAGCGGACGGCCTAATCAAACGCTGGGCAATGACCCGCATGGGCACCACGTCAGTGAAATAAATACAGCCCACCAGTTTATAACGGTAAGTCGGGAATAAAGTGTCGCGTAGGAGGAAAACAAATATATAGTACCGTATTGTATTATATTGACTCAGGCAGGTGAGTTGCACTTGCTCACACTCATAATTAATTCTGTAGGCCAGAGGTTCCCAAAGTGGACAGATGCGGTGGGAGTACTATTTGCTAGGGGGGGGGGGGGGGGGGCAAGTGCCTAACGCGGCGGTTGAGTAGTAATAAGAGTTGATCTTGTTTGCCAACCGCATGACATGAACTGACAACAGCCAACATAAAAAGTTTTAAAACTTTTGGCGGAAAAACAATTTGTCTGCAAAAATGCTAGTTTTTTCACAAGTTTAAATAAGAACAACTGTGGAGCAAACTTTCAAAACGTCACAAATCCATGAAAATTAAAAAAATGATTTTATAATCGATTTTCCATCTTGAAGATGAGTTGAATCAGGATTGCTAATCAAAACAAAAACAAAAAAAATTTAACCCAGTCTTCTGAAGGGTTAAAATCTTATGTTCCCGTTTAGCCTACCATTTTAAAGAAAATTTTGAAAAAAATGTAGTCAATTCTCAATACAATACAATTCCTGGCTTTCGGGTCGTTGGCTTTTCAAAGTTAGTAAAGCCGACAATCAATTTTTTATTTCAAGACCTATTCTTGATGCTCCGATATTTTTTGTAGGCGGGGGGGGGGGGGGGGTACGGTAGGGTAAAAAAGTTTGGGGTCCGCGGCTAATGAAACTTTGAGAACCCCTGCTGTAAACGCATCAATACCAAATTTTTTTCAATTCTTCTCAAATCCTCTTAAGTAGGCTATTAACTTGTGCTAGATAAAAATACACTAACTTCTTTCAACTAATACAACAGTTCAAAGTTCGAGCCAAGACGAGTAAATGTAAACAGTGCCGGCTTAACCCATGGGCACTTGGGGCACAGCCCCCCCCCCCCAGATATGCCTAAAATTCCGGCCCCCCCAAACGAGATTTTTTTATTGATAAAAATAATAAAAAATTAAAAGTCGAAATTGGTGGGAAATTATGCGACCGGCACTGCGGGCAATTGCCGCCCCCCCCCCCCCTTTGGAAGGCAGTTATATTCTTTGCCTCTAAAATCTTAGTGTTTCTGCACTCAAAATGCGTGAAACGCCTCTATTTTAGCCCTATTTTTCAAACATTTTCTCCCGGGGGAGACCTCCGGCCCCCCTGTTCTCAATTATTTTAATTCCTTGTAATTGATACACCTTATTCCTCTCAAAATGAACCCCAATATTTCAGCGCTATTTTTTAAAAAAAAAATTTGACCTGGGGAGACCCCCGGGTCCCTCGTTTGCAATTATCT